>ML800499.1:388232-460681 GCA_009831015.1 Picea engelmannii
CTTTATGTTTACAACACTGGTTTTCACAATAAAGACTTACTGCCACTAAGATTAATGATTCGAAGTTAAAATTGAGAGAGATTGTTAATAATTTACAATAACTGATTCACCCCCCCCCCTCAGTTATTTCATACCTGTAACACTAGGGTTAGGTTTTTGGATGTCTAGGGGTTTTGGAATTCCTATTTATTGTAAAAATTCCTTCAGATCCTCATTGTAATCATCTTCTTACGAATGAGCACAACCGTCGCATCTTTTCTCAGAGATAAGCCGCCACCATTTCAACAAGCTTGTTTCCACTGCATTTTACAGTTTCAACTTATTTTCTTATTGAATAGAAAAATAGTTTTACTGTATCTCTGTTAATTTGTGTTAAGAACCTATTAATAATATATATTGATTTCATTCTTCTCATAAAATCTGGATCAATGGTATCATAGCGGTCTGCTCCTTGTTGTCTTAATGCATGTCCCCAAAGAGGTTGGAGTACAAAGAGTTGGGTCTCGAGCTTGTTTCTCTTGAGGAAAAAATCTCTCACATGCCCAAGCGACCTCTCATCGCAGGAGAAATGAAATATGATGGGACAGGAGATCCTTTCAAGCTATTGATTAAGAAATCCCTCACGCAACAAAGGAAAGAGATGATGGATAATTCCATGCAAATCCTTCAGCGACTACCAATAGGCAACGCATCTTCTTCGAGTGGAGGTGCCGCCCCCTTCAAGGTACAAATAAACTTCGATATTTCTATATTTGAAGGTCAGATAGAAGCATATGTTGTAGAAAAGTGGTTGAATCTACTAGAAGGGTATTTTTCTTTCCATAACTTTTCGAATAAATAAAAGATTACTTTTGCGCTCCTCAAAGCAGTTTCCCATGTCAAATATTGGTGGGAAAATTTCTGTGAGCAAAAGGAAACATAGGAACCCTCCTTATTTACAGTCACAGCCACCAGGGAATCCTTCAAGGATGATATTAAGGAACAATACAACCCTGTCGAAAGTTATGATGACTTGTATACCAAATGGACCACACAACGGCAAGAAAGAGACCAAGGAGTGCTAGATTTCACAAATATCTTCCATACCTTATGCACCAAGCTGGATATCAAATATTCAGAGCGACATCTGGTTCTCAAGTATTGCGGTGCTCTGCATAGATACATCCAGACTGAAATGGAATTTCTGGACATCTCATCCTTGGGCATGACCTACCGATATGTCGTCAAAATCGAGCAAAAGCTCAAACAAAAGATGCGGTAATTTGGGCCTGGGAACCCCTCACAATAAAATATAGGAAAGAGTGGCCCCGACCCATAGAAAAAAGGACAAAGAAAATATGGACAGTATCAGTACAACTAGTCCAAGCCATAAGAAAATAAGGACACCGGAAAGACAAAGAAAGATATCGAGAACTGGTGCGACTTCCATCAAAGCCCTTGGCATAACACTACTAACTTTTGCTCAAAGTAGTCATTGGTGGCCGAAGTGAAAGCCTCTGAATCAGATGCGGGTTCTGAATTTGAGCCAGAACCAGAAAGGGGAATATGGATCATTGACATGGAACCCAATGCCACCATTGCTACCACCAAGCTCCAGCATGGTGAACCAGATGAGCCAGAAGAAGGAGAACACCTCTTTCATTCACAGATGTGGGTAAAAGGCACCCCATTGCACTTCATCATTGATAGCGGTAGCTAGAAGAACCTCATATCTGTAGAGTTCGTCAGGCGGTTGGCCCTGCCAACAATGCCTCACCCACAACCCTACACCATTGGATGGCTCCGCCAAGGAAGCGATCTTGGCGTCAGGCAATAGTGTCGACTTTCGTACGACATCAAGACCTTCAAAGATGAGGTATTATGTGATGTTTCTCCTCTCAAAGTTTGTGATGTTCTTTTGGGCCAACCTTATTTGTGGAAACATCATGTTGTATATGAGTATAGGCCTCATAGTTTTATTATTACTTTGAACATGAAATTGTACAGGATACCTGAGGCAGTCCCACCTAGTGTTATTTCCTTGATCTCTCCTAAGCAATGTAGGAAGCTCATCTCTCAGACGAGGAAGTTTGTCTTCTTCATGATTTTCTCTTAGAATAAGAGAAATATCACAGCCACATCCAGTGTCTCTATGACTGACCTCTCCACATACCAGAAGAAAGTAGATAACGTTATGGAAGAATTCTCAAATATCTTTTCCTCACCTACTGGGGTACCTCTGCATGGCCAAGTCAAGTACCCCATCAATATGACCCTTGGTGCACTGCTTCCCAATGGGCCAGTATATTTCCTCTCTTTTTTAGAGAATGAGGAAATCAAATGACAGATCCAAGAACTGCTTCACAAGGGGCACATCCATACCAGCTCATCACCTTGCGGGAGCCCAATTGTGCTAGTATAGAAGAAAGATGGAACTTGGTGAATCTACATTGATTATCCATCTCTGAATAAAATCACAGTCAGAAACCCATACCCAATTCCCTAAATCGATGACCTCCTTGATCAACTCACGGGGACCAAATACTTTAGTAAGATTAATCTGAAGTCTGGCTACCACCAGGTCCTAATAGAATTGACAGATGTATGGGAAACCGCCTTCAAGTAAAAGGAAGGCCTTTTTGAATGGTTGGTCATGCCCTTTGATTTGAAAAATTATCTAGCCACTTTCATGAGGATGATGAGTGATATCCTAGGACAATTCACCAATAATTTTGTCGAGGTGTATCTGGATGACATTCTCATTTGCAACAAGACTTGAGTCGAACACTTGCAACATATTCAGTAGGTTTTGCACACCCTGTGGGAGCACAAGCTATATGCCAACTTGGAAAAATGATCCTTCGGCATGGACATGGTCCATTACCTAGGATACATCATTGATAAGCATGGCGTACATGTGGATCTAGCCAAGATCCAAGTCATTCGTGACTAGCCAGCCCCAACCACACTCACTAAGCTTTGGAGCTTCTTGGGCCTTGCCAATCTCTACCTCAAGTTCGTGTTGGGATTCTCCCATATTGTATGGTCCCTCAGCCAAATAACCAAGGGTGGTGGTAAGGAAAAATTTGAGTGGGGTTGGTGCCAACAACAAGTGTTCAATTATTTGAAGCAGTGCTTGTTCTCAACCCCAGTACTTTCACTACCAGACCTACAACAGCCCTTTGAGATTGAGACAAATGCTTAAGACTATGCGGTGGGCACCATTCTCACTCAGCATGGCCACCCCATGGCCTATCATGTTGAGACACTATCAGATGTTTTTTGTAAGTACCCTACTTACGACAAAGAAATTTACTCCATTGTGCAAGCCTACCGCGAGTGGAGACATTAAATTATTGGGAAGGAGACATTCATCGAAACTGATCATGAGCAACTGTAGTTCATGTAGACACAAGGAAAATTGCAAAATGATCACCATCAAAATTGGTCCACATACTTATAGCAATTCCACCTCAACATCAAGTATAAAATAGGAAGCACCAATCACATCGATGATTGCCTCAGCAGACCTCCAGTCGCGAAACTCACCACAGTGTTAGACTCTTGCGGACATGAGACCTCTAGATGGCCCCAACTCTATGAGACAGACCTGGACTTCGCCACAATGGTTGCAAATGTCTTAAAATAGAAACACCTACTAAATGTTGGGTGCAAACGTAGTTGTCGATAATTTTCATCTTCAGGATGGGTTTTTGTGTCATCTGGGCCATATCTATGTTCCATCAAGTGATCGAGAAAAGATGATCTAGGAAGCCCACTACAGTCGAGTGGTAGGACACTTCGACATTCAAGAGACAGTGGTGATGCTACAGAAACATTTCTACTGGTTGAAACTTCAATAGAAGGTCAGCAAGTATATCAGGTTCTGCAGTGCTTGCGCTATTACCAAAATGACCACTAAGAAATAGGGCCTATGCACCCCTCTTCCTACTCATGACAGGCCATGGGAATCCATCTCAATGGACTAAATGTCGGGCCTCCCATCCACCAAGTGGGGAAATGACTATGTTTTTGTGGTTGTTGATTGCTTTGCTAAGATGGCGATTCTGGTTGCCTACAAGAAGAACATCACAGCAGAGGTCATTGCCAAGATCTTCTTTGAATGGGTCTGGGTACATTTTGAAATCCCACAAACCATTGTCTCATATTAGGACATTCTATTTTTCAGTACATTCTGGTCGAGCCTCTGGTCACTGCTGGACACCAAGATCACCAAATCCATAACCTTCCACCTGCAGACAGATGGCCAAACTGAGGTCCTAAATCGAATGATTGTGCATATCCTTCGCATGTATAATTCAAAGAACCCTCACACATGGGATGAGAGCCTTCCCTATTTCCAACATACTTACAACTGAGCCATGCATAGCTCAATCGGCCATAACCCCTTTCAGGTGGGGTTGGGATTCCCACCATTGGGTCCCATAGATGTTTCACTTCCCCTTGTGGTCACCTCAACCAAATCATCTCGTGCTCCAATTGAAGTTGACAAAGCCACCCAGTTCATTGATAAAATCCATCAAATCCACCAATAGGTTCAGGATATCCTACAGAAGTCCAATTCCAAGTACAAGCAGCACCATGATCAACATCGGGTACCACATAAGTTTTAGGTGGACGACAAAGTTTGGTTGCACTTGTAGAATGAATGCCTTATAGGACCCCATCGAAAGCTTCTCCCACTCCATTATGGCTTGTACACCATCACCAAGGATGTGGGGGATAAGACGTTTGATCTCAACATTCCTCCTTTCCTAGGCCTGCACCCAGTGCTCAATGTGGATTTCCTTCACCTTTATTTCCCACCATTACTGGACACCTCAGACATAGAAGAATAGTTGACACCAACAGATCTCAACCCCAACTACATACAATAGGAATCTAGTGATCAGATTGTGGAAACATAGATCAAGGGCACTCAACAGCAAAGGATCTAGGTTTATCGAGTCGTCAAAGCAAGGCAACTCCTGCACCAAGGCAAGTGTTTCACTCGAGGACAAATTCAACAGAAATTTCCTCATATAATGGGGGAACTCGACACAATGGAGAAAATTTGTTCCTAAGGAGGGAGGATTGGTCCAGGTGGATATTGGTGGCCACCCACCTTTTCCAACTGGCTCAAAATAGTTTTCTGGAAATTTTGGCAATTTACTATTTTTCTTGGTTTTAACTTCTGGGGACATTTTGAGGGCCTAAATGAAGGTTTTTCTAGATATAGCTTCTCAATGATATATTAAGTTATGATTGAGCCCCCAAAATGAATCACCTCTATGATACTTCTCCAACAGGCTATCATATGCCTAAAACAGAGATCATATGCAAATGTTACGACCCCGAGAAGTTGATGTACTAACTTACCCAGATGGAGCCCACATGAATTTTGGCGCTTCATCTCCTAGGGTTAGGTTTTTGGATGTCTAGGGGTTTTGGCATTCCTATTTATTATAAAAATGCCTTTAGAGCCTCATGGTAATCATCTTCTTTTGAATGAGTGCAACCGTCGCATATCTTCTTAGAGATAAGCCGCCACCATTCTAGCAAGTCTGTTTCCACTGCATTTTACAATTTCAACTTATTTCCTTATTGGATAGAAAACTAATTTTACTGTATCTCAGTTAATTTGTGTTAAGAACCTATCAACAATCTATATTCATTTCATTTTTCTCATAAAATCTGGATCACATGTACATGGAATTCAACTTCCCAACTGGGAAATATCAAGATATGTGCAATACTTATTTTTTCTTCGAGAATATTGAATGCTTTGTCACACTCTAGTGTCCACCGAAATAGTTTGGACTTCGTCAAATTTTTTTCTAAAGGTGCGGTGATAGTTGCACATATTCTGATCAACCTGTTGTAATATCTTGTATGTCCAAGGGTAGAGAGCAATAGTTTAGCACTTTTAGGTGGCGGCATGTTCCGAATGAACACAAATATAGCTAGGTCTACCAAGACTCCTTCTCTATATACAATATGTCCTAGAATATTTCCATGTGGTAAACAAAATATTCACTTTCTCAAATTCAGAGATATCTGCAATTCATGACATCTATCAAACATTAGCTAGAGCAGCGCCAAATGTTCTTTAGAAGGATGTATATTGTCCAATCTTCCATGTAGAACTCTACAAACTTGTGGATGAACTCTTGAAATGATTCTATTACGATCCAAGAGAATAGTACAGGGGCATTCTCTAAGCCAAAGGGAATTACGTTTTATGTGAATGATCCCCATTCAATTATGAATGTGGTTATCTTCTTTTCTTCCTCTGCAATTCTAACTTGGTGATATCCTGAGAATATGTTTGTCAAAGAATACTATTATTTTACTACAACCTGATCTAACACTTTCTCTCTGAAAGGTGATGGAAACGGATCATGCACACATGTAGAATTTGGAATTCTTTAGTCCACATAGACCCTAATGTCTTATGTATCTTTCTTTCTTTGAATAACTATGGGGATAATCCACTCTGCTTTTTTGATTGGGAAAATAAGTCCTACCACAAGCATTTTGTCTACTTCCTTCTTGACCTTCTCTTTTATTTTAGGATTAAGGTGGCGTGGTCTATGATTCATAGGTTTTGAGTCAAGTTTCAACTCGATTTTCATTTTTCCCATGGCTCCTTTTATACCTTTAAGTTCTGAGAATGTTTTCGGAAACAAGTCCTCATACTCCCACAATAGGCTGTGTACTTCATTCATAGTTTTCTAATCCCAGTATATCCTATAGAAGCTATATTAGGATTCTTTGTAATCCCTATATTAAATCTTCACAACTTTAGTGGATGGTTGTAGGAGCTACATGTGTGACTACGTATAGTATCCTGGATCTCTCTACTACCTTTCGTTTCCTTTATAATTAAGTTTCTAAGTTCCTCTAAGTCATTAGGTTTTTCCAGGTCTTTACAAAATTTACATCAGGCTACAACTATCATATCAGATTCAAGACTCAAACTAGACTGAAGCAATTGAATATGGTCAGCACATACTACTATACTTGATCTCTTTTTGCAGATGTCAGTAAATATCATTTCTCTAATTTTTTGGAGGACTGTGTTGAGCTCAGGGTACTTACTTGTAAAGGATAAGTCCCTACAAAACTGGTCTTGTAAGGTATGCCAATAGTTTGTTTGTCTTCTAGTCTCTTCATGTATGTACCAAGATTTTGGGATTGGACCCAAGGAGTGGAGAAATACTTGAACCCATAGGTGAGAGGGTAGTTATGCAACTCACCATTGCTTCAAGCAATGCTCAATATGAACTTTGGGGTCAGACCGCCCATTGAACACTTTGGCATATTGAAAGTCTATATTCCTCTCTTCTTTCATTTGATCCTTACTTTGGAATCGACATTGAATGGCTTTCTTCATGTCTTCCCACACCACAATCAAGGCTCTATGAATGGCACAACATCTACCAGGGGTATCCTACAAGGCTAATTCAAGAACATATATCCTTTGATCCACCGTTATTTTCTCTTACATGATTTAAAAAAAACTATGTACCTTTGAGGTACCATCATATGTTGGGTGTTCTCTGACCTCAGTTCCAATCCATATTGTTTCTATGACAGTTTCACATCGTCTTGAGAATCATTCATATAAGCCTTGTTGCCAAATGTTAAATGCTAATTCTTAATCCTCATCAATAGATTGTATGCTTCTCCAAGTTACCGATCCATATACAGTGGAATTTATGTAATATGGTCTCCTTCCTACTGTTATGGTGTATAATTGGTCAAGAACATATAATTCCATATCTTTATCTACTGGTTCAATGTATCTAGGCCCTAAATATGGATCGAAGGGATGAACTACTTTTATCTGATTCACCTCAAACGTCATGGTGTCCCTCTTTAGATCAATGATAACATATTTTTCGTATGCCCAAACAATTTTGAGCAGAGTAGGGTATGGATCCTTATCTCCCATGATTTCAATTACTTCAAAATTGGTTGTGGTTTTAACTCCCGCAACATCAATTTCCACATTTTCCATCCTTCCTAGTAGGACAATGTAGTATTGGTTTTCCATTCTCAACTGGATGGGGGAATACACTAACTCAGTTTTTCCCAAATCTTCCCAGGTATTTTTGGGTAGGATGTTGACATCAGATCCCAAATCTAGCATGACATATTTGATTTCAAAATCATCTAGCTGGGATTCTAACCTAAATTATTTTCCTATTCACACCTTTCTTCTTTGTATTCTCTGGCTATTCTTCTCAGGGAGGTTGTTCCTTACTATGGCTTCTTGGGTTCCCATATTTCCCAATATTATGTACAAGGTGTTGTGCAACTTCTTCATAAGTTGGTCATCCCCTAGGATATCAAAGAATAATTGAAACTAGAGATTGATTACATTTTGAGACTGCTTAAGGTGTCTCCTTGGAATTGCAGAGTTTCTATGTGTCGGTTGTGAGGTAGGGGCTTGCGTAAGTTTAGTTTGACAGGTGACTTTAGGGGAATTCTCCATTATTCCTAGATTATGGATACTCTTAAATATTTCTATTGCATCTTTGAAGAACAACATTTGTTTCAAAGGTTCATACCTGTCATCCTTGGAATTTACTTTCTGAATCCTGGGGTGACTGTCTGCATCTACCCTAATTTTTTATCCTCCACGAGTAATGATGTTGATATTAGGTAGTTCTCCCTTGATTCCCCCTTTTATTTCTAAGCCTGTGAAGTTATCTCCTCGTTGACAAACCCAATCTTTGCATTTTTGCAATCCGTTCTGGGTAGTCTTTGGTTGTGTGCCCATTATTTATTTTGTGAGAGCACCATGGTCGTCTTGGGTGAGGATAGTCTCTTGAAAAGTGACCTTATTCATTTCAGTTGTAACATTGGCTCATACCTCTCCCTCTATTTCTTCCTCCTCTAAAACCACCTCCAACCCCACCTCCCTGGCCTCTTCTAGGTCCTTGGGGGCTTTCGTTTATTCTAAATGATGTCTGATATAGCCTGTTAGAAAGTGTGTCCAGTGCTTTACATTGATTTTTAACATGTGTCATAGAAGCAAAAAAATTGCATTGTATTGGGTGTAGTCATGTACTTCTACATAATAGGACATTGCCTCAGCACATGCCCATGTGTCTGAAAAATCTCACAATACTCTTTTGGCTGAGATGTTTGAGTTCCTGGGAAGGTATGGTATAGCCCTAGTGCATGTGTTGTGCCTCTTTTGTTACCTAAATGAGAAACAGAGAGGTGATTACAAGCCCAATTGGGTTAGCTAGGCAAGACAACAGTGAATGTAAGAGTTAAAAACAACAAACATGTAATATAAGGAAAAGACTAAGTTAAGAACAATAACATAATTTAAACTAGAGTGCATAAGGACATTAGAACAAAGAACAAGCAAGACTCATTCCACCAATGGAAAGGAGTGTATTAGTGGAAAAAAAACACCGAAGAGAAAGGGAGACTTTGGGTATCCTCTTCCTCCAAGGGAGGGCTCTTGAACCCCCAAGATTGAGCTCTTCTTACAAATTGAAAACTTGAAAGAAATGGTGAAGGAATCCCAAGATAATTCACTCAAAAGGTGATGTGAATAGCTCCAATGAAATACTACTTGTATGATCTTGACAAGGAAAGAGGATCCTCCAAGAGAATATAGGAAGCATAACAATACAAATGAATTCCTTGAAAATGTAGTGCACCCATGGCCTCTTTTTATAGCATAGCTTAGAGGTATTATTCAACCAGATTTTAGTGTGAACAAGAGGCTACTTAGGGCACCCTTAAGTCTTTGACCAGCCACCCAACTGGATTCAGTCAAGATTTGGATGTCAAATCAACTTGGAAGCTTAACCAGAAGTGGGTGGGAAGCTGACCAACATCATAAATGTGTTGTTATGAGGTGTGCGTGGATTTTAGTATCCATAGTCGCGCCTCAGATGCATGTGTTCCTTTTTGGTGTTTTCGACTGGCACATGTGCGTGCACTTCCGGTATATACTTAGCACATGTTGATTTTATAACTGGTTGTATAGTTTTGGACCTTGTGGAAATGCATTTTTGGTAATTTTTGGTCCATGGGTGAACTAATAGTTGTTTGAAGATGATGGATTCCTGTAACCATTTGCAGACAAAATTTCAGTGATAACAAATGCCCCCTGATGGATGAGGTTGGGAGCATACGTATAGCCGAAATTCATTAATGTTTCTTCTACTGAGAGTACCATTGTAAGAAAGAGTGATAATGAGAGTGTTAAGAGTGACCCGTTGGAGGGAGAGGTGGACCTATAGAACCCAACCTTTCGTAAGGTGTAAAAAATAAACTGTGTACAAACGAGGTAGGTATGCCCCATGCTCATGTTATGTAACTCAAAAAGTGTAATATAGTAACTGAAGTTGTATGTTGGTGTAGATGATTGCAGTGCCCTCAAGGGCGTGTTGATAATAGTAGAGGACAATTATTATGGTGACTAAACTTTGAAAAGAGGCGATGAGACTTAGAGGAAGTGTCGAGGATTTGTAGGCATTGATGGCCGAACAATTTTCAAAGGTCTTTGACAAATATAAAAAAAACTGCAATAGTCGCAAAGTAAGAACCACCGCAACATGAGAAAGTGTTGAAGTTGAATTTCATGGAGGTCAATGATAGTAGAGAGCAATGATGGTTCTCTCTGTGTTGTCCAAGACTCTTCATTGTGAAGGTAATGAGAGTCAAGATATTGTCACCCATATGGAAACTGTGTGGATGTCAACAAAAAGGGAGACGTGAATCCAAGAAGTGAAGGACTTCATGAAATCCACTGGATAAGATCAGGAACTGATGAGGAACATGTAAAAATTCAAGAAGTGGTGAGACTCAAGACTACCCTTGGTTGGGTATATATGTAAAGTATGAGTGGCAGAAACCATGAAACTGGATCTAGTGTCAGGGGGAACGACTAGACATTGGTTAAATTGTGCTAGAGGCATGTAAAAGTAGACAAAATCAAAGATCAGGGGTACATGGATGGTAGGATACTCGGGGTTTATGGACGATGTCAACAGGAGTATAAAATAATGAATGTCCCAACCAAGGGTGACATGGGTTGCTTTGCCAGGAAAATAAGGTTGCGAAGGGAGACAACAAAAAGCTATGTAAATGATGGAAACAAAGGCTTTTTACAATTACCAAATGAATAAAGAATAATTTGGGATGAGTGTACATATACAGAAATGGGTGCTCCAGTGCAATATGGATTGGCCTGTGAGAGCACAAGTTGTGTGGAGAACAGGTGGAGGGTGGGGGCTGCATAGGTGGGTTTATGTATGAGGTAAATGAATGGAGGGAAATTGACAGATGGGAAAACTTACTGTGGATGAAATGGATGGTTGATGATATTGCAAAGGTGCAGTCAAAATAGAATCATGATGAGATAACCTAGGATTCCATTGGCCAATATATCAAAATGAGGAGAAGGAGTACGTGGCTGATTCTCAAAAATGCGTAAGACTATCGGGACTCCCATCCATAAAGGGTGTAAATTGCATGAGTGTCAAAGTGCCAAGGGGAATATGAATGGGACAACTCATGTGGGGGACAGTTCCACCGGGTGATAGTACCAAAATGCAACGGAGGTGATAGTACTGTAGATCTGGATATAGGGACCCTAAGGGAAAATGTCAGAGGGTATGACTCGAGATGCAATTGAGATTCAGAGGGAATCACTACATGCCAGTGTTGATCATATACCTGAAGGGGCCATGCTAGTGTGTGATGACCAAGTACCTCCATACATGAAAACCAAATACTCAACATGAACAATATCTGAAGAGAAAGATCGTATAGTAGTTATTCAATAATGTGTGAATGTAAGCATGTGTACCCGAGTGTGTCATGGAAAGATGCTCCACTAGGGAAAAGTGAAAATGATCACCCGACGAAAATTACTGTGTAAGTGGCTGAAAATGGTTCAGAAAATGGAGCTTATGGACTCTTGTACCAAAAAATGAAAGTGGGGAA
Organism: Picea engelmannii; assembly: GCA_009831015.1. Taxonomy (NCBI): domain Eukaryota; kingdom Viridiplantae; phylum Streptophyta; class Pinopsida; order Pinales; family Pinaceae; genus Picea; species Picea engelmannii. Next base: position 400,194 of record ML800499.1, read on the forward strand.
AAGGGCTTAGATATGGATGGCGGGTCCATAATTCCATCCCAGTTTCACTGACACTGTGGGCGATTGGGTGGTAGTTTGGTGGGAGGAAATGGACCTCCCCTTTGCATGAGAACTAATGAAGAAATATAATTAATTACATTCATGGGAGAATTGGTATGGAGTTCCTGCAGAAGCTTAGGTAGAGATGTGTGGCGTTATGCGACTAATGTGTGGCAGACGTATGGGATAGATGGGCAATGATGAGTGTAATGCCCATATTTTTCACATATGGCACATGCAAAGTGGTTCGTATATTTTGTTTGCGTGTGTTTGATGACTCTATAGTAGCATGGGACATACTTGGTGGAGTGGAAAGTAAAAGGGGTGCTTGAGGAAGTTGGATAAAACTACGTAGCTCGAGAAGAGAAGGACATTTGTGAGTGGGGTGTCCTTTTCTTTCACATAAGGCACAAGGAAGTTGAACTTGGGGAGGTAGTGGAGAGATGAGATATTTCTTCTTCCATTTTCCAATAGCTATAGCAGTGGTTTTGGCGATTGGGGGTGAGTGTGGCGTGGCCAGAGTTAGTACTAGGATCTGTATAGGGATTCCCTCTGACTAAGGAGGGAGGGATGGTTGAGGAACCACCTTGGGTGGATGTAGATACCATACAGGGATGGTGAGTTCCATGTTCGGAAGGGAAAGCATTGCAACTACCTAGAATGCTTTGACTCTAGGTGGGGGGTAAAAAAAGGGAATTTGGGTAATGGCCTGGGGGACTATCTCCCAAACTGGGATTTTCCCCTCGAGGGGGGGAGGATCCATGATAAGTGGTGCGGTGGCACTCTCAGGGAACTCTTGAGGTAGTATTTCTTCAACTAGTGGAACTTTAATATGGGAAGGGGACTCAGTGATAGGAGTCGTGTCTTGGATGTTTGTTCATTTAGAGGAAACTACACACACTTGTCCTAAAAAAGATGGGTTTAGGAACGATGGTGCTCCCTGATAAGTGCCCAACATGGATGGGTCTTGGAATAATCCAGGGCCAATGTTAGCAACTGGAAAATAATTTGAGCTAACATATATAAGGGGGAGGATGTTATCGATGTTGGTGGAATGGTTAGCATCATAATATGTAAGTTGGTCAATGGTGACAATCTTCCCATTATGGGGGAACATCATCATACGAAACACAGAAGAGGCGACCACCTTCATAGCATAGATGTAGTTGTGTCCGAACAAGATATTGTAATCAAGCTGGGTATTGATAACTTCAATGTCAATGAGGATGGTTTTTCCCCCAAGTTCTATGGGGAAATTTTGACAAAGCCCTGCGGATGATGTTGGTCAATCATCGTAAGCTCGAAGGGTGATGGAAGAAGTTACTAGCTCAGTGGAGCCAATTTTCTGCCATACATGTTTAGACATGATGTATGTGGATGCACCTTCATCGATGATACACTGATAAACTATGGTGTTATAGATCTTAACTAGTATCTAGAAGGCTACTTGGGCAGGAAGATGTGGTTCACCGCTATATGAATCAAATGTGATCAATTGTGTGTCAGCTGTTTCGACTGCCCCCGAGGCAGAAAGAAAGGATTTTCGTTGTGATGGAAAGGTTTGGAGGATCTCCAACACAGACATGGCTATGAGAGACTGGGATAAGTCATCAACTAGACTATAATTATGAGCATCCGTAGCATGAGGGTTATGCACATTCCGTTGTAAAGGCATACGTGGTATGCAGGGAATGGGTTCCACATTAGGACGTGGAATCATCAATGGTTGTCTTGTAGTAGCTGGAAATTTTTCTGAGGTGGTTGGGGTAGAGTTGGGAGGCATACCATATTGATGGTTGCAGGTTTTCAAAAAAAATTCTTCGCTGGTGAGGAGGACACTGCGATCAACCGAATTCTCGGGTTGAGTGGTACCCAGGTTTGGATATTTCCCCATTTTTGGTGGGGCAGGGTTGATCACTTGTTGGGTGTTCATCACACCTTGGTATGGAATGGGGTTTTGAAAAAATTTCAGAGGTAGTGGTTGCAAATACTATTGTGGGGCTTGTTGAAGGGAAGGTGGTGTTGGAGGGTCCTGTGAGTTCATGGATGCCCTCATCCGTTGGAGATCGGAAATTTGGGGGAAATGATGAGTATAGTGTCCATACTCACCACATATAGTGCAAGGGAAGTTAGTCCAAAGATTTTTTTTCTTCCCTTGTTGTGGTTGATTGTTATTGGTGCCCCCTTGAGGGTCTTGGTATTGGTTTCCCCCAGTGGGATGGTTGTGGGGGTCATTCCCTCCTGATCCTAGGTTGTCATTGTTTCAGTTTTTTCCTTTCTTATTATGAGCCGGATTGGTCATATTAAATTGTTAAAATGTATGAAACTGTTGAATGGGAAATGGCTGAATAAAGTTGACATCGACATGTGGTTGTCCCAGTGGAGGATTAACTGATTGGGGAGGACCAAGAAATGGGAAATATGGATTGTTCGGTGGATATGATCCATATGGCGTATAGGACGTAGATGTACTTCCACTACTTCTAGGGTTATATCTAGGGGTTGTGGATGGACCCATACTAGATTGAGAGACTGGATATGGCATGGGTACCGGTGGGGGTGCCCCCAATGACTGATGGGGAATAACAGGATATGATGGTTAGTAAGGGGGAGGAGGGTAATATGACGACCCTCCATATATCAATTGATATTGGGGTGTTCCATACATAGGTAGTTGGTGGGGGTGTGGATTATGGTGTGTTGTGGTACCAATCAATCCATTCATTGAGAGAGACATCCCAATTTTATCCCAACTGAATGGCATGGGTCTTAGGGTGTCAGGTAGTACCGTATATAAGTATCCTGACTGTGAATAAATGAGTTCAAAATGTTGAGCCTTGTTGATGGCTTCTTATTTAGACTAAGGGAAGATGGTGGCCACATCTTTACCGAGGAGAGAGACAAGTGATATGAGAAACCAATCGAGGCATTGTTCTTTGGTAGTTTCTTATTTTCATAAACTATGTCATCGATGCCACTCGTGAATGTGGTCAGCGATATGTGTGGCGAAGGTTTTTTTAAAATCATAGAGTAGTCAAAGACCATTGTCATGGAATATTGGTAATTGAAAGAAGGTAAAAAATGCCTTTGCCAAAGGCTCGAAAGTAGCATGGGATCCTGATTTTTCATCTACATACCACTTGGCTGATGGGCCAGTGAGTATGCGTTGAAATAATCGTAGTCGGATGGAATCATCCATGATGTTGTTTGAGGAGCACCATAGGTGGAAGGTCATAACATGGTTGGTGGGGTCGTCTCTTGCCTTTCCTTCAAATCTGGGGATGTCTGAAGGTAGTTGCCATGTGGGGTCATGAAATATAGGATCATTTGTGAGTTTGGTGAGATCCGGTATGTTGAGAGAGGCCAAGTATGGCATTTGGAGTGGTGGTGGAGGATTAGTTCCAACCATGGTGTGAGTGTTTTGTGTACTTGACCCTTGAGGGGGACTAGGTGGGTTTGTACGTCCCCCTTGATAAGAAGTTTGCCTCCCGCTTCCATGTCAAGGAGAGTGAGTGGATGGTTGACCTTGGGAAGTGCACCCAAGTAAATTGGAACCAAGCAAAGCTGATCCCAAGACAGTGGCACTCACAGGGGTGTGAGACGGTAAAGTCGATGAGTGGGAAAGGCTAGGAACTCCCCCTAGAAGAGGAGGGAGATTTAGCAAGCGTCTGGAATGAAGGGGATTTTGTGGGTCCCTTATGATGTTTGACTAGCTAAGTGGATGTGTGCAAATGGTGATGAGAGAAATAAATAAGCAAGAGCCTTTGCTGTAATTTTTTGAACCTTCACAATATATTTCTCAATCAGATGTAATCACAAGGGCATCATACATAAGCAATTGATAAAGAAACATACATGTGGATAGGTGTTTTTTTTCCTTGTGGGAGAACAAAGAAAACAAATGCTCATGTCCTAAAAGACGTAACGTCCTTCCTCTCAAATAGCACTGGACCTTCCAATAGCAGTCAACAGTGGGGTCTAAAGCCATCATAACAGAAACTAGTGAAGGATGATGTAATCAGTTATAATGAGGGGTAGAGGGTGCATGTCCCGAAAGAACTGTCAATATTTCCCAATAGCCACAAAAAATTTGATCAAGGTGCAATTGCAGACCACAATTTCCACCTAGGTAGATGTCCTAAAATTTGGTCACTAGGTGCCTCGGTCAAAGTGCGACATTTAGATTTTTGGCCTCAGAAATGGGTCATGAGATGGATCTCATTCAAGACGTGAGTGCCTCAAGGGGAGATGCACAGAACAACCAAACCTTGGCCTTCAACCCTTCACGGGTATCTCCCTACCTTATGGTGTAGGAACACTTGACTTGGAGGATTTAAAAGTTCCCAATTTGTCAACTTCTACTCTTTTGATGATGTGAGAACTAGATAACGGGGATTTATTTGGATGCCTATCCCCGATATCCTACCTAGACTAAACAAATTCTTTTGGTACCTCCTGTGGAGGAAAACTTAGTGAGTTTTTAGAAATATTTTAAATGTGGTTGTTTGAGAGATTGGGGGTGTGAACCAACCTCGTTGAAATTAAGTGGGAGTGGATAGTCTCGTCAAGAAAAGGGTGGGGAATTTCGGAATCCCAATCGAGGAAACTTACTTCAACCTCCACTATTTCTATATAAGACTATGTGAGTGATTGGTGAACTTTGTGTGTGAACAAGTGAAAGTGTGCCAATTTTTAATAATTTAGGTGTCACCTTGCTAAATGTGGACTTCACTTGGTCCTTACAAGTTTTGATTACCTAAGTTACTATGTGTCATTGGTACAGCCTTGCAGAATTTTAAAGTCCCTAGGAAAATAGCATGTGGAAATGTGGGTCCTTACTATTCCTTTAACTCCCTATTGTGATTTATTATAAGAAAGCTTTGAAACTATCCTAGATTGTGCACATGTGGGCATGTATGGGCCTGTTACAAAACCTCTAAACTTCCCTAGTGATTTAATCTAAGAAAGTAAATTTCAACACTATCTTATCTTTGTAGCATGTGGGCATGTATGGACCCTTACAATCTTAAGATGTGTTTGAAAATTAACCTAAGAGGAGTCCCGAGGGGGTTGTTGTCCTCTCCTAAAGATTTTGTCTTTTTAAGGGATATGAAATTGTCCTTCAACCTCTTTCTGATTCTCATGATCGCTTTGGAGCACAAGAGAAGAGCATACTCAACGATTGATATCCAATTTATGGTCCCAATGCAAGTTTTATATGTGATGTAGAATGATTCCCACTTAAACTTTGATCAAAGCAAGCCATCCATGTGGCAACATGAAAACAAAAAGAGGAAAAAATTATGATTTTAACCCCCTAAGTGCCTATGTTTTGACTAATCCCTTTATATGGAGAGGGAATTTAAGTGTGGTGCAGATTACAATGTGCATGGAATCAAATTTTAAGAAGGCTATGGGCCTTCCATAGATCACAAAAAGATTACAATGTGTATTTTTCTACACATGTGCGTAGGTCTCTGAGTAGACAAAGGCGCTGTGAGTGCCAATGCGTGAACTGAAAGATACTTATGGGTGTTGGTGCGCATAAGGCACTGAAGAATATAATGGTTTTGGCGCACGTGCGTTGAAGATGTGCCTATGGATCAAAACATGCGTGCATTGTTTGTTACACGGCCGTGAAGAAAATTTCGGATGAAATTCCCTCTATTCAGCATCGAATTTGGCTTTTTGCAGGTCGGCTTTAGCCAGTTCTGGTCCTTGCAAGTTAAAGAAACAAAAAGAAGAGCTAAAATTACCCAAATGGGGTAGGAAATTGATATATTTCCCCAGTTGATTCACCAGTCTGTTGCACCTCTTTTGTCACCTAAATGAGAAAAATATAGGTGCTTACAAGCCCAGTTGGGTTAGCTAGGCAAGACAACAATGAATGTAAGAGTTAAAAACAACAAGCATGTAATATAAGGAAAAGACTAAGTTAAAAACAATAACATAATTTAAACTAGAGTGAATAAGGACATTAGAACAAAGAACAAACAAGACTCATGCCACCAATGGAAAGGAGTGTATTAGTGGAAAGAAAAAATCGAAGAGAAAGGGAGACTTTGGGTCTCCTCTTCCTCCAAGGGAGGGCTATTGAACCCCCAATATTGAGCTCTTCTTACAACTTAAAAACTTGAAAGAAATGGTGAAAACATCCCAAGCTAATTCACTCAAAAGGTGATCTGAATAGCTCCAATGAAATACTACTTGTATGCTCTTTACAAGGAAAGAGGATCCTCCAGGAGAATATAGGCAGCATAACAATACAAATGAATTCCTTGAAAATGTAGTGCACACATGGCCTCTTTTTATAGCATAGATTTGATTTATTATTCAACCAGATTTTAGTGTGAACAAGGGGCTATTTAGGGCACCCTTAGGTCTTTGAACAGCAACCTAGCCATATTCAGTCGAGATTTGGATGTCAAATCAACTTGGAAGCTGAACCAGAAGTGGGTGGGAAGCAGACCAACATCATAAATGCACCATTCTGAAGTGTGCACGGCTTTTAGCGTCCACAGTCATGCCTCAGACACATGCATTCTTTTCTGGCATTTTCGACTGGCGCACGTGTGTGAACTTCCTATATATCCTTAGCGCATGTTGATTTTATAACTGGTTGTATAGTTTTGGACCTTTTGGAAATGCATTTTTGGTAATTTTTGGTCCATGGGTGAACTAATAGCTGCTTGAAGATGTTGGATTTCTGTAACCATTTGTGGATGAAATTTCAGTAATAACAACGTGGAATGGTGGAGTCACAGATACTTGAGAAACTCCTCATGTTGGTCTTGGAGAGGGTCCTATCAAACTGCGAGGTCCCATTCCCCTCATGTGAAGACATCCATTTTCTAGATGCCCTTCTATGTAGCATCCTGTGCACCAAAACTTAGGTCATCCTGATCCTGGTGTGGTTAATTCTTGAATATTTTCCGTTAGAACTGATATTTGTCCCTAGATTTGTGACAAATTTGCATCCACTGGAGGACTGGTCACCCTCAGACTCCCTAGATAACATGTCATGGCTTTGATCTTCATCGATTATTCCAAGTCGTCTATTAAGGTGGTTATACGTTGTATTGTTAAAGGAATTCTTTTCAAAGGTAGTAATCATTGGATATACCATTCCCTATGGTGATCTTCATGAATTGGATGTGCTAGCCTCCCAATAGTGTCTTTAAATTTCTAACTGTATTCCTAGGAAGATTCTCCTTCCCTTTGTTGAATCTCCCGCAACTTGTAGGGATATTTTTTCTCTGACTGAGGTAGTTTGAATTCAATGATGAACTTGAAACGAACTTGGGCAAGGGTGAACACTTGTCCTTGGACCCCTGGTTCAATAGCCTTCTTGTACCATTTGAGGGCATGACCCTAAGAACACATCGCCCACACTAAGAGGGTGGGGGTGAATTAGTGTGTGGACTATTCTAACTTTTTCTTCTCATAGGTTAGTAGTTAAAAAATATTTGAACAGATTAACAACAATCAAATCATAATTACAATGCACACAGAGACACCATATGTTTGTATTAGCTTTTGTATAATTGATAGGAATATAGTAATATGAATATATTTGAAAGAGGATTTTCCCAACATCAACTGATTTGTTTTAGCACCAACTGAAGTAAGTGTTATCACCCTATAAATTATAGGATCAACTGGTGACTGGGATATTATCTGTCTCTAGTGTTTTTGTTGACAAATGATTTTTCATTCTGCAAATAATTTGAAAAGAAAAGAAAAGAAAAAAGAAAGAAAAAGAAAAGAAAAGAAAAAAAAAAGAAAAAAGAAAAAGAAAGAAAGAAAAGAGGGCATAAAAGAATTGCAATAAAAGCCCCATGCAATAATAGTAACTTGGTCCATACCTTTCAAGCATGGCCAAGTTCTTTTTAAATTTGAATGTTGATAGGGTAGTGAATGAATTTGGCTAAACAGTTTAATCTTAGACAAAGTGTCTAGGATAGATTAGTGAATAAATCTGGACAGACTGTCTAATCTAGGTTAGATAGCCCTAGGGTAGAGTAAATTCTTAACCCAACAGTTTAATCTGGGTTAATTGTCATAGGAAGATAGGTTAGCCTGTAGGCTAGTTGCTTAATTGTTTCATTCCAATGAAACCAACTTGATGTAAATGTTGCACCATGTTTCATATGCTTAGAAGATCGTTTGGTCGAAGACCCATGGTGGTGTCTACTTGAAAAGTTTGGGGAAAAACCCATAAAATACGTTTATCCTAAGTTTTTCCAAGCACATGTGTTTTCCGCTCCCCATTTATGCTCCCTGCACATATCGATGGTCCTAATCATGGTGCCCAGATCTACTGTTCACAAAGCATTACAGACCCCCCTGACTGTTCTGCTTTTAACCGGGGGGGGGGTCCAGAATCGCTGATAACATTTGCATGCATCTAGACGGCCCAGGGTTGAGCGCTTAAATCAACAGTCAGTATTGGATTCTGGACCCCCCCATCCGTTCTGCCTTTAATGGAGGGGGGGAGGGTCCGGAATGAGTGATAAAGAGCGCGCTTAGATCTACGTTTCCAAAATAGGAGCACATATCAACGGCCCTACATGGATTCCATACCCCCTTAGATGATCTGCTTTTAACTGGGGGGGGTCCCTTGTTATACGTGGCGTCGGTATATTTTCCATGAAGTCCCGTCACCATCTGCTATCTGACAAACCCCCGTCACTTATGGGCGTCACCTTCCACTTCTTCCCGAGTTAGTCACATCCCATAACTACTGTCAGTCTCCTCCCCCCTTTCACTCATGGCAAGCCCCTTATTACGACTTTTACCTCCAATCCCTAGCTTCCACGTCACCCATCCATATCTTTCAGCCACCGTCACCTACCATCTCACCCTCAAATGACCCGTTGTCCATTTATTACTGGATAACCTATCCATTATCCAACTGACCTATCTCCCATGCCCAACCGACCCCAGTTTAAATCAAACTACCATTGTTTCCATTACTTTCTCTATTCACCCGTCGCACCAGAGAAATTCATCACTTACTCCTCTGTTACATTCCGTCACCCTCATCCATATTCAGTCACCCCCACTAACGTTGTGTTTATTGCAGGTACTGATGCAGAAATGGTGCCAAAGTCCAAACCAGTGGAAGGAGAGGAGAATCCATTTCTCCCACCTCCTTTCGACCCGGACAAGATCCCACTGGTCGAAAAAGATCGATTAATCGCAGATACCAAATGTGATTTTGATTTCTTAGACCTCCAGTCATGGTTCAAGGAAGTTTTCCTGGACCAGAGTGATGAAATTGGACTCTGGGAGTCCAATTTACCCCTTTACCTTTTTCCCCAGATCCACCATTTTCCCAAGTTCGCAATTAAGTGTCAAGCCCACTATATTCCCGAACAAAGAGCCGTCATCTCCTTGGCTGGAGAAATCCTTTTCCTCATCACGCCCGAGTCCATAGACCAGATGATGCAAATTTCCCGTGCCGACTCTGCGTCTCCTTTCAACCTGGAAATCCTTACAGAGTTGTATCAGAAAATGACTTTTCCCCAAAGAGATCAAATATTCAAGCTTTTCCTTCCCACATCCACTCAATTCCCTTCCACAAATCCCCCTTACCCATCGTCCATGTTCTCCACTAAGGGAAACCAGGTCATTTCTTCCCTTTGTGCTTTGTTAGGATACTATTCTGACCAGTGGGTAGATGAACCCATTATGGGTTTTCTATCCATCTTCTCTACCGACGAAAAGCCCACCACCCAGTTTGATTTTAGCACATTCTTGGCAGACAATATTCACGAACAATTCATGAATTTTGACACTGAAGGCATGTTTAGATATTCATCGATACTAGCATACTTGTTCATCTTCTTCTAGGCGGATAAGTTTTCATTTTCCATGCAGAAGATGGATGCAGATGGTAGACCTCAGGCAGTCACAGCATGGACCTCCTTATTGAAGCAAAACTCCATAGAGTACAGCTTCAAGGCGTTCATCGATTGGTTCTACCACCCTGTGGTAAGCATGCTAGGTGGCAGGCCTGAGCCTTGAATAAACGATGAAGTTCAGAGGATCCTGCACCTCTCAGACAACGCAAATACCGGGGATTGGTACCTGTATCAGAATCATACCAAGATTAGAGTATACGGGTGCAAGTTGGCACCTTATAAGATGCCCAAATATTTTCCGTTCAGAATATTTTCTTTAGAATATATAAGGCAGATTATGAATTTAGATGATATCCATTTTGTATCTTTGAAGAAAAAGCAGCAGCTTAGAATCAAGGGGCAGATTGGCTCCTTCATCTACAATAGTCATGGCACCGGGGAAGAATCAGACCGGATGCTGAGAGAAATGAACTTCTTCCTAAGCTTCCCATGGCATTATGATCCATGTGGGATCATTTCAGAAATGAGGGTGAAGAACAAAAACATCCCGTATGTTCATGAAGCTAGGCCCGAGGTGGAAAATTTTTCTAATCAAACTGTGTGGGAGCCTAACACATTGGTTGAGGTGGAACAGTAGGCTCCCTCGACCACTGTGCCACCAACGACCATGCCACAGGTCCCAAAGGAGAAGAGGCCAAGGTAGGATTTATCTCCGCCGGTCACTGAGGTATCTTTCAAGGAGTTCCAGCTGCACACTAAGAGGCCTAAGACTTCATCAGTCCATGGCCCGATAGGGGAGAAAGAAGCCCCACCTACCACAGTGACCAAGTCGGTTATTCCACCCTTCGGTTTGATCCTCTATAAAGACATCACCCCATCATTACCGAAGAAATCCACAGACTCCCCATTGGACACTCAATCAGGCAAGACTGGGCCCAAGCTAAGCATTTTCGAGAAGTATGAGCTGATCAAGAAAAAGAACCAGACCCTTACCAGCAGTACTTGTGCTCAGTTTTGGAAGAAAACGTCGACTGCGCAGCATAGGCTAATGTCTGTGTTTGACACTGAAAAGGGCAGAATTCACATGGCCTTCCTCCAGGCACAGGTACTAGATCCCAAGGTGATCACTGACTACAAGAGGGCCACCTTTGAATTCCAAACGAAGGACGTGCACCCAGTTGATCAGATGGATCTGCACAAGCAGACTGGAGAAATGGTTTTCTACACGTTGGTGCACGCTTCCGCTTCAACATCTAAATTGCAGGTGTCCCTGAACAATGTTCAAACACAGCTCAAAATGGAGAATATTTCATCCTTCGCAAAGGACAATAGGATCAAACCTTTGGAGGATCCAGTCCTCAAGATCGGCTATGACCCTTCAAACGTCAAAGCAGTGGAGGAGATGATAAAGATGAAAAATGTTGACATTGCCTCCTTGAGGAAACAACTGAAGCTCCCGCCCATAGAGGACTCGCAGGCGAAGGAGATAGAAGAGAAAGAAGGCGAGAAGGATGAGATGCTAAAGCTGCTCATGGAGCAGAACACACAGCTTAGAGAAATGGAAGCTGAGATGGAGAAACTGTTAAAAGAGAAAGAGCAATTGAAGCCAATGGAAGTCATTCCATTGAGTGCTATCCCAATTGTAGGAGTGTGCATAGCAACAGTGACAACAGTCCCGTCCATGACTCCATTGACATCTCAGGAGAAGATAGCCGATATGGCTGAGTCCATGGAAAGGATGAACCTGCAGGTGACAGAGATCAGCAGGATAAAAAAGGAGATTGAGAACCTGTAGGAACTCAAATCTTCTTTCCAGACCAGCCTATCCAAGGAAAAGTAGGCCACAGAGAAACTCAAGCAGGAGTTACAACAGCTCCAGAAACAAATAGTGGCAGGAAAGACATTAGCCGAGGTTAAAGAGAGTGTATGGAAAGACATCACTAAGTCCATGAATGAGATATGGCCCATGATCTAGATCATGTTTAAGCAGAATGAGTTAGTCCAGAGGAGAAAACAAGCCATTGAGAAGATCAGAGTAGAATTGGGAGATAGGCCAACACAGGAAAACGAGATCATCAAGTTCCTCAATTCTAAGACCAGGGAGGAGATGGAAGAGCTGAAGATTGAAGACAGAACATAGACCATCCTTGAGGTCGAAAGAGTTTTGACCAAGAGAGGACTAATGCTTCAGCTGGAAGAAAAGGTTCAGGCCATGGACTAGCGGGTACAAAGGTTCTTCAGTAAGATTGAGGCTCTCCAGAAGAAAGGTCTACTTGGTCTGAAGGTTATTAATGATAAACTGATGACACTCCTAGATTACAAGAAAAGATTGGCTGATGTGTCAAGGACAGTTCGAAGTTTGTAGGGATTCAAGGGAGCATCACTCGCAAGGCATTTCTGGATGCCCTTCAGTGGGACATCGGTATCCAACATGAGATTCGATACATATTCCTCACCAAGCCTACATTCACCAAGTATACAGAAATGGACGAAGTGTATCGAAGACTGCTCAAAGTCAACGTGCATAGTCATCTCAGATGGGAGGAACTCTGCGATCTGATCGATTAGTAGATGAGTTTTTCAGGTCCAGTCAGCTATCCAGTCAGATGAGGTCATGCAAAGGCTTCATCAACAGTCTACCCAAAAATTAGTGTGCAGTTACACCAAGTCATCAAGCAGTTCCTAGATTTAGGAAATTTGTTAAATTAGTTAGGATAAAAATAGATTTAGCACATCCTGGTCATTTATGACAGGAACGTTTGTAATTTGAGTTATAAATACTTCACCTTTCAAGGTATTGAGGGTTGTTTATCTTCACACCCTGACGCTATCAGACTGTAACATTTTTGAAGATATCTTCCATTAATAAAAAGGAGGCACTTTTACAGGATTCTTGCATGTATTCACTGGTGAAGTTTTTCTCTCTTAGTTGAATGTCATTCTAGCTTTGTCATCATTTTGTTTTTGAATATAATCTTTAAGAGTAACGAACGTTACAAGATTTATCTCGTATACCCTGTTTCTGACTCGAAAGGATTTTATTGTTTTATCTTCTGGTGTTTTCAATAAAGGAATTCTTAACTGCTTCTTTGTTGAAAGTATCTTTATCATCTTTTCTGTTAATCATCATTTAAACTACTAAAATATCCAGTGATTATATTATCTCGCCCTGTGAAAGTTTTCCCTTTGCATTTCTGGTTTGTATTTCATATTTTATTAAATCACAGACCCCATAGCCCAATGGATGTGTAGACTATCTCAACCAATTCGAAAACACCTTGACAACTAGACCGACCTATTTCTTTACCTAGCCTAATATTCTATATTTGAAACATAGCTAAATCTTATAGAGAGATCCCTCTCTGAAGTTGGAAGGGCTAGATCCCAGCTTCAAAAGTGGTTGGATAAAGTTACCTTTGTAGATTTCTTCTACTGTCAACCTCTAGGAAATTTACCAAGTGCTAACATAGTGGCGACCATACTGGGGAATAGAACATAAAATCTATAATTTCATGTTTTCTTTTCCCTAAAAAGAAAGTTAGTTCCTGAAAGATTTCAAAGTTTGAGAAGAAAGTGATGTTTAGAGATTGATTAAACTTTGTACATATTATTTTCAGACTCATAAAACTAAAAAGTATATATATAAAAAATAAAAAAAAGAATTCTGGCTCCCAAGAAAGTTTATACTCGATCTCATCCAGACCCAGAACCTATGATAGTGATAGATAACCCCAAACAGTTGCTTAGGAAAAAGACCTTAGTTGAAGGCTCAGTGAGTCATATTCCTCTTCATATGTCCCTTTCCTTTTCAGGGAAACCTGTTACCTGTCAAAACCCAGACCTTGACATCTTTCCACAACAAGGCCTGGTTAGAACATGGTCCGATAGTTTTGTGACTGAAATAATCTTCGACCCAACTATTTTGCAACCCCGAACCCCCGAAGTTCTGTCTCCCACTGCTAAACTGCAAATCACTCCCTCAGTACTATCCAATTCCTCCTCGTCCTCATCTTCAGTCGCTACCTCGCCGATCATCCAGGTTGTCATCCCACCTCCTCCACCCATTATGGCAGCTCGATATGCTCCCTTTTTGTTGGTTGCACCTCTTCATGCCATGCCCCAACACTATCAAACTAGACTTCCACAATTTGATGCAACAGGACCTTTGAGTGCACAACAACACGTAGATAAAATGAATGATTATTTTGATCTGCATGAAGTAGATGAAGCTGACATTCAAATGAGACTATTTGCCCAAAGTTTGAAAGGTGATGTCAAAAAATGGTACAAAGGTTTGCGCGCTGCCTCCATCCTTGACCTTACCGCATTCCAAAGGAGTTTTCTGGACAGATGGGAGGTAAAGAAAAACCCTCTCCAAATATTGTCAGAATACGAAAGTATTAAAAGGAATCAAGGCAAGACAGTGCAAGATTATTGCACTCGTTTCAATAACCTGTACAACACAATCCCAACTGAAATCAAACCTCCACAGGGTTTGGCATTGATTAAATTCCCTAATGTTTTTTACGCTGACATGTCATACCAACTAAGGGAAAGAAATTCTACCACCCTGGAAGACATGCAAAAAAGTGCTATAAGTGTGGAGGCCAAATTGTTGGCAAAAAGGGTACGTCAGAGGTCAGAGAGGAGAGTCACAATTAAAGAAGAACCTTAAACATCGACCCCAGATTCCAAATTGGACTCTTTGGCCAGAGCAATGGAAAGAATGATGGAAAGGCTTACTGTGTCAGACAGAAATCCTCCAAGAGAAAATCCACCAGCTCCTCAGGTTCGGAACCCTAACTTTAGGAGAAACCCTCCCCAAATCAGACAGAGAGATCCTAGGGATCAAAGAGAGTAGAGGGGTCCAAATCAGCAGATCAGACCTCCCTGCAAGAAAATTATGTTGATGAAGGGGAGGAAGTAATCGAAGAACTGGAGGATACTCACATAAATCTCATGGGAATTCACGACAACGAAGCTATTTTCCTTACCCAAGAAGAGCAAGAACTTTTTCTTCTCAATCAAACAAAAGTAAGTGAAGAAGTTGAAGATGCAGAACAACAGGCATTTGAAAATTCCATTTTGGAGGTACATCAACAGTATAATCTGCGGAGTAAAAAGACAGAAGGGAGTTCCCCAAAAAAGACGATTGAAACGAAGATGGTGACCGAAACCAAGAAGACCTCTGAGCCATCTGTCGAGAAGATTCCTAAGAAGAGTATTTCCGAAGCTCTCACGAAGAGAAACCTTACTATTCTAAAAATATCATCATAGCCCGAGGTTTCACCTGATGACTCGCCAAGTACTTCTGGCCAAAAGAGCACGGTGGACAAACCAGAAGTGATGAGCCAAGGCAGAGCTCCTACACCCTTTATCCTTGAGGGGGAATTAGCCAAAGTAAAAATTCCCATCCCACTTTCAAAGTTGATGAACAAAGATGTTTATCATTCACAGGTGATCAAAGCACTGACCATTGAACCTGATATAAGCACGAAGGCCTTAACCATTGGATCAGCAAATCATTTAGACACTGTGAACCTTACTGATGATCAACCCGAACTTCTGTTCGAACCTAAAGTAGATGGTCGAGAGGATACGAGGGAGGTTGCTCCTTTTTACTTCAGTCTAAACATACATGACCTGATCTTGCATAACACTATGCTGGATTTGGGTGCTTCCCATAATCTGATGCCTAAAGCAGTAATGGAGAAAATGGGACTAGAGGTCACCAGACCTTACAAGGATTTACACTCATTCGACTCCAATAAAGTTAGATGTATTGGTTTGATCAAGGACCTATGCATCACCTTGGTTCAGATTCTGACAAAGAGAATGGTAATGGATGTGGTAGTTGCAGACATCCCGCCGAAGTATGGAATGCTGCTATCCCGATCTTGGGGTGCTAAGTTGAAAGGAACCCTTCAGCTAGATATGTCCTATGCCCCTATCCTAGTTTTCGGGCAACAAAGAAGGCTATACAAATAAACGTTGATGAAGTACATGGTCAGTAGCCAAGAAAAAGCACACAACTATCCTCTTTACTCTGCACATTCCAACTTGGATTCTTTTATCTTGTACAATGATGGGGACACGGGAGAACAAGATACTTAGCTAGATGAAGATACATCTAGTCAGGATGACAGCCAAAAAAACATTGAGGTAGCAAGGATGAAAAACGTGATAACTGAAGAGCTACCGGAAGACTTCTGGAGCATGGATTTTGATGGATCAGTGAGCAAAGAGGGAGCTGGAGCAGGAGTCTGGCTACATAATCACAGAAACAGGTATTCAGAAAACCATTCTTACAAATTAAATTTCCAATGCACTAACAATATCGTTGAGTATGAAGCCCTGATGCTCGATCTAAAGCTTTTGAAAAGAGTTGGTGCTAAACAGATAATGGTAAGAGGTGACTCTGAATTGATAATCAAGCAAATCAAAGGTGAGTACGCTGTGAAACACCCATGTCTTAGAGCTTATAGGAACACTATTCTCGATGCCTTGAGATGTTTTACTGAATTTGACTTGCAGGTAATGCCGAGGGGTCCAAACATTCTGGCGGACGGATTGGCTATGTCAGCAGCCACCTGTAAGATTCCTTTCCACCCGACACTGTTGAGGTTAAATGTAGACCAACCATTCCCGACAATATCAGGTACTGGCAAGTATTTGGCAATGATGATCAAATCGAGGACTTTTTACAGTGTAAGAATGATTTTGAATGTACAAATATAGATTTAGAGAATGAATATGTAAACGTAAATAGATCTGATTTTGAGATTGATAGTGTAAATAGTGTAGATTCAGGAGAATTAGGCGATGATGAAATGGATGCCGATGTTTTACATTTGAAAAGCAATGTTTTTCCTAGGGACCTAGTTCCTTTAGAGGACATGTTCGATTTTAATGACGTAGCCAAAAAACCCAAAATCGAAGCACATGGACAAGAGGTAGAATACTGTAATATAGGGACTGAAGAGAAACCCAGGATAGTCAAATTATCTAAATCATTACCCTCAGAGCAAAAACTCAAATACATTGAGTTGTTCAAAGAATATTCGGATGTTTTTGCCTGGGGCTATGAAGATTTAAAAGCTTATGATACCGGCATCATACAACATAGGATTCCAATAAAAGAAGACCAAAAATCATTTAGGAAGAAACTTAGGAGGATAAATCCCAAGCTGCTCCCTCTGATATTAAAGGAAATCAAAAAAATGTACGATGCCAAAATCATAGTCCCTTTACGTTTTTCTAGATGGGTCTCTAATTTGGTCCCTACATGTAAGAAATCTGGGGAAATCAGACTCTGCATAGATTTTCGAAATCTGAATAAAGTCTCCCTGAAGGATAATTACCCCTTGCCGAAAATGGACCACATCCTACAAAGGGTGGTCGGATCCAGTCGAATTTCTCTGCTGGACGGTTTCTCAGGTTACAATCAAGTCCTAGTTCACCCGGATGACCAAGACAAAGCTGCTTTCACCACACCATGGGGCACTTTCATGTATGTGAAAATGCCTTTTGATTTGATGAACGCAGGAGCCACTTTCCAGAGGGCGATGGATATTGCCTTCGTGGAAGAATCGAGTAAGTTTATTGTCGTCTATTTAGATGATGTAACTGTGTTTTCCCGATCTAATGACGAACACCTGCGACACCTTAGACGAGTTTTCAAGAAATGTAGAAGGTTTGGGATTTCTTTAAATCCTAAGAAAAGCCTTTTCGGGCTAGAGGAAGGCAAACTGCTAGGACACATCATCTCAAAGGATGGAATCAAAATAGACCCCAGCAGAATCGAGGCCATACAAAAATTAGAACACCCCAGAAACCTTAAAGAACTACAGTCTTTTATCGGGAGAATAAACTTTCTACGAAGATTCATTCCCAATCTGGCCGAGCTCCTTAGAAACATTAAAAATATGCTAAAAAAGGATGTGAAAATAAAATGGGACTCTGAGTCCAGACAGTCTTTTGAACAAGTCAAATGAGCACTCACAGAGGCCACTGTCTTAATCAGTCCTGATTTTACTAAGGATTTTTATCTTTTTTCTTTCACTTTCGAACATACTATAGTAGCGGTGTTACTGCAAAAGAACAGTGAAGGTTATGAACAACCCATAGCTTTCTTCAGTAAAGCATTGAGAGACGTTGCTCTGAATTACAAGATAATGGAGAAACAAGATTTTTCCTTGGTGAAAGCTATAAAAGACTTTAGAGTCTACATTCTTCATTCCCACACCATAGCTTATGTTCCGAATGCGGTAGTAAAGGACATCTAGACACAGGACAATCTGGATGGAAGAAGAGGCAAATGGATTGTTGTCATCCTAGAATACGACATAGATATTAAGCCTACGAAACTAATCAAAGGTCAAGGCCTTGCTAAATTAATGGCTGAATCTAACTTTCGTGCTCTTGACATTAATTTTTTAGCTGTAGCTGATGAACAGGGAGAGATGGCGACTCCAATCATGAGAGAGGTATTTCTCAACTCTCCATGGTACGCAGACCTTATTTTTGTTTTGCAAAATTTACAAGCTCCCCCTGGTTTGACTAAGACTAAAGCTAGATTTTTAAAGTTGAAGGCCTTAAAATTCTGTATTCTAGAAGGCAATTTGTATTGGAAAGACCCTGGAGGCATTCTGTTAAATTGTTTATTTAAAGATGAAGCTGACAGTGCATTACAAGAATTTCATGCAGGAGAATGTGGCGGCCATCTGAACTGGAAGGTCACAGCCAACAAAATAATCAGAGCTGGTTTCTACTAGCCCACCCTATTTGCCGATGTACATCATAAATTAACTGCATGTCATCAATGTCAGTTGTTTGAAGGAAAAAGGAAACTCCTCCCTCTGCCTCTGAAACCAATCTCAGTTGAGGCCCCTTTCCAACAATGGGGACTGGACTTCATTGGAGAAATTCACCCCCCTTCTTCAGGTCAGCACAGATGGATTCTTACTGCCACCAATTATTTTACCAAATGGATCAAAGCAGTACCAAGCAGGTTAGCCACTGACTCTGTTATTATCAAATTTCTCGAAAATAATATTTTGTCTCACTTTGGATGTCCTAGAAAGATTATAACTGATAATGCGGCTTCTTTTCAGTCGAGGAAGCTTATAGATTTCTGCAACCAGTATCACATTGGTTTGGGGCATTCCACAGCCTACTACCCTCAGGGGAATGGGCTGGTGGAATCTTCAAACAAAATCTTGGTAAATATCATCAAGAAAACATTACAGGAAAACAAGAAATCATGGCACAACAAGTTGGTGTTTGCATTATGGGCTGACAGACTAACCACCAAAAGGTCAATTGGTATGTCACCATACCAACTAGTCTATGGCATAGAGGTAGTTCTCCCCACTTCTTTAGGAGTCCTTGTCATGAAGTTGCTTCAATATGTATAAGCTGAGCCAAATGACTCACAGAGAAGGATCAACCAGATGATCCATTTGCAGCAGTCCAGGGAGGACGTTTTCAACAAGACTCAGGTAATCCAAGAAAACATCAAGATCTTTGATAAACTAACCAAGGAGGATGATTTTGAGATAGGACATTTGGTGTTGAGATGGGATGACAGAAAGGAAGACAAGGTAAAGCATGGAAAGTTTGACAGTGTGTGGACAGGACCATACATGATCCAAGTTTTCAGGGGAAACAATGCTTTCTCACTAAACAACACTGATGGGATAGATCTGCCAGGAGGACCTGTGAATGGCAGAATGTTGAAACATTATGTGCCACCTTAATAGAGATTCAAAGTTTTCACTCTCCATTGTACATACCATTTTTATTTTTATTTTCCACTTGCATTTTCTGAGTGAAGAACATTAGTCAGTTGGTTGAAGCCCGAAGAGAAGGCCCTAAGCTGCTGACCATTGTTTTTCCATTTTTTGAGAATAAAACCAATGAAGGCTACTAGGTAGAAATTTTCAGAACGATGGGAACCAGGATTCTTGGCACTTCACAGAGCAAGTACCATCCCCAGGTGGAGCCGCTGTTATCACCCTATAAATTATAGGATCAAGTGGTGACTGGGATATTATCTGTCTCTAGTGTTTTTGTTGACAAATGATTTTTCATTCTACAAATAATTTGAAAAGAATAGAAAAAAGAAAGAAAAAGAAAAGAAAAGAAAAAAAAAAAAAGAGGGCATAAAAGAATTGCAATAAAAGCCCCATGAAATAATAGTAACTTGGTCGATACCTTTCAAGCATGGCCAAGTTCTTTTTAAATTTAAATGTTGATAGGGTAGCGAATGAATTTGGCTAAACAGTTTAATCTTAGCCAAAGTGTCTAGGATAGATTAGTGAATAAATTTGGCCAGACTGTCTAATCTTGGTCAGATAGCCCCAGGGTAGAGTAAATTCTTAACCCAACAGTTTAATCTGGGTTAATTGTCATAGGAAGATAGTTTAGTATGTAGGATAGTTGCTTTATTTTTTCATTCCAATAAAACCAGCTTGATGTAAATGTTGCACCATGTTTCATATGCTTAGAAGATCGTTTGGTCAAAGCCCCATGGTGGTGTCTACATGAAAAGTTTGGGGAAAAACCCATAAAATACGTTTATCCTATGTTTTTCCCAGCGCATGTGTTTTCCGCTCCCCATTTATGCTCCCTACACATATCAACGGTCCTGATCGCGATGCCCAGATCTACGGTGCACAAAGCATTCCAGACCCCTCTGACCGTTCTGCTTTTAACTGGGGGGGTCTGGAATCGCTGATAACATTTGCGTGCATCTGGACAGCCCAGGGTTGAGCGCTTAAATCAACGGTCAGTATTGGATTCTGGACCCCCCCGTCCGTTCTACCTTTAATGGAGGGTGGGGCGGGGAGGGGGGGGGTCCGGAATGAGTGATAAAGAGTGCACTTAGATCTATGGCTCAGAAACAAGCGCGCATATCAATGGCCCTACATGGATTTCAGACCCCTCTGGATGATCTGCTTCTAACTGAGGGGGGGGGGGTCCGGAATGGTTTTCCCCCTCTGGCGGGTCCCTTGTTATACGTGGTGTCAGTCTATTTTTCATGAAGTCCCGTCACAATCTGCTATCTAACAGACCCCCGTCACTTATGGGCATCACCTTCCACTTCTTCCCGAGTTAGTCACATCCCATAACTGCTGTCAGTCCTCTCCCCCCTTTCACTCATGGCAAGCCCCTTATTATGAATTTTACCTCCAATCCCTAGCTTCCACGTCACCCATCCATATCTTTCATCCACCATCACCTGCCATCTCACCCTCAAATGACTCGTTGTCGATTTATTACTGGATAACCTATCCATTATCCAGCTGACCTGTCTCCCACACCCAACCGACCCCAGTTTAAATAAAACTACCATTGTTTCCCTTACTTTCACTATTCACCCGTCGCACCAGAGAAATTCATCGCTTACTCCTCCGTTACATTCCATCACCCTCATCCACAGTCAGTCGCCCCCACTAACGTTGTGCTTATTGCAGGTACTATTGCAGAAATGGCACCAATGTCCAAACCAGCGAAAGGAGAGGAGAATCCATTTCTCCCGCCTCCTATTGACCTAGAAAAGATCCCACTGGTCGACAAAGACTAATTAATCGCAGATACCAAATGCGATTTTGATTTCTCAGACCTCCATTCATGGCTCAGGGAAGTTTTCCTGGACCAGAGTGATGAAATTGGACTCTGGGAGTCCAATTTACCCCTTTACCTTTTTCCCCAGATCCACCATTTTTCCGAGTTCACACTTAAGTGTCAAGCCCACTATATTCCTGAATAAAGAGCTGTCATCTCCTCGGTCGGAGAAATCCTTTTCCTCATCACGCCCGAGTCCATAGACCATATGATGCAAATTTCCCGTGCCGACTCTGCGTCTCCTTTCAACCTGGAAATCCTTACAGAGTTGTATCAGAAAATGACTTTTCCCCAAAGAGCTCAAATATTCGAGCTTTTCCTTCCCACATTCGCTCAATTCCCTTCCACAAATCCCCCTTACCCGTCATCCATGTTCTCCACTAAGGGAAACCAGGTCATTTCTTCCCTTTGTGCTTTGTTAGGATACTATTCTGACCAGTGGGTAGATGAACCCATTCTGGGTTTTCTATCCATCTTCTCTACCGATGAAAAGCCCACCACCCAGTTTGATTTCAGCACATTCTTGCCAGACAATATTCATGAACAACTCGTGAATTTCGGCACTGAAGGCATGTTTATATATTCATCGATACTAGCATACTTGTTCGTCTTCTTCCAGGTGGATAAGTTTGCATTTTCCATGCAGAAGATGGATGCAGATGGTAGACCTCAGGTAGTCACAGCATGGACCTCCTTGGTGAAGAAAACTCCACAGAGTACATCTTCAAGGTGTTCATCGATCTGTTCTACCACCCTGTGGTAAGCATGCTAGGTGGCAGGCCCAGGCCTCGAATAAACGATGAAGTTCAGAGGATCCTGCACCTCTCGGACAACAAAAAGATCGGGGATTGGTACCTGTATCAGAATCATACCAAGATCAGAGTATACGAGTACGAGTTGGCATCTTATAACCTGCCCAAGTATTTTCCAGTCAGAATCTTTGCTTTAGAATATATAAGGCAGATTATGAATTCATATGATATCCATTTTGTATCTTTGAAGAAAAAGCAGTAGCTTAGAATCAAGGGGCAGATTGGCTCCTTCATCTGCAACAGTCGTGGCACCGGGGAACAAGTAGACTGGATGCTGAGAGAAATGAAGTTCTTCCTAAGCTTCCCATGGCATTATGATCCATGTGGGATCATTTCAGAAATGAGGGTGAAGAACAAAAACATCCCGTATGTTCATGAAGCTAGGCCTGAGGTGGAAAACTTTGCTAATCAGACAGTGTGGGAGCCTAACACATTGGTCAAGGTGGAACAACAGGCTCCCCCGACCACTGTGCCACCAATGACCACGCCACAGGTCCCAAAGGAGAAGAGGCTGAGGCAGGATTTATCTCCGCCTGTCACTGAGGTATCTTCCGAGGAGTTCCAGCTGCACACTAAGAGGCCTAAGACTTCGTCAGTCCCTTGCTCGACAGGGGAGAAAGAAGCCCCGCCTACCACAGTGACCAAGTTGGTTATTCCACCCTTCGGTTCAAACCTCTATAAGGACATCACCCCAGCATTACCGAAGAAATCCACAGACTCCCCATTGGACACTCAGCCAGGCAAGACTGGGCCCAAGTTGAGCATTTTTGAGAACTACGAGCTGATCAAGAAAAAGAATCAGAACCTTACCAGCAGTACTTGTGCTCAGTTTTGGAAGCAGATGTTGACTGCACAACATAGGTTGTTGTCTGTGTTTGACACTGAAAGGGGCAGAATGCACATGGCCTTCCTCCAGGCACAGGTACCAGATCCCAAGGTGATCACCGACTACAAGAGGGCCACCTTTGAATTCCAGACAAAGGACGTGCACCCAGCTGATCAGATGGATCTGCACAAGCAGACTGGAGAAATGGTTTTCTACATGTTGGCGCACACTTCCACTTCAACATCTAAATTGTAGGTGTCCCTGAACAATGTTCAAACACAGCTCAAAATGGAGAAGATTTCATCCTTCGCAAAGGACAATAGGATCAAAACTTTGGAGGAGTTGGTCCTCAAGATCGGCTATGACCCTTCGAACGTTAAAGAAGCGGAGGAGATGATGAAGAAGAAAAATGCTGACATTGCCTCCTTGAGGAAACAACTGAAGCTCCCACCCATAGAGGACTCGCAGGCGAAGGAGATAGCAGAGAAAGAAGGCGAGAAGGATGAGATGCTAAAGCTGCTCATGGAGCAGAACGCACAACTTAGAGAAATGGAAGCTGAGATGGAGAAACCGTTAAAAGAGAAAGAGAAACTGAAGCCAATGGAAGTCATTCCATTGAGTGCTATCCCAATTGTAGGAGTGAGCACAACAATAGTGATAGCAGTCCCGTCCATGACTCCATCAACATCTCAGGAGAAGATAACCGATCTGGCTGAGTCCATGGAAAGGATGAATCTGCAGGAGACAGAGATCAACAGGCTGAAAAAGGATATTGAGAACCTATAGGAACTCAAATCTTCTTTCCAGACTAGCCTATCCAAGGAGA
Source organism: Picea engelmannii (assembly GCA_009831015.1). NCBI lineage: Eukaryota > Viridiplantae > Streptophyta > Pinopsida > Pinales > Pinaceae > Picea > Picea engelmannii. The sequence continues at coordinate 424,191 of ML800499.1, forward strand.
AGCAGGTCACAGAGCTGCTCAAGCAGGAGTTACAGCAGCTCCAGAAACAAATAGTGGCAGGAAAGACATTGGCCGAGGTTAAAGAGAGTGTATGGACAGACATCACTAAGTCCATGAATGAGATATGGCCCATGATCTAGATCATGTTTAAGCAGAATGAGTTAGTCCAGAGGAGAAAACAAGCCATTGAGAAGATCAGAGTAGAATTGGGATATAGGCCAACATAGGAAAATAAGATCATCAAGTTCCTCAATTCTAAGACCAGGGAGGAGATGGAAGAGCTGAAGATTGAAGACAGAACAGAGACCATCCTTGAGGTCGAAAGAGTTTTGACCAAGAGAGGACTAATGCTTCAGCTAGAAGAAAAGGTTCAGGCCATGGACCAAGGGGTACAAAGGTTCTTCAGTAAGATTGAGGCTCTCCAGAAGAAAGGTCTTCCTGGTATGAAGGTTATTAATGATAAACTGATGACACTCCCATATTACAAGAAAATATTGGCTGATGTGTCTAAGGACAGCTCAAAGTTTGCAGGGATTCAAGGGAGCATCACCGGCAAGGCATTCCTGGATTCCCTTCAGTGGGACATCAGTATCCAACACGAGATTCGATACATATTCCTCACCAAGCCTACATTCGCCAAGTATACAGAAACGGACGAAGCGTATCGAAGACTGCTCAAAGTCAACGTGACTAGTCATCTTATATGGGAGGAACCCTGCTATCTGATTGATTAGAAGATGAGTTGTTTAGGTCTAGTCAGTTGTCCAGTCATATGAGGTCGTGCAAAGGCTTCATCAACGGTCTACCCAGAAATTAGCGTGCAGTTACACCAAGTCATCAAGCAGTTCCTAGATTTAGGAAATTTGTTAAATTAGTTAGACTAAAAATAGATTTATCACGTTCTGGTCATTTATGACAGGAACGTTTGTAATTTGAGTTATAAATATTTCACCTTTCGAGGTATTGAGGGTTGTTGATCTTCACACCCTGACGCTATCAGACTATAACATTTTTGAAGATATCTTCCATTAATAAAAAGGAGGCACTTTTACAGGATTCTTGTGTGTATTCATTGGTGAAGTTTTTCTCTCTTAGTTGAATGTCATTCTAGCTTTGTCATCATTTTGTTTCTGAATCTAATATTTAAGAGTAATGAACCCTGTAGGATTTATCTCATATACCCTGTTTCTGACTTGAAAGGATTTTATTGTTTTATCTTATGGTGTTTTCAATAAAGGAATTCTTAACTGCTTCTTTGTTGAAAGTATCTTTATCATCTTTTCTGCTAATCATCATTTAAACTACTAAAAGATCCAGTGATTATATTATCTCGCCCTGTGAAATTTTTCCCTTTGTGTTTCTGGTTTGTATTTCATATTTTATTAAAACACAGACCCCATAGTCCAATGGATGTGTAGATTGTATCAACCAATTCGAAAAAACACCTTGACATCTAGACTGACCTATTTCTTTACCTAGCCTAATATTCTATATTTTAAACATAGCTAAATCTTATAGAGAGATCCCTCTCTGAAGTTGGAAGGGCTAGATACCAGCTTCAAAAGTGGTTGGATAAAGTTACCTTTGTAGATTTCTTCTACTGTCAACCTCTAGGAAATTTATGAAGTGCTAACAGTAAGGAGCACCAACTCCTTGGAGAGCACCAACTCTCAGGCAAGACCCAGCTTGTTGCAAGACCCAACTTGATGATAGAACCGAATCTATCCAACTAGAGTTTATTCAACTCTAGTAGTAGTGATCCATTATAGAATCAAACTCTATCTCATGATCAGAGGTATATCATAAAACACTCATCACCACATTTCATCTTCTCTCTAAAATTCATGCCTTCTTCACTTAATCTTTCCTCATATATCATCACTTCATATTCACTTCTACATCTCTCTCTTATATTCACACAGAACTCAGATCTATATCCACCTCTTCACTTCACAAGCCACACTTCAACCAAAATAACCCTTTCAAGTGAACCAATTATGGTTGAATTTATACTTGTTTATGCTCAAAACTTATTTAAGTTCTTGACTCGACTTGTGCAACTAGTTATAACTAACTTGTTCATTTACAATAACCTTTGGGACCACCAGAGATCATCAATATGGACTTTAACATTACACCTGGAATTCCCTTATCTTTCACAAATCGATCACATTCATGGATCAATTTCCTTCATCTTTGTGATAACATAGATCGATGCTTCCTTCAAACCATGTAGATATGATCAATGGCATAGAACTGTAGGCTTAACTATTTAAGCGATGCATTACATTCTTCCCTTTCAAATCTCTTTACCATATGACCAATGGCATTGACCATATGCTAGGCGAGATGAGCTCTTGAGCATTTATCGATTCAACAGTCATGATTCAATATCCTGATGAAATGGACGATTTTCGGGACTTCGGGTGTTTACCCTTCAGGTCTTCGTGACTTGCAACATTTCAAATGTCTTGAATAAGATATCACTAAACAGATCAGACGATTCACATTATATCTCAGAACCATATCAATGGTTATATTTGATCCTTACATCTATCCTTCATTTCCTAATCCAAAAGCCAAGAATTAATCAAGAAATGAGATGGATGCCTACCTTTTACTCCGTGACTTCGTCTATTATGCTTACACTATCCTTCCACTATATTTTGATCAACGACTGAGAATGCAACCTAACATCAGATTGATGGTCGATATATCCTTCAGGTCTCTGGACTTTGGAGATTTTGAGTCTCAACCCCTTCTATCCTCTATACATCAATCTTGCAAAGTTGTCAATCCATTGACGCGTTTCCCTTTCTCAATCAACAGTTGTGAGCCTTTCATGTCTCCCGGCTTCGAAATTATCAAGCCTCAACTTTCACGGTAGTATGATCAATGGTTGGGAATTCTCCTGAGGCGATCCTTCAGATCGAACGACTTAGGTCCAACTCGAGATTTCGGCATTCGGGACTTCAACGGTTTTGAATAGATGCTGCTCCATTTTCCTCTCGAGTGATCACCTACTGAGTAAGTCAACAATGGTGGATACCTCTTACTATCGGTTAATGTTTCCACTTACACTATCCTTCCATTGAAGTGGATCGATGATCGATAACACTCACAAAGTGATCTTCAGATCAGATGTCTCATGTCCACTTTGGGTCTTCAACATTTGGGACAACGAGACTTTGGGCGAATGCTGGTGGTAAAACTCTTGAATCAAAACTCCTTGAGTGACGTAACTTGCTGATGTGTCACAAGCTCAGTAGTTGCCACGTGTCTCTTTGATTCATGATTTGCACGTACCTGAAATGTCAATTTCAACTTGACACTTGTCATTCTATGTCTGTCCTTGCTGGCATAGACTATGGATGTGGTCTGCCACATTTTCTTGCTGACATCAACGTAGATCTCTTGATGTGATACATGTTCATCTCCTTGATCGAACGGTCAGGATAGTATCCGAAGGGTATCTAAGATCGATGAGTGAGAGTGACTTTGGACCTTCATCCTTCGAGACTTTTGAGATTCATTCATGGTAAAACTCCCGAAGCATCTCCCAGAGTGACATAACTTGCTTACGTCACTTGTTGACATTGCACGAGCCAATTTCCTCTTGACACTTGTCATCATCTAATTATGCCATGTGTATTTGTCGACGTCCTCTGCTGACGTGGTTTGTCACATGTCTTTGCTAACGTTGTCTGTTGATGTAGTCTACTGATGTAGTATGCTGACCAACAGCCTTGATCTGATGGTCCTTATGTGTCCTCCAAATCTGACAGTCCTTATTCATTTCATATTTTTGGGCTTCACATATTTCAAATCTCAAACTTTCTAGAGCATAACTTCCTCCCTTCTTTATACCCAAAGAAAATGTTGTTCTTTTATCAGGGTCTCAAATCGACAGTTTGATCTAATCTACGATGCAACTCTTGTAGCTTTATCATGTCCTTTCACTTTAACATGATCTGATGGCTGACAAGAATTCGGGTTTGATCCGATGTTTGACGAATATTCAAAAATTCAAATTCTCAACCCTTTCAGCTTATCCTGGCCTTCCACTTTAACATGATCCGATGGCTGACAGGAATTGGTTTTGATCCAATGGTTGATGGGTATTCGGCTAATCAAATTCTCAACCCTTTCATCTTATCTTATCCTTCCACTAAAATGTGATCCAACGGTCATGAATACACTTGAAGAAGATCAACGGTTGACAATGATTGCAAAACCACAACTTGCGAGTGAGTTAACTCATCACCCAAACTCCGCAATTGGAAGTTGTGCACTATTGGTGAGTCAAACACAATCGTTCATCTTTGAAGCTATAATATCAAATGGTCCTAACTAATTGTGGGATTAGAACAAATGCGATATTTCATTCTCCATTCGATCTCCACAATTCACCCCTACCATTGATCTAGAGATTGCACATCCAATGGTCACAATTTAATCTGGCTTAATCTCATCGTTTTTTGGATCAATCACAGTCGTAGATATTTGGAGCTATGAGATTTGACGATCTAGACCAATTGCGGGATTATAACTAGCAGGTTGTTTAATTCTTCTTTTGTTCCTTGCAATTCATCCATGTCGTAGATCTGTCTTGTAGATCGACGGTCACTATCCTCCAACGATCCTCAAGCCCATGGTCACTCATATGACCGCCCTCCGTTATATGAGACAATCACCACCGTCAATTTCCTTGATTGGATAGCTACTGAGACTTCTCACCTTTTCTTGTGCAATGGTCGACTTCTCAATATTTCCATAGATCTCGACAATACTTATGCAATGTGCTTCTTCCTTCTGATATTTTATATTCATTCACTAACCCTCCTGAGATTTTATCATAGGATTTTTTATCCTATCACGATCAACAATAATCACAAATTTCTTCATACTGTTCGCTTCTTTTGATATACTGTTCAATGTACTTTTCCTTCTAAGATTTGATCTTCATATTGTTCATTCCTTATGATATACTGTGCAGTGTGCTTTTCCCTCTGAGATTTGATCTTCATACTGTTCGCTCCTCCTCCCAAGCTTACGCTTTCGATATCCGCATACTGTTTGACATCTTCTACTGATTAATATACTATTGACATCAATGAAACTCTCATCTCTAGTAGTTCATTCTTAACAATAGATCATCACATAGACTATATACATCAATGACAATATGTCCAACAATCTCTCCCTTTTTCATTGAGGGAAACACACTAACTTCATATACAAAATCCCCCCTGTGATGATTCTTTCCTCTTATGAAGTTTCTCTCCCCCTTTGACATCAATGGCAAAGGGTTTTTCCTCCTTTTGGTAAAGATCTGTATGTTACTGACCAAAATCTGAACTTGGGTAACTCTTTCTACAATCATGTTATGCCTATCATAGCTGAATGACTCCCCCTATCAATATGCTCTCTTTCTGCTTCTGACTACTCTCCCCCTTTGCTTCTGAAAAGGTATCTCTTCTTGACAAGGTTTCTTACCCTATTAATTTACTAACTTCTTATCTCAGTTGATTGGGATTTTTGTGTTTCAAATGATTAGTCTTCTTGATACAAATTTTTGTAGTGATTGAGTCTTTTCTATACTTAATCTAATTAATTTCTTATTTACTAACCAAAATTTCCCTTGAGTTTTTATTGATTGTTCTTCCCCTTTGTTTCTAAAAGGGTAGCTTTTTCTGACAGGGTTTCTCTACTTGTTATCTCTATAAGATGTCATGTACCTCATTTTGTACATCAAACTGCTTCTTCTGTGGCTGTTGTGGTCCTACTGGAACAGTGTGCAATTGTAGCTCATCTTATTCAAACAACTCTTGGACCTACCCATTGATTCTCATTGATCTCTAACTAGATGTATCTGTATTTATCAAAGATGCTTATTTACTGTACATTTCTCTAGAGTTGTCTGAGACAAATTTATACTATGTTTGTCACATGACTGTAATTCTTTTTGCAGCAATCAACTTCACTCCTATTCACTTGTTCAGTCTTTTCTATCCACATCTATGAGTGTCCTGGTTTCTTGAATTTTGTTCTCTGATCTTCTATTACTGCAACTTCATTTTTCTTCCATGTTCCATTTACTCCTTTTGTCGTATTGTATGAAGCTTTTCTCATTGACTATTTTCTTGAGTTCCAACAATTATATGCTTTGTGGCCATATCCACCACAACTATAGTATCTCATAGTGTAACAATGTGCAGTAATATGCCCAACATGATTGTAGTTCCAACATATTATACTGTTATTGAACCTACCAACTTGTTTTCTTTCATGATGCCTACAATCCAAAGCTTTATGACCATATTCATTACAAGAAAAACAATAACCCTTAAAAAAGAATTCATACCTTCTTTGATTCATCCATGAAGGTGTCTTTCTTCTGAACTTTCTTTGAGGTATATGAATAGCTTCTGGATGTCTTCCTTGATTTGATATTCTAAATTTTGTAGCATTGATTTTATTCTTTGGACGTGAAGAACAAGAGTCATACCTACTTTCACTTTTTACAAATGAAGGAGTTGTTTCTGACCTATCTTCATCCTTTACAAATGAAGGACCTGTGTTAGACCTATTTTCATCCTTTACAACTGAAGGAACTGTGTCAAACCTATTTTCATCCTTTACGACTAAAGGAACTGTGTTAGACCTGTTTTCACCTTTTACAAATGAAGGACCTGCATCAGACCTTTTATGAGTATTGATCTCTTCCTTGTTGTATCCAAGACCGTATTTGTCATTTGGTGATCTTTGACTATCCAAGATCTCATCCAGGGTCATGGAGCTATTCAAGAACTTGATTTGGATGTCTGACTTCTCAACCTTCTTTCTAAGATTCACAACTTATGCTTCCAGATCATGACATGATTCTTCCTTTTTGTCCAACTAGTTCCTTACTACCTCCTCTCTCCTTTTTTCTTCTTCAAGTTGGATTTTAAGATTGACATAGATTTCCCTTAGTTATTTTATAACTGCAAGGTTTTTTCTTGGTTCATCATATTCTTTCTTTTCTTCTTTTTCTTGACTGATTTCATTTTTCAGTCTCTCGATTTCCTCTTCCTTTGCTTGACTGATTTCATTTTTTAGTCTCTCGATTTCCTCTTCCTTTTCTTTTGTTAGATCAACAACTTTTGTTTTCAATATTTTGATCTCTTCTTCTTTGTTTTCTAACTCAATATTTTTCTTAGATATGATTTCTTCATTGTCTTTGATCTTTTCTTTTATTTCCAGGATATGTTTCTAATTGTTAAGCTCATCATCTTCCTTCTCCATTTTTGTTACTTGACTAATTTATTTCTTCAGCTTCTCGATCTCCTCTTCTTTATCTTCTAACTGATTGTACTCCTCATATATTATATTTTCATTTTCCTTGAGCATTTCCTTTATTTACAAGACATGTTTTTGACTCTTTTAAAAATATTCTTTAGTGTAGTCATGAAGATAACTATAATTTGATTCATTATGGTCATAGAGGTATTCACGGAGACTCCAATCAACCTTTTGTTTGGACTTTGATAGTTCTTCTTCTTCTTCTTCCATGGGATAAATCCTAACAGAACATTCTGTTATTGTATCTGAGTCTTCTTCTTTACTTGCAGGGGAGGATTCAATATCACTGTTATTGCAATCAAAATATTTTGGAGAGTCCTTACCTTTATTGATGGCCGAGTCTTCATCTTCATCCTTGATAGGAATGTCTTCAGTGTCTTTAATTTTTATTTGATACATGTTTTCTAACTTTAGCCATAAGTCCTTGGTGGATGTGCATAGTCCTATGCTTTCCTTGACTATATCTGATCATCCCTTGAGAAGAATATTCAATGCCACTTCATTGTTCTTCCTTGCTCTTCTTTGGACTGTAATCTTTGATAGATTATCTAATGTAGTTAAATCCCAGGGCTTTCTTACTACTGAATTCCAAACATCATATCCTCTTGACTTCAAATACTATTTCATATTTTCTCTCCATGAAGAATAATTTGTTTTTTCAAATAAGGGAGCTTCAATTGCGAAGAGAGCCATATGTCCACCTATTTCTTCAAGATCTGCCTTCTAGTGGTTAAACTATGTTTTGAAGGAACCTCGTTCTGATACCAATTGAGAAAACACTGCCCACACTAAGAGGGGGGGGTGAATTAGTGTGTGAACTATTCTAATTTTTTATTCTCACAGGTTAGCAGTTAAAATATATTTGAGCAAATTAAGAACAATCAAATCATAATTACAATGGACATAGAGACACCAGATGTTTGTATTGTTTTTTTTATAATTGATATGAATATAGTAATATGAATATATGTGAAAGAGGATTTTCCCAGCATCAACTGATTTGTTTCAGCACCAACTGAAGTAAGGAGAACCAACTCCTCAGAGAGAACCAACTCTCAAGCAAGACCTAGCTTGCTGCAAGACCCAGCGTGCTGATAGAATCCAGCCTATCCAACTAGAGTTTATTCAACTCCAGTAGTAGTGATCCATTATAGAATCAACACTATCTCATGATCATAGGTATATCATAAAACACTCATCGCCGCATTTCATCTTCTCTCTTAAATTCACACCTTCTTCACTTTATCTTTCCTCATATATCATCACTTCATATTTGCTTCTACATCTCTCTCTTATATTTGCATGGAACTTAGGTCTAGATATGCCTCTTCACTTCATAATCCACTCTTCAACCATGAGCACCCTTTCAAGTGAGCCAATCATGGTTGTATTTATACTTGTTTATGCTCAAAACTTATTTAATTTCTTGATCCAACTTGTGCAACAAGTTATAACTAACTTGTTCATTTACAATAAATTTTGGGAGCACCGAAGATCATCAATCTGGGTCTTTAACATTATACCTAGAATCCCCTTTCCTTTCACAAATCGATCACAGTCATGGATCGATTTTCTTCATCTCTGTGATAACAGAGATCGACGCTTCCTTCAAACCATGTAGATATGATCAATGGTGTAGAACCACATGCTTAACAATTTAAGCAACACATTACATTCTGCCCTTTCAAATATCTTTACCATATGACCAATGGCGTTGACCAGATTCTAGGTGAGACGAGCTCTTGAGCATTTATCGATTCAATAGTCATGATTCAATCTCCCGATGAGATGGAAGATTGTCGGGACTTCGGGTGTTCGCCCTTCAGGTCTTTGTCACTTCCAACATTTCAAATCTCTCGAATACGATATCGTCGAACATATCATATGGTTCACATTATATCTCAGAGCCAGATAGATGGTTATATTTGATCCTTACATCTATCCTTCATTTCTTAATCCAACGGCCAATACTTAATCAAGAAATGATATGGATGACCACCTTTTACTCTGTGACTTCATCTATTATGCTTACGTTATCCTTCCATTGTATTTTTATCAATAGTTGAGAATGAAACCGAACATCAGATTGACAGTCGATATCTCCTTCGAGTCTCTGGACTTCAGAGATTTCGAGTCTCAACTCCTTCTATCCTCCATACGTCAGTATTTCGGAGCTGTCAATCCACTGACACGTGTCCCTTTCTCAATCAACGGTCATTATCCTTTCACGTCTCCGGGCTTTAGAATTCTCAAGCCTCAAATTTCATGGTAATATGGTCAACGGTTGGGAATTCTCCTGAGGTGATCCTTTAGATCAGATGACTTATGTCCAACTTGGGACTTCGGTGGTTTTGAATAGATGCTGATCCATTTTCCTCCAGAGTGATCACCTGCTGAGTAAGTCGTCAATGATGGAGACCACTTGCTGTCGGTTAATGTTTCCACTTACACTATCCTTCCACTGAAGTAGATCGATGATCGAGAATTCTCATGAAGTGATCTTTAGATCAGACGTCTTGTGTCCACTTTGGGTCTTTGACATTCAGGACTTCGGGACTTTGGGAGAGCGTTGGTGGTAAAACTCTCGAAGAAAAACTCCCGAAGTGACGTAAATTTCTTACGTCACTTGTTGATGTGTCACGAGACGAGTATCTTCCACATGTCACTCTGATTCATGATTGGCACATACCTGAAATGTCAATTTCAACTTGACACTTGTCATTCTCTGACTGTGCCACGTGTCCTTTCTGACGTAGACTAATGATGTGGTTTGCCACAATTTCTTGCTGACATTGACATAGATCTCCTGATGTAACACATGTTCATCTCCTTGATCTAACGATCAGGATAATATCCAAAGGGTATCTCAAATCGACGATTGAGAGCAACTTCGAACCTTCGTCCTTCGAGACTTTAGGACTTTTGACATTCGTTCGTGGTAAAACTCCCAAAGCATATCCCAGAGTGATGAACTTGTTACGTCACTTGTTGACATGGCATGAGCCAATTTCCTCTTGAAACTTGTCATCATATGATTATTCCATGTGTATTTTTCGACGTGGTCTGCTGACATGGTTTGCCACATGTCTTTGCTAACGTTGTCTACTGATGTGGTCTGTTGACCAACAACCCTGATCCAATAGTCCTCGTGTGTCCTCCAAATCCGACGATCCTTATTCATTTTAGATTTTCGGGCTTCGAGTATTTTAGATCTCAAACTTTATGGAGCATAACTTCTTCACTTCTTTATACCTGAAGCGAATGTTATTCATTGATCAGGGTCTCAGATCGATGATTTGATCTATTCTGTGATGAAACTCTTGTAGATTTATCATGTCCTTCTACTTTAACATGATCTAACAGCTAACAGGAATTTGGGTTTGATCTGATGTTCGATGAATATTCGAATATTCAAATTCTGAACCCCTTCATATTATCTTGTCCTTCCACTTTAACATGATCCGATGGCTGACAAGAATCGGTTTTGATCCGACAGTTGACGAGTATTCAGCTAATCAAATTCTCAACCCTTTTATCTTATCATGTCCTTCTACTAAAATGTGATCCAACGGTCATGAATACACTCGAAGCAGATCAACGGTCAACGATGATTGCGGAAACACAACTTGCGAGTGAGTTAACTTTTCACCCAAACTCTGTAATTGTAAGTTGTGCGTTATTGGTGAGTCAACCACAATCATTGATCTTCGAAAATATAAGATCGAACGGTCTTGACTAATTGCGAGATTAGAACAAATGTGATATTTCATTCTCCTTTTGATCTCCACAACTCACCCTTGTTGTTTATCTGGCGATTGCGCATCCAATGGTCACTATTTAATATGGCTTAATCTCATCGTTTTTTGGATCAATCGCAGTCGTAGATGTTTGGAGCTATGAGATCTGATGATCTAGACCGATTGAGGGATTAGAGCTAGAGGGTTGTTTAATTCTTCTTTTTCTCCCTGCAATTCATCCCTTCCATTGATCTGTCTTGCAGATCGACGGTCATGATCCTCCAACGATCCTCAAACCCATGGTCACTCATATGACCATCGTCTGTTATATGAGATGATCACCACCATTAATTTCCTTGATCGAACAACTACTGAGACTTCTTATCTTTTCCTATGCAATGGTTGAATTTTCAATATTTCCATCAATCTTGACGATACTTCTGCAATGTGCTTCTTCCTTTTGAGCTTTGATATTCATTTGCTAACCCTCCTGAGATTTTATCATAGGATTTTTTATCCTATCGTGATCAACAATAATCACAAATTTCTTCATACTGTTGGCTTCTTCTGATATAATGTGCAATTCACTTTTCTTTCTGAGCTTTGATCTTCATATTTTTCGCTCCTTCTGATATACTGTGCAATGTGCTTTTCCTTATAAGCTTTGATCTTCATACTGTTCACTCCTCCTGTTTGCTCCTCCTCTTGAGCTTGCGCTTTCGATATTTACATATTGTTTGACATATTATGCTGACCGATATACTGCTGACATCAATGACAATCTCATCTCTGGTAGTTCATCATTAACAACATATCATCAAATAGACTGTTGACATCAATGACAATATGTCCAACAGACCCCTCAAGGTAGTCTAAAATTCCACTAACTTGTTTGCATCAAGAGTCCCTCTAGATATCAAACTGTCTTCACGTAAGAACCAGTGTTGCTCTACATCCTCATCCCCTTTACCCCAAAAATATGGGTATCGAGTGATTGAGCCTCCTATATTTCAATCCATTCTAGGTCTCACTATTCCTATTAGAATGAAGCCTAACAGTCCTGGTTGTGATATTCCCGGGGATCCCAATATCCTCCAATCATTTACACTTATAGACTGTGACTGAATAACTGGATGCAATGGAATAGAACTAGCATAAGTATGCGGTATAGAGCTTACCACGAGTATAGAGGACACTTAGGGGATGAGTGATTGAGAGCTGGTTCCACTGACTTCTGGGTGGGTTTCTTTCATTTGGGGGGTCTCATTTTCTTCCTCTAGAGCATCTTTCTCGGTCTGATTCCCGATGTTTCCTAATATAGGGGATGAATTTTATTGGTCTCCTACAAGGTCTAGACCTTCTTCGTCTTCCCTTACTTATCCACACTCCTCTTCTCGTCCACCCACTTGGGGACTCCTTCCTCTTTGCAGAGAGAAGCGCAAAGAGGAAGGAGTCCCCAAGTGGGTGGACAAGAAGAGGAGTGTGGAACAAATGAAAGAAAGAAAGAAAGAGGAACTATGGCAGCTCTCCTCAAGACTCGCTCATTTCTTCCATTCATTTCTTTATCTTACCCCATCTATCAAAGTAACCTTTCCCCTTCTTAGGTCATCATCCTACCCCAAAATCACCCTACCCCAAGCGTAGGTGTTTAGGCTTCCATCCCAGTCGAGGGAATAATTATCATCCCCTCCTCCATCAAGAATGCTTTGATCCATAGGGGAATTTCCCTCAACAGTATTTTGTGCGCACCTTCCTTGAAAAATTATTCTGCCCATGAAAAATATTCATGATTCTCAGCTGCGAATTCAATAATATGTCCTTCGAGAGTTTTGTTAATTCAGAAATTGACTTCTCGTGTAATCTGGTGATCCAAACGATGAAGTGTTGCGATATTCTCTGTGTCCCATGCACAGGTATTCTTGACAATTTATTTGAATTCTGGAGCTTCTTGTATCCAATCTATCCAATGGAATAATTCTTCCAAAAATTTCACCCCGAATATCTCATACTAGTCACTCGATCTTTCTGAGTAAAAGATAGAATCTCTTTTAGACTTCTCTCTTTTACCTCGCAATTACACTTCCTTCTGGATAAACGAGTCAAAATTTCATTCCCACCATTGTTGAATATCATATATAAATATCCATAGAAGAATTCTCCTTACATGTTCCATTTTAAAACACGGGTCCCAACAATGGAACCATTTTGTTGGCACAAAAGTGATCAGACCAGGGTCCTCTTACAGTTTCCAACAAAAGGTATTGATGTAGTCTATAGCGCTAGCATTTTCATCTTCCCAGGAGGGAAAAAGTCTCACCCGAAGCGCAACCAAGATGAGAAAGAGAGGGAAGGTTAAGGAGAATACTTAGACAAATCTATGAAGTATCAAGATTCATGTTAGTCTTGTGCAAGATAGATTAAATCGGTAGTAGTTTTGAACATTTCCTAATAGAGAATAAAGAAACAGAGTTGTGTTGCCATTCACAAGGAAGAAATTAATCATATTAGACATAAAATATAATACAGAGTAGCATTCAAGAGAATCAAAAGAGTACATAAGCAAGATATATTCAAAATTTTTGTCTCCAATTGTATTAGCATATCAAGTTCTTCTCACATATTGAGTCACATATACAAATAATTAGTAGATACTCTGTAACTAGTGTGAGACAAGGTTATCTCAGTCCCTTGCTCTTTCAAACTCTATAATAATACAAAACTATATTACATTGACAGTCTGGTTCTTACCCTGATCTCAAGATTCAACTAAGCTAACAACAATGACTATAGAAACAACAATAATCCCATAAACTCTATTACAACCATATCGATCTCATATATATAATTCAATCTAGGTTTACTGGTTGAGAAACTGATATTTCTCTCTTCTTCTTGATCTTGTTGCAACTTCTTTATTCAAAACTGATGTTGTATTGTCCTTCCAACTGCTTTCTGCTTCTTCCTTTAGTCTATTGTCCAACTCCTCAATAGCTTATGCAACTTCTGTTCACCTACAACATAACGTACGCAACTTATATTCATAAAAAAGAAGGGCCCAATGGACCTATCCACTCTTCTCTACAATAGACTCCACAATCTGCGTTGTGATATTCTATTTCAGAAGTTCTTCACTTTCCAATCCAACCTTTTCTATATAACCCTTGGCTACAACAATCTCTATCAACATTTGTTCTACCCGTTCTTGTAATGGCTCCAACTGAGCCTACCCTAAATTCTTCTCTTCTTGTACATTATTCAATTCTTCTTGAAATTTTTTCAACTCTTGCGCATTCCTCAACCTATATTGTATTGTCATTTCCTTCTTCTTCTTTTTTTCACTTCTTCTTCCTTTTTTTTCATCTCCTACAACTTTTCATCCTTCTGCAAACATTTCCATAATTGTGCCCTTATATTGTGTAATTTTGTAACTTCCTTGATGCTTTGTGAAATTTTCTCCATATGGCTTGTCTCCTCATGCGCTCTTTGTGATATAAATTCTAGTGGCATGCCTGGTTGTAGGAGTGCCATCAAATCCGTGATCTAGCTTTTATAATTTTCCATAGCCCGTGTTATCTTTTCAACCTTCTGTTCTGTTTGTAAATTTGTTCGTTCTTGTATTCTGTCTGGAATTGTATTAAATACTTATTCTACGTGTTGCACAAACTAGACAATATGTTTTTGTTCTTCCTCTCTCTCAACCTTCACTTGGTTTATTGTGATATTTAGTGTGTCACTTATTTTCTTAGCCAATTGTAAGTCCATTGCATCTACATGGGCTCTTGATTGAATCTCTTGTGTGATATTGACTTGAAGTTTATACAACACTTTTTTTGGGAACTTGGGTAGTTCCAAGTCCAATTGGTCTATATATTTCAACTATTTATGTTTTGTCTCCTCATCCATATGCAACATATTCTAAGTAATACAAAAAATTTCACTACCCAACACTATAATCTAGACTGTCTCCGTTGTTGGAATTGTCTTTTCCTAAGCATTCTATTGTGGTTGTCCCTATCCCTTCTATTGTGTTGAATTCACTTGAAGTTGTGAAAATGTGTCCTTAACTTATGACATCTTCCATACGATCTCCTCTCACTTCTTTTGAACATCGTACCACATGTCTGTTGCGCAGTCCTACACTTTTTCGGCAACAAAGTCCACATCATATTTTTCCAATGTCAACTCATGGACACTCTTGTTTTCCTTCATATTATTTCTCTCACATGCTACTTGTAACATAGTCGTATTCATCAACAAAGCGTTTATCTATGCTATATTCGTTGGTACTTCCATGTCTAGTACATCTCCTCCTCCTATTTACTCTTCTGTGGGAACATTTTTATCCTTATGTACTTATCCATTTGTTACCTGGGTGCGATATTTATCCTACACTGAGGGATTTGGAATATTCTTTTTTCTAGGTTTTCTATTTGTTGTGCTCCCTCCAGTGTCCTTTGCATGATATGCATCCTTCCTGGTATTTGTTGCTGTATTTTTTTATTTCTTTGATGGTCCAGCTTCTACTGGATTTCTTCCTTCTAGTACCTTCTCGGGGGCTACTAGTACCTTCCATTCATCAGGCCAGTCTTTCATGGCCCATTGGACTTCTTCTCTAGTCACATACCTCATTTATAACCAATTCTTCTTGGGATCCCTCTTGGCCTAGATCCACATATTGTGTCTTAACACCTAAAATTTGGCTATGTTTTTATGTTCTTCCACCACTTATAGTATTATCCATCATGTCTCAACCACCTTTTCCTTCATCTCATCAAAATATGTCGCAAATATGCTAGAATTAGCCTTCCTCATTTTTGTGTCTGAAGCATGCCACAAAGTTGTATATTGCGCTATGCGACACTTTCCAATCCTTTGGAAAAATCCATTGTATTTGCGTTGTCCCCAACCCACCAGAGCTATGAGTATGATCATACATGAAGAGTCAAACTTTGTTCCTATGTCTTTTGCATCTTTGCAGTCATCTAAAAATAAATTCAATAATTATGGGTACCAACTAAGTAAACTTCCTTTCGCACACAACGTAACTGTTGCTATAACACTTGTTGGTGCTTCTTCTTTGCGAGACTCCCTCAATAGATTACACAACATAAAATTGGTTACCAATCTTGTCATAGGTTTGTTGATCCTATTGATTATTAACCACCTTGATCCTCTGTTAGTACTATACTTCTTCTTCATTTCTTTGGTCAAAGCCTTCTCCTTATTTTTGTCATCCAAATATTGTTCGGGCTTCTCTTCATCTATTGGAAGACCTATAATTTATGCAATCAAAACTACATCTATGGACATTGGTATGTCCATCCATAGAAAAACTCCATGCACCAAGGCTAGTAGTTGTTTCATGCATTGTTTTACATATTTACCCCACCCAAAATGTGGAATTTCTAATAGGTTCATTATCCCTGTATTGTACAACCCTACAATTCACTACTTTGGTTCAAAGATTGGATCTCCTTTCGGTCTTGTATCTTTTATCTCCATATACACCTATGATGCAAACTCACGTAATTTTTCCTTGTATTCAATGTCATGGTCTTCATATTTCAATTTATCCACATATCCTAAAATTCCCTGAAAGGATTGTGACACCTTTGGGTATGCGTGATAATGTCAATGTAAATTTTGTCTGTTTGAGTTGTGATATATATTATATGTTTTCCCTTAGACTTTTATGTTGTTGTGGATGGCCCTTGTTCCTGGTGTGCATCCTCTTCTTCCTCTATGTCGAAATTTTATTGGCCTGTGACATCCTCAACCTATACATGTTCTTTTAACTACCACACCATCTCTACGATGGGTTTTTGTGTTTCTTTGGCCTATTCCATAGGTTCATATGATTTTTTTCTCTTGTCTGCTTCCACGTTTATCTTTTGTGATGATCCCAAACTCAACTATTGTATAGGGTTTTTTTTCTTCATCCCTAAGATCCACATCCATTTTCTCAGTCACTGGTTCTATCTCTTCCACAACTGTTGAACTATTGTTTCAATGACAAGTGATGAGATCGCATCCACATCAACGAATCCTTCTAACTGAATAGGGTTTTCTACCTCTATGGTAGCTTGCTCCTACAAATATCTTGTGGCAATGCATGTTTTTCTTGCAATGTGAATGGGAGCTCCAACCTTTGACGATGTCATTATGTAAATTCTTGAAAATGTTTCTCTGAATCATCGCTAGATACTTTAGGAATTATTTCTTGTACTTAGGTTTTTACTCCTTAGCTCTCATCTACAACAAGTTACAATGAGTCTTGCTATGTAATTTTCCTGCTTTTATACCCCCTGTCATAAATTATCTATCGTGCCCCATTTTTTTGATCACTAGTATTCCTCTTTCCGATCGCTTTCCATCCCAATGCATTGCATTCACCTTTTTCTATCACATTGTGTCTTTAGGTTCTGTTATACCACTTACTATATTCTGCTATGCAATGTATCCTTTAACTGTTTTTCTACCCTTTATCGATCTACTAATTCTTTTTTGCATTTTTCTTGTTTTACCAAATTGTTTTCTTATTTTTCTTCTTTTAACTCCTATATACAATATGTACAAATCTATTTCTCTATGTGGAATCTATTGAGGGTTACTGGTTCAACTATCCCTATACAATTTCAATCGACCTCCATTCACCAAACCTTGAATATATTTTCCTTCTATATCATGAAAATGCACATCACGTCCTTTTGTGAAAGACTTTATCTCATATGGCCCTAGCCAATGCATCATGAACTTCCTGGGTGCTCCAAATATTTACTATCATAGAGGAGAATCAAATCTCCTTCCTTAACTTTTTTCTTCTTAATGTGTCTATTATGCCAAGATTTGTCCATTTATTTATGTACTTCCTTGCGGAAACCATCCATAATCCTGTCTTCTTCATGTTCCATAAGTTGATACAATAGTTCTTGAGCTGCACCTTTTTCTCTCATGTCTGTAATGGCTGCAATGCACAGAATAGGTATCAAATATTCCAAAGGGACTATTGCTTCCTATCCATACACCAATATGAAAGGTTTTTGTCATGTAATTTTGTTGTATGTTGTTCTATAATCCTATAATACCTTTGGTATCTTCAAATACCAATCATCCTTGTTCACATTGCAAATTTTCATTAAGGCATTCTCCAATATATTATTAAATTCTTCCAATATTCCATTATCTCGAGGATGGTATGGAGAGCTCTTTTGATAATGTATCTCAAATTATAAAATTATTTATTCATTTCCTAGATGATAGTCTTGATAAAATGATTCCCTTGATCACTCATCAAAATCCTAGGGCATCAAAACCTTGTAATTACCTTCTCAAAAAAAAAGTGTGTTGCAGTATCTACACTATAATGTTTTACTGCTCCTGCCTCATCCCATTTGGTTAAATATTATGCCACAGTAATGATATACCTTGATCTTGATCTTCTAGATGGTGGATTAATTGGTCCTACAAAGTCTACTACCCATTTATGAAACACTTTCAAAGTTACCTGAAGTATAAGGGGAATCTGTTATAGCAAGATTTGCCTCACCCTATGCAATCCTTCCCAGAAGGAATTTTTCCATTTCCCCATGCATACTTATCTTCCATGTTTGTAAAATCCAGAGCCAAAAACAAATATTTTTCCACATATACGCATCTTTTACACTATACAACATGCCTATACATAGACTGCTCCACTACAGCCCACGTACATCGAGATTTGTGCCAAAAAATGAAAATTAATGTTGGGTTTCCATGTCACGATAGGAGATCTATGATCCTTGGCCTTCCATATACTGGAAACGTTCCGACTTGGCCCTTCAGTTCCATTTTGAAGGCTATAAATGGGACAATTCCAAGCTATGGAAGGATGGAGAAAGAATTTGACTTTGAGAGCAAAGTTACTCTAGAGGAATTATTTACTTCATATTGAGTCTGCATCCCTTTGTCCTTTAATTCTAAGCAAAGTGTTCAACCCCGAAGCTCTTCCGTTATTGATTGAGAACCTCATTGTTTCTCTCTTATGAGCTTTCCTTTGGTGGAGGATTGAAGTGGTGGAGGCCCAAAGGGAATGAAATTAGTTTCTCGGTTCCAAACTGTGCCGACACAGAAGTCTGTAACATTTTCACTTATGCTAATCATATATTAATAGAAATACTCTTTTCTCGTCCAATTGATATATTGCAAATATATTGAATTATTATTCCATGGGTGTATTTGTCTTCTTTATTAATGGATTATGCTATTGAATGTGGTAACATTATATAATATCACCATATTCTTATTTTTCTTGGTTGTTGAGGACTAGTTGTAGGTATATTGCTTTGAGTCAAGTGCTCAACGGTGGACTTCATCGAATGTATAGACGAGGTAGGCCTTGTATCTTGTCTTGCTAGCATATTTGTTTTCATAGCATACTTGAGAAGATAGTTTATTTCTACAGTCATTTCCATCTATTGTAGTTTACCGTATCCATAGAGATATTTTCCTCATAACAGAATTGGCGAACATACTGGGGAATGAATCTTCTTTCTTAGGGTTTGGAGTAATTTTCTCCTTAGATTTATCTCGTTCCTATTGTGTTTCTTGTCATATCATTTCTTGACAGCCTCTGTTCACTTTGGGTCCAAGTTTCATCCTTTCTCCCTTGCCTGGCCTTGTTTTGAAACATATACATGCTTATTTCCCTAGCAATGACATACATACGAAGGTTGTCCCTCTACAAGTTGTGTATATACGCTCTATTTTTCCAAACAGTCACGTACATCAGCTTTTTTGGTTTTTTTGATTGGTCTGGTGCTTTATGGGTGGGATTTGATGTTTCCCGAGCCTTCTTAGATCTATGTAGTGCATGTTAAGTGCTTGTGGGATGATAGGAAACCTATCTTTGGTTGAATTTCTGGGCGGAATCTTTCTCATCATCTTTTCATTTTCATTGTCCTTGTACATTGGGTTGGGTGTTTTGCTGCCTGGTATCCTGCTTGATTTATCTCTTTCTATACATAGTAGAGTTTATATATCAATGTGCTCTTCAGTCCATGCATTTTCATTTTTATTATATTGAAAATACAAACAAAATAAGCATTTTGCAATTCTTGGCATTTTGGTCTTTTTGAGTCCTTGTCATTAGCTTAGTGCATGTAATGAAAGATTGCATTTTTACTTCTGAAGTGCAGAGTTGAAATTGGAAATTGCATTATTTTTTAGAAGCATATCATTCATTGAAAGTTAAGGTTAGGACTTTGTATTATTCTCATATTTACTTTTCTTGTAGAGTCATAACATCATGAGTTTCACTACCATACATTTTTGAGTAATCACGACCACTAAAGTTAACCCTATAATTTAAAATTGATTAGTCATGATTTTATTTTCTAGGGTGCACAAACTAGCTTAAGATTTAGTGCCTTGGAATAGGATTTTTGTGAGTAAACTTGTCCAAGGAAATTAAATCAACATATGTGTCTGAGACAGGGACTGGAGAAATCCATTGTATAATTGGTAATATCAGGAGGTTTTGCTCACACTGGAGTCAATCATGAGGTTGCGCGAAGTCGGTTGAAGGGATATCCCCTTGATACCTTCCCAGCATCAGAGATATTTCTTGGGATCTATTCGCATGTAGGGATCTTGCTAGTGTCGTTACCTCTGTGAGAGGCGGTACTTTCAAGGTTTTAGGATTTTATACCCTTCCCATACGGTGGACATGACTTATGACTACTTGCTTGTGCATCGGTTATGAAGTGGTTTATTAGTTTCTTGACTTAGGTGCCACATAGGTTACTTGCAGGGGTTATTCTGCAGGTACCCTTGGTAAGATAAGGGTCAGACAACACACAACCTTTATGGAGGATTAGCTCTCTGGGGGATCTGACTGACTGGTTTTTAATCCCACTATTGACGATAAAAATCTCAACGAGGATTTCACCTGCAAAGTATTGCTAAAGCCTATTAATTATAAGATAATGATATATATGATACTAGTAGGTGGGACCCCCTTGTAGATTGGAGGATCGTATCTAATTCTTATTTGATGTTTTATTGTTGTTCGACACTCCTTACAGGTTTCAGAATGATTCATGATCAATGTTGGTTCTATTCACGACAGATGGATGAAGGATAATGCATGTTCTTTCTCTTTCTCTAGGCTCAAATTCCATGTCGTAATGGCTTATGATATATGTTGTTACCTTTTCTATTTAGTCCTGGATTTACTACTTGTGACACCTGCAAAAGACACATGTTAGTAACAACAAATAAAGAGCAATTGAAAGGAAATAAAGGAATATAAACAAAAATACAAAAGGAAGAAATTAGACTATAATAATATGCTACACTATATGCATTGGAATTAAAATGATCATTGTTAATCCTAGCTAACAAGTAATAGCTATGTGATTTATTGAGTTACATGAAAACATGGTCGATATGCATTATTGTATAGTTGGAAATGGTAATATATGATGTGGGTGGTGCATTTGACAAGCGATGGATGTGGGGTTTTGATGCATGGTTTAATTGAATAAATTAATGGATTAGTGGGCTGGTGTGTACGAAGGAATTGAATGAATGGAAGTTGGAGGTGACGTGCATCTACTACACGTCACTCCATACCCTCCCACTATCCGTCACCTTGGCTTGTCTATTGTTCAATTGTGATTGTTGTGGTTAAGATCCACTTTTCAAGCAGAGGAAGAGCTGCTCGGCCAAGATCGCATTTTTAAGGTTTTCGTGGTTATTCGTATGTCTTTTTGCCATCCATGGACCCTCTCTGGTTATGAAATAGATATTGGCTCGGTGATGTATGGGTCTATTCTTTCTTTAAGTATTGCAACTTTGTAAATTGGTGATATTTTTCTAGAATGAATGGTTGGTGTGGGTTTCATTGCAATAAGATTTAAAGTCACAGTTTTATTGATCATTTTGAGTGTTAGAATCCATGAAGGCCCACTGTCATCCTTACTGGTCTTGGTTAAGGGTTTTCATTTGGTCCAGGTTGGTTGGTTGTCTCCATGCATTCTTATCACCATACCCAGTCGTCTGTTGTTATGGGATTTACTAGGTTTGAAACACTTTGTGTCACTACGCATTGTTTCACTTGGGTATGGGTTTGTTCATGTTATTAATGTTTGCACACTGGGTTATGATGACTATTATGTGAAAGGGATTTCTTAAGGATGATCATTGTTTATCAACTTTGTTTATCTCAGCATTCTTCAGTTGATTGGGAAAACCACGAGGGTTATACCCTATGTGTTCTAAGTGTTGTTACAAAACCAAAATGGATCCTTGCCCCTCTGTTCATAGTCTCTCCTATCACGGGAGTTGTGACCCTGTGTACGAAGTTAGTGGTGGTATACCCTATGTGTGCACTGTTGGTCTTGGAAGTTCTCACCCGATGTTGGGGATCGACTCCAGTCTCCTTGTGTTCGTCCACAAGGTGAATCCTTGATTACTCAAAGCCCAGTTTTGATGAAGGGGAACCTGTTATGTCATGTTGGATACATGGTTGATGGTTATGAGTTGGTGGTGCATTGTAGATAGTTTTCTATTGTTGGCTCGTCTTTGTTTATTTTCCTAATAGTGGTTTTGGTTATTGGTATTTAGTCACTGCAATTGGTTATTATAACAATCTAATTGATAAGCTCAACATTGTTAATTGGTTTATTGGGGAAATGAGATTAGATACAGAGTTGTTGTCTTTTACATTGTGATTATTGAATTGTTAGCCCAACACTAGTTTAATTGATTAAGTCACAAAAATGCTTCATGTGTGATGCATTGGTATATGTGGGTTTCCTACAACATGTTATGTATAATTGATAGTTGTTTTGACTGTGTATTTTTAATTTCCAAATGGAAGTATTGCAATCGTGGTAACTATGGCATGACCATTCATTGTATATGTTACGAGAATTGTTTTATTGCATCATCAAAGATGGGCACGGGTTTTTACATAGTGTGTTTTTTTTTGCAATTTGATTAATTTGAGAAATGAGATCGGGCATATTTTTTTGTCTGTGTTTGGTTGAGGGAATAACTCATGGACAATGGTTGATATTTTGATGCAAAACAAGGTGAAACAAGGGACTATAGGTTCATTTGGAAATTGGTTGAAATATTAAATGGAACAGATGGAAGGAAACATAATTCTTGTCTAGGTCATTTAGAAGGCATATTGTCTTGTTTTGCTAAGACTATTAAAGATTTAATTAAGAACAATGAGCAAGTTAATTCACATAATTGATTGAATTGTACACAATAGTTGTTTAATTGAGCACGGTGATTATTTGGTTAATGTTGGATCTTTTATGTTTGATATAGAATGTTTTATGGATTACTTAATTAATTTTATCAACAATATCTATTCTCTTTCCCTACCATTATTTCACTTTTCGCTAATTACAATCCCATCGCCTTCCACATGCATTTTTCATTCCCTGTTCTTAAAATTAATTATAGTTAAGAGAATTATGTATTGAAACAGTTAGATCATAGTGATATGTCCCCTGGTTTACATTATAGTTGATTGTGTGTTGTATGTGAGCAGTAACCATGATTTGTTTCCCCCTCATTTTAACATTTTTCTCTCAATACAAGCCCCTCGCATATCCCATAACCTTTTTTTCACCCCTTTCTCATTAACAACAGATAAACAATTTATATGGATTGGATTGCGTGAGTCTGATATGTTGCTTAGCCAAAATCTATTTCATATTTTTAAGGAGTTGTCATGTATGGTTGTTAAAAGGGACTATTTTCTAATCAATTATGCATACAGGAATGAGCTCTTCAAGAAAAAGGATGAAAACCAAGGCCCACCATGCCCCTCACAAAGGAAAAACCACTACTACCCCTTCCTCACCTTCAAATGATTATGATAAATCTATGACCTTCCGCACGCATTTGAGGGATGATTTCTTTCCTATGATCAGCGAAATTAAGCCTAAAATCTCCACACCGCCTAAGGAAAATTCGAAGAGATTAAAAGGTGATAGTAGCAACAAGGGAAATATAAACTCACAGACTGGGAAATATGGATTTTAAGTTTTATCTTATTTATTGTTGATGACGGTTGACTTCAGAAATTTTGGACAACATGATGTTCTCTTTGGATATATGAGTAATATATTTTTGAACGTAATTTCAATTATCAATGAGATAAATTGTCAAATATGAATGTGATTATTGGATTCACAAGGAGGGGTGTTTTGTTTAATTAACTAGTTATGTAATAATTGCTAATAACTAAAGGGAGTCACAAGGGGTCCCACCTACTAGTTATTATTTATTTAAAACCCTTATTATGATTTATGAATTTTCCCCCTTAACTAAAAAGTTGGTTGAGTTGTTAGTTAACTTAACTAATGAAGCAGTTGAACTACGTCAACCAATTCCAATTTGATTAAAGGCAAAAGGAAAGGGAGGAACAAAAGAGGATAGAAGGAGAAGCATACTAAGGTTTTCTCTTTGAGTTTATGTTGAGATAGTTTAGTTTTCATTCATTCTTTAATCCATCACAAGCCTAATTATTTTTTATGATAGCAGGGTCTTATCGTAGACAATAAGATCCAAGGCTTAATTACATCATTCAGAAACTTGTTTTTCAGAGGTGTTGATCTATCTTTGATAGTCGGTGTAGATTTGTTTGTTTGTGATTTAGTTTTTATGACTGACAAAGGATATTGTGCAGAGTCGAGTGGGAAACAATCTGTGGCAAGTTGATCCAACTTTTAGAGTTTAGTTTTTTATTTTCTGTCAAAGGTCCCTTTGTATGTTCCATCAGGATGTCTAAGTTTGACTTTGGTCCGAAATTTCTGCATGAAATTTTGTAAAGAGAATCACTCTTTGGTGAATTGGAATGAAATAAAGGATTTATTTCTGTCTCATCTGTCTTGATTCTCATCTTGGTGTCTTTACTTCTGTCTCTATATTTATTTCAGCAACTATTATATTCAGAAAATCATATTAAAATGAATTTTCTAGCAAGCTTTTGATTGTGAAAAAGACTAGCCTAAGCATTTGTAATCAATACTTGTTAGGTAGGATTTTATTTTTTATGGATAGAAATATAGGGTGACATTCTTGCCTATTTTTCTTTAGCCAAGTAGAATATGAAAATGCTTGACTAAGATCATTTCATATCTTTTCCTCAACATTTATTTGGCGACCGTACTGGGGAGATCTTCAATATCTCTCTGGTTAATTTTTATACTCGATTTTCATTGACACATCTATTTTTTTGATATTGATTCTTTGACTGTTTTATTTTTTATTTACTGTACCTATTACAAAGCATCCTAATATTGAGCCTTGTCTTCAATATCAGAACCACCTTGCTTTAAACATGTTTAACACTATTTTAGACACTCCCAATACCCGTGTTGATCTTAATCATTCATGGGAAACAATTGAATGAGATATTAGTGCCCAAGAACGTTGGGAATCTAGACATAGACAACCTAGAAATCAATAGTAACCTTCTTGTTTCTTCAGTTTTAGCCTTTCTTTCATGTTCTTAGACTCTCGTGTTTCTAGAAGAATAAGAGTCTTATCACCAAAAATTAATCCTATTTCTGAAATAGGAACAAGGAATGTCATGTTATCTACCCAACAAAGTGATCTAAGAAGAACTTTGTCTGATTCATCCAGTTTGTCTTTATTTCCCTCATATATCATCCACAAGATGGAATCCAGTGGTGGACTTGGAGGCACTGGAAGTGCTTCCTCCTCTCATTCTTCATCTTCATCAATGATTGGTAGCTTGTATATCCATCATATCCCTATCCAATGCACCACAAACCCCGCCAAAGTCATTAAAAAGTATGGGCTTTTTCAGTTTGAAGAAGACACCACAACCACACCATGGCATATGTCCTCTCCTCTTAACTTAGCACCTGCTACTCTTCTTCTTCCTAAGTTCAAGGAGCATCTTCCCAAGTTTTTCAGAAATAACACTATCACTACAACTAAACACCTGGTGGAATTTTCTAATGCTTGTCACAACATAGGAGCCAATGAAAATGATACTTGCATGTTCTTTTCGTCAATTCCTTGGAAGGAAAGGCTGCAGACGATTTCTTTGACCTTCCTCCTAAGATTATGTCTACTTGGGAGGAGTTAATATATTGGTTCAGATCCACTTATGGGAAATCTAAAATCCCATCCGAGAAGTTACGGGAATATAATAATGTCACCTATAAGGATGGTGAAACCATCAAATCCTTCAACTTGTGTTTCGCTAAGTTATACAATCAAATCCCTGAACTCATTCGACCCTAGAACCAAGTTTATTTCATGCATTACTAAAATGCATTACCTTACCCCTACAATCATAGCCTTGAGGAAAAAACCATTGATAATCTCGGTTCCACTCTGCATGCTTGTTCAGAGTATGAAGAACAACTTGAAAGAACAAGTATTCCCCAAGGAGAATCGGTTAAACAAACATACATGTCTGCCCTTTTACAACTAGTACAAGATATGAAAAATCGTATGAGTGGAAATGAGATGTCTCCCCTCTCACCCCTGGAGCTTCATCCTCTTATGCACCTCCCTTTAGGAATTCAATTGAAAATAATTTTCACCCTAGAGCTATCTTGCCTAGAAGTTGGTGTAAATTTTGTGAGGAACACCATGAGGAAGCCACATGTGAGGTAAGGAATAGTACCAGAGATAATATCTTTGGTAAAAGACCCAAAACTACCATTGTTGTCCTAGATTTCGCAAAGCCATAAGATGTCATGATCATCAATACTAGGAACAAATCGTATGCTCCCAATGGAAAATTTGATCCTCCTCGAAATTCTTCTACCCCGAGCTCATCCTCACCCACTACTATTGTTCAGGTTCCTAAGGTTCCTAAAAGTCAAGGAACAACCTCTCCTCTCCCCTCTTCAAAACACAATATCTTGAATCAGTTGGCAACATCAAATAAGATGCAACCCTTTTGCACATGGTTGTCGTCCCTGAACAATAGATGCATCTGAAACAATTCATGGAATGGAAAGATTTTGTTGTATCCAACCTCTCCGAAGAGGTAAACGAAGAGGATTCGTCTATAAAGAAAGTAGGTGTACATAACTTTAGATACCCTGTAAAAAATCCCCCTTTTTATATTTTTGTAAAGATTATGGACGAGATTTCCCATTGTTGCCTCATTGATGGCGGGTCGGGCCCACGTGTGATGTCAAAGATTATTATGGAAGATATAGGCTTGTATTGTACAAATTAAAATGCCAAAAGCATGATCTCCTATAATATCCTACAACAAACAAACATAGGTGAGATTAAAGATGTGACCTTAGTTTTGTGCGCTCACCCTGAAATAAGGACAACCCTTAGTATTTAGGTAATTGATATGCCAGTAAGAAATTACTAAATCATCTTTAGAAGAGATTGGAAAGCTTTAACGGGTGGATACCTCTCACTCGATGGGACACACTTATCTATTCCTCAGAACGGTAAAAACATTATAGTCCTTAGAGAGGGAAGGATTTCACCCTACATAGAGAGTGTCCCACAGCCTAATGTAAACTATATCAAAGCGAAACTAGGGGTGTATTCCATCTTTTCTGAGGAGGATAACATTTCCATGGAAAAAATTGATTAGATGAGGTTTGTGGCACATGAACTTTGATGGTTCATGCTCTAACGAAGGTAACGAAGCTAGCATTATCTTGATTTCTCCTGTAGGAAAAATCCATAACTTTTCTTATAGGTTGGAGTTCTCTTGCACTAGCAATGTCACTGAATTCAAATCTTTATTATTAGGCATTGAAAACGCCTATAATCTTGGTTGTGGTCACCTTTCAGTGTTTGGGGATTCTAATCTTGTTATGAACCTTGTACGTAAACTTTACTCTCCTAGCAACAAGTTGATGAAACGATACACCCAAACTATTTGGGAACTTATCTCGAACCTTTTATCTTTCAACATCACTTGTGTTAAGAGGGAGTTAAACTCAATCGCTGATCGGTTAGCTATTTTTGTAGCCTCTCCTAATCGACAACTTCTACCACATAGACTTGATTGTACCTTTCAATATTTGTATCATCCGCATATCCTCGACAATATAGAATCCTGGAAGGTATTCCCTAGCAATGACAGCATTTGTGCTTTCATTCAAAACGAACCTTTTAATCCTAAGGAAATTATATCCATAGAATATAACGAGATTCCTAAAAGCTTGACTCCTCTAGAGAGTTCATTTTCATTGAGTGATGTAGGCAATAAGGAAAAACATAAAGAAGAGGAGTCGAAAAGGAAGGTGGGTGAAACCATCTTCTTGAACATTGGGACACCCAAGGCTCCAAAGAATGTTAAAATAGGTGCCAAATGTTCATATCAAGATAAAATGAAGTTTGCCAAGATACTTGGTGAATAGATTTTTTTTCTTGGTCTTATGAGGATCTTCGTGGTTTTGATCCTGGTCTTATACAACATGCCATCCCCATTAAGGAAGGCATAAAACCAGTTAGGCAAAAACAAAGACATATCAACCCTATTCTAGAGGCAACTATTCAATAGGAGTTGGAAAAAATCTTAAACACTAGAATCATCTTTCCGATCAAGTATTCTGAATGGGCTTCAAATTTGGTTCATGTTCAGAAAACAACTGGTCAGATCAGATTATCCGTTGATTTTCACACATTAAATCGAGCTAGTATAAAAGATCACTTCCCTCTCCCTAACATGGAGATGATTTTGTAGCAAGTTGCACGGTCACAAATGATGTCCTTACTTGACGGTTTTTTTGGTTACAATCAAATCAAAGTAAAAAGGGAAGATAAATATAAAACCACATTTATTACTCGTTGGGGTACTTTTGCTTATGAATGTATGCCGTTTTTCTTATCTAATGTAGGTATCACCTTTTAAAGAGCTATGAAAATAACTTTTGATGATTTGATCGGTAAGATCATTCATATACACCTTGATGACTTAACGATGTACTCTAAAATCTGATCAGATCATTTTGGTCATCTGAGAAAAGTTCTCATGTGATGTAGGAAATTTGACATATCTCTAAATCCTTCCAAGTCCATTTTTAGCATTACCGAGTGCAAGCTCCTTGGACACATTGTCTCTGATTCATAAATAAGCATTGATCCTGAAAGGATTACTTCTATCCTTAATCTTCCTACTCCCACTTCCAAGAAGGAGGTTCAAGCTTTTATGGGGGTTATTAACTTTGTCTGTAGGTTTGTTCCAGATTTTATTGTGATGGTCAAACCAATTCATAATCTGCTTAAGCAAGATCATTATTTTTCTTGGACAGATGATGTTGAAAATGCTTTTGAATGGATTAAGAAAGCAATCAGTTTCTCACCCATTTTGGCAAAGCCGAATTTTGAGAAGGAATTCACGATATATACTAATGCCACTGAGGAGGTAGTTTCTACTATCCTCATACAAAATGATGACCAAGGAAATGAAAAACCAGTGGCTTACATGATTCAAAGTTTGTCTAATGATGAATTTAAATATTCTTTTATTGCGAAACATGTTTTTTCTCTTGTTAAAGTTGTTGAAAAGTTTCACCACTTGATCTTAGGTAAGCATACGTTGGTAAAATTCCCTTTACCTACTGTCAAGTTTTTTCTTTCACAGACTTATCTTTCAGGGAAGCTTGCACATTGGCTTGCCAAGATCCAAGAGCATGATTTGAATATCATGACTTGTACCACTATCAAGGGATGTGACTTAGCCCGTCACTTAGCTCAACATGCTAAGAATAGTGAATAAATTGATGAAGAGGATAGTTCCCTATCAACTCTCTTTTACATTGATAATCAGATCCTCTCTGTGTCTGAACATCCCTGGTATAAAAATTTAATTTACTACTTACAGAACCAAATATTTCCAGACAACTTAGACACTCACCAAAGGAGAAGGCTCTATCTTGAATCCACAAGATACATCATTATAAGAGACTTCTTGTTTCAAAGTTTTGTTGATGGTGTGTTGCTTCACTATGTAAACGATGAAGATGCACATAAACTATTGCAAGGAACTCATGGATCTTCAAATTCTTTCATTCATGTAGGAGGTCATTTTTCTGCTAAAACCACTGCTTTCAAGATTATTAGAAAATGATTCTATTGGCCTTCAATATTTCGTGACTCTTATGTTTTTTTGAGATCTTGCAACAAGTGCCAAATATTTGTTGGGAAAGAACACCTTTCAGTCATGCCATTACAACCTATCCTCCCAGACTTTCCCTTTTTAAAGTGGGGATTGGATTTTATTGGTCCTATTAATCCTTCGTCTTCAGGAGGACAATTTTTTATTTTGAAAACCATAAACTATTTTACAAAATGGGATGAATTTGTCCCACTTAAGCATTCAATAGATGATCATGTAATTTCTTTCCTTGAAAATAACATGTTTTCAAGATTTGGTCTTCCATTGGAAATTATTATGGACAATGGTCTCGCTTTCACTTTTGCTAAGATGACCCAATTTTTGGATAAGTTGGGGGTTAAACATTTCACCTCATCATCTTATTATTCCCAAGGAAATGGGCAAGCTGAGTCTACCAAAACAAATCTAGTAAGAATCTCCAAAAGGCTCATCGAAAATAAGCCTCGTCAGTGGCACACTCTCCTTAGTTACGCCCTTTGGGCAGATCAAAGTACCGCCAAGGTAAGAACTCGTTGCACTCCTTTCCTAATTGTTTATGGTCAAGAATCCCTCCTGTCAACTGAGGTGGAGCTTTATTCCTTAAGTTTGATGCTACATATCGAAGAATTAAATTCTTCCGATGTTTCACAAAGGATAAACTCACTCCTAGATTTGGAAGAGAAAAGGATGTTTTCTTTGGATAATATTAAAAGGAGACAACAAATTGTTAAGAAGTATTTCAACAAGAGTGTCAAGACTATTAAATTTAGGGTCAATGAAAATGTATTGTTGTGGGATGCAACTCACGATGATAGGGGAAGACATTCAAAATTTCAAAAATTATGGTTGGGTGTTTTCAAGATCACTTCTGTCTTAGGTACTAACTCTTACATTCTAAAATATTTACAAGAGCGATTGTTCTCCTACAACACTAACAGTTCTCATTTGGAGCATTATGTGGAACCAACTTTAAAAGCTCTAACGCTGTTTGGATTTTTTGTATTTTAGTAGTCTAGCTATGCTTTCATTTTTTTGCGATTCTTCTTTTCTACTCACAGTAGTTGATTTATTCTTTATGTTTAAAAATTTACTATGGCTTCGAAATTTTTGTCATTTTAATTCTGTTGTTTTAATTATTGCAATTTTATTTCTGTCGTGATTTTTGTTGCTTTCCATATTTTAGTTGATTTGGTCAAGAATAAGACGTTGGATCAGTTATGCCATAGTGACACTCTTGCAAGTCATTGTTGGTCAATAAAAATCAATATTACACAGTTTTTACTATGTTCCCCTGAAGGAACACTTGAACTTTCTATCTACCTTCACTGTTGTCTTTTAAAGAAACAGGTTATCTCCTGCTTCTTTCCATTTCTTCATCCATTGAGAATTTCAAAGTGCAAGTTCATAATTTTTCTCCTTGAAATAAAAGAGAAGATTATGATTGAATGATTATGCATTCAGGGATAAACCCCCTCATACTTAACATTTTTCATGAGTTATTCCCAAATTCCCAATCATTTTTCCATTAAATCCGCTCACTTCCCCCTGTTACATAATTATTCTGGTTATATCTTCTAAATTTACTGCTATTGGTCTGCGAAACCATGAGTTCTAAGTTCTAAATTTGTTGAAAAAAAATTTCCCTGTGGAGTCGCCAGTTTGTTGGCGATTAAAATCAAAACGAGGATTTTGCCCGCAAAGTATTGCTAAAGCCTATTAATTATAAGCTAATGATATATATAATACTAGTATGTGGGACCCCCTTGTAGGTTGGAGGATCAGATTTGGTTCATAGTTTATGTATTACTGTTGTATGACACTGCTTATAGGTTTGATAATGATTGATGATCAATGTTGGTTCTATTCGCGATAGAAGGATGATGGATAATTCATATTTGTTCTCTTGCTCTAGGCTCAAATTACATGTCGTAATGGCTTATGATATCTATTGTTACCTTTTCTATTTAGTCCTAGATTTATTACTTGTGACACTTGCAAAAGATACATGTTAGTAACAACAAATAAAGAGCAATTGAAAGGAAATAAAGCAATATAAACAAAAATGCAAAAGGAAGAAACTAGACTATACTAATATGCTAAACTATATGCATTGGAATTAAAATCATCAATGTTAATCCTAGATAACAAGTAATAGCTATGTGATTTATTGAGTTACATGAAAACATGGTTGATATGTATTATTGTATAGTTGGAAATGGTAAGATATGATGTGGGTGGCGTGTTTGACAAGTGATGGATGTGGGTTTCGATGTGTGGTTTAATTGAATGAATGAATAGATTACTGGGATGGTGTGTAATAAGGAATTGAATGACTAGAAGTTGGAGGCAATGTGCATTTACTACATGTCACTCCATACCCTCCCACTACCCGCCACCCTAGCTTGGCTATTGTTCAATTGTGATCATTGTGGCTAAGCTCTGATTTTCAAGCAGAGGAAGAACTGCTCGGCCAAGCTCGCATTTTTAAGGTTTTTGTGGTTACAAGTTTTTATTTTCGCCATCCATGAAACCACTCTAGTTATGAAATAAATATTGTCTTAGTGATGTATGGGTCTATGCTTTCCTTAAGTCTTGAAACTATGTAAATTAGTGATATTTTTTTGGAATGAATGGTTACTGTGGTTTTCATTGCAACAAGGCTTAAAGTCATAGATTTATTGATCGTTCTAAGTGTTAGAAACCATGAAGGACCTCTGTCATCCTTATTGGTCTTGGTTGAATGGTTTTTGTTTGGTCCAGGTTGGCTGGATGTCTCCATGCATTGTTGTCACCATACCCAGTCATCTATTGTTATGGGCTTTACTGGGTTTGAAACGCTTTGTGTCATTGCACATTGTTTCACTTGGGTATGGGTTCGTTCATGTTACTGATGTTTGGGTAGTGGGCTAGGATGACTGTTATTCCATAGGGATTGCTTAAGGATGATTGCTATTTATCGGCTTTGTTTATCTCAGCATTCTTCATTTTATTGGGAAAACCACGAGGATTATACCTTGCGTGTTCTAAGTGTTGTTACAAGACCAAAATGGATCCTTACTCCTCTATTCATAGTCTCTCCTATCATGGGAGTTGTCACCCTGTTTGTGAAGTTAGTGGTGGTATACCCTGTGTGTGCACCATTGGTCTTGGATGTTCTCACACCGATGTTGGGGATCGACTCCAGTCTCCATGTGTTAGTCCACAGGGTGAATCCTTGATTACTCAAAGCCCAGTTTTGATGAAGGGAACCCATTATTTCTTGTTGGATACATGGTTGATGGTTATGATTTGGTGGTGCACCGTCGATAGTGCTCTATTGTTGGCTCGTCTCTGTTGATTTTACTAACAATGGTTTTGGTTATTGGTATTTAGTCACTGCAATTAGTTATTATAACAATCTAATTGATAAGATCAACATTGTTAATTGGTTGATTAGCGAAATGAGATCGGATACACAATTGTTTTGTTTTACATTGTGATTATTGAATTGTTAACCCAACATTACTTTAATCGATTAAGTCACAACAATGCTTCATGCGTGATGCATTGGTATATGTGGGTTTCCTACAACATGTTATATAGAGTTTATAGTTGTTGTCACTGTGTATTTTTAATTGCCAAATGGAAGTACTGCAATCGTGGTAACTATGGCATGGCCATCCACTTTATATGTTATGAGAATTGCCTGATTGCACCATCAAAGATGGGCACGGGTTTTTACACAGTATGGTCTTGTTGCAATTTGATTAAATTGAGAAATGAGATCGGGCATGATTTTTCTGTCCGTGTTTGGTTGAGAGAATAATGCACGGACACTGGTTGATATTTTGATGCAAAACAGGGTGAAACAAGGGACTATGGGTTCATTGTTGGCAAATGTTTAACAGGTAGCATATACTTGTCATTGATGGTAAGTACAACAGTGAAGATGGCATGAGTATAGGAAGAATGTAACAGACAGGCATGAGAAGCAGTTTGGGAAGATGCTGCAGAGGGAATGCGCTTGGCATTGATGGCACGATCAGAGTGTGCATCGATGGAAAAACAGGAACAATGTAGCTTGGAGGAGAAGCGTCACTGATCATTGGATCCCATCCTGAATTCCCAATGGCCGTCAGATATAAATGTAGATAAGAAGAGCGTGCTGAAGAGGAGGATAGATCTCAGGTGTTAGATCCAAGCGCGAGATCCGACCATCGTTGGATCAAGCAGAACATGCACATTCTTTAAAGTGCAAGGAGAAGTGGGCGTACAAAATCCTGAAATAAGGAGGACCATCCATTTACAGGCAAGACGCGTGGAGATAGATCGTCATTTCGCTAACTAGAGAGTCAAAGGAACAGGGTTCCCTAACCTCTCGAAATCGCGATATGCGAAATCACGATCTAATCTGAGCCGTTAGATTAAGGTTGAATCTGGTCCGTTGATTCCAGTTCATGTCAGATTTTTGGGGATCGAGAGCTGGAGATGTCAAATTTTATTAAAATTAGGAATCCTGATATCGCGATATGCGAAATCGCGATTTAATCGCAGTCGTTGAATAGAGATCAGATCTGGACCGTTGATCTAACTCCATATCAGAGTTTCGCGAATCGCGACATGGGGAGGCAAAGAACCAAATGCAACAAGAATGCCAAAATCGTGAAATCATGATTCAATCATAGTCATTGAACCAAGATCATATCTAAACCATTGATCTAACTCCATATCAGAGTTTCACGAATCGCTACATGGAGAGGCAAAGAACCCGATGCAACAAGAATGCCAAAATCATGAAATCGCGATTCAATTGTAGCCATTGAATCAAGATCACATCCGGACCGTCGATCCGACTCACGTCATCATACCACGTCATCTAGGAACACGTGGCACAACCAAGTAATGACAAGTGTCAGACTGATTCAACATTTCAGGCACATGTAAGTCACGAATTAGAGTGACATGTGGCAGTATTCAACACGTGTCAATCCACGTGTGACTTCAGTAGATTTACACCACTTTGGAGTTTCGGTAATCAGGAGATAGACAGATGTCGGAGGATAGGGAGGGGCTAAATCGAACGAGCCTTGTCACATGTTCAGGTGGAGAACAGACGGATGGTGGGGAGGATAATGATACAAAAGGTTCCACGACAGGAATGGGGCCCTTCCTCGATACCCCACCATTCTGGACCCCCCCTCCTTTAATTAAAGGAAGAATGGAAAATGCAGTCCGGAATCGCATGAGTGTCGTTGATATGGGTACTTTAATCCTGACCACTCGAGAGATGCGCGCCCAATTCCGGACCCCCCTCCCCCCCCTCCGCTTAAATATAGAATGACAGGGGGGCTCCGGAATCCAATCCTGACCATAGATTTGGGAGCATAGATTCTGGCCATCCATATTTGCTCGCTGCATATCCAATGGTGTAGATGAATTTGAACAAGATCGAACGACAACTATAGCACGACATAGTATGGCTGCCACAAACCACTGATGGTTTCAGCTAGAGGACTCGAAGACACTGGGGGATTATTGATAGAGAAGGTGAAGAGCCTCTGAGAATCTTCAAGAGGGATGAAGATGTTCGTGGAGGCGATTGACAGCTGGATGAGCATTGAGGCCTGTAACTAAAACAGAGAAGGTGAGCTCGACTTTCACAGAGAAGTCGAAGAGTCTCAACTGCTAGAGAGGTTGTGAAATCTCAGCAGAACACCCAGTGATGCTGTACGCATGGTGGAAAATGACTAGAGAAGCTGAAGAGTCACGATGATGATCAGACAGAGCACTCAAGTTGCAGAGGAATTTGGCGCGGAGTGTGCATGCAGAGGCATTGTGAATATTGCATGCACAAGATGCAGAGAAGCTATATATACACGGTACAGAGAAGAGAAGGGTTGTTGTTGCTATTGGAGTTGTTGTGGTTGTTGTTGTCATGGTGGAGGATTCAAGTGTGAGCGAGGAGGCAGAGCGCAGGAGAAGAGATGCATGCTAGAGGAAGGTTGCATTAAAGGGATATGGTGCAGAGAGTATAAAAGGTAGCAGAACAGAAAGTGCAAGAGGGTGCAGAAGGCACTGATGCAGACAGGACAGAGCAGCGTAACAGAACAACAACAAGGCTGGTAAGCCATTGAATTATTTTATATAGCTGTAGCAAGTTTCAGAAACAAAGAATTTATTATTCAGGGTGGTTGGGAGGTGCTAGGGAGGACTGGTGTCCTCAAAGGTTCAAGTGGGTGCTTGAACATAGGGAGTTGGTGCTTCCTTCTAGTTGGTGCTAGAGAAACCAGGGAGTTGGTGCTTCCTTC
>ML800499.1:460811-478133 GCA_009831015.1 Picea engelmannii
GAAAAAGAGGTTTTTACCCTGTATGGGTTTCCTCGGGAAATATCTGTCTCTGTGTTTCTCATATATGTGACTGATGTTGAATGTGCCATTGTTTATTTCCCTGCATTATTGTGATCATCATTCAGTGTTTCTGCAAAGAGTTTTGAAAGAAGTATTATTGTTTAAGCACGGTGACAACTGATTCACCCCCCCTCTCAGTTGTCCAACATTCATTTGGAAATTGGTTGAAATATTAAATGGAAAAAATGAAAGGAAACATAACTCTTGTCTAGGTGGTTTAGAAGGAATATTGTCTTGCTTTGATAAGATTGTTCAAGATTTAATTAAGAACAATGAACAAGTTAATTCATAGAATTGATTGAATTGTACACAATAGTTGTTTAATTGAGCATGGTGATTATTTGCTTGATGTTGGATATTTTACATTTGATATAGAATGTTTTATGGATTACTTAATTAATTTTATCAGCAATATATGTTCTCTTTCCCTACCATTATTTCACGTTTTGCTAATTACAATCCCCTCGCCTTTCCACATCCATTTTTCACTCCCTGTTCTTAAAATTAATCATAGTTAAGAGAATTATGTATTGAAACAATTAGATCACAATGATATGTCCCCTAGTTTACATTACAGTTGATTTTTTGTTGTCTGTGAGCAGTAACCATGATTCGTTTCCCCCTCATTTTAACATTTTTTTCTCAATACAAGCCCCTTGCATATCCCAGAACCTTTTGTTCACCCCCTGCTCATTGACAACATTTAAACAATCTGTATGGATTGGATTGCGAGAGTCTGATATATTGTTGAGCCAAAATCTATTTCATATTTTTAAGGAGTTGTCATTTATGGTTGTTAAAAGGGACTATTTTCTAAACAACTATGCATAGATGAATGGGCTCTTCAAGAAAAAGGCTGAAAACCGAGGCCCACCATGCCCCTGGCAAAAGGAAATCCACTACTACCCCTTCCTCACCTTCAAATGATTCTGATAAATTTGTGTCCTTCTGCACGCATTTGAGGGATGATTTTTCTCATGTGATCAGCGAGATTAAGACTAAAATCTCCACACCACCTAAGGAAAATTCAAAGAGATTAAAAGATGATAGCAACAACAAGGGAAAAATTGCCTCATAGACTAGGAAATATGGATTTTAAGATTTGTCTTATTTATTGTTGACGACATGTTGAGTCTCCATTTTTCCATAAGATAATACCCTATCTTACCCTCTATCTAAGTCTTTTTGCCTCTGTTATAAACCTATATTGGACTATTCCCTCCCAAAATACATGCCTAATAGCTATGTCATGTCTACAAGAGGTAATTGGTGATTTAAAGCATGTTTGTTTAACTTTCTTTAATTAATTCGATTGAAAGTGTTTTATTTTGTATAGTTCTAATAATTTGATTTATGAGCAATCTATCTGACACTACTAGACACCATGTAATATGGTATCGAATCCATTCCAGTACCCAAGACAGTTTTGATCCGGTACCAATACATTTGTTATTCCGATACTCCTTGCTCTGTTCTATTCCGGTACCAGACTTGCGACTGTGTGCAATCCAGTACTAAAACCTCTGTTTCGGGATGCGCTAGTTGGACCTAGATAATGGTGGAGATTTCAAGAATACAGTTGGATAGAAGCGTCTGAGTTAGTTCTCCAGTTGCAAGAGACTCCATCGCTCATGCACTTCATGTCATGAGGATGGAGTCGACTCCTCAAAATTCGATGTAAATCTTAATTCTGGAATTTTCTGAACTGTTTAATGTTTATCCATAAATATTGGTAGTATCGGCGTACCTTATATAAGGGATGTTGTGTAGAGAGGAATGTAAGAAATATACGTTAATAATCAGACAATACTTGTCGTCGTGTTGTATGAAGTAAAAGACTGTTGATCCAATTTACCAACTGAATTAATACAGAAGATCTTTGATGACAATTCTTGGATGTGAGTGAAAGTTTTAGTCTGTTAACTCCTTAAGAGGTTCCTTTTTGGCTCAACAAGGGTCCACCGCCCCAACTAAGGTAAACCTCATTGTATATGTTCTATGTGTTTGTGTGGATAGTTTACAGCAGCGTGTGTGTGTGATTAATATTTAATTCATTCTCAGGATTGAGCATTGAGTTCATTATTTTGGATTGGTGTGTAACAACAAGTGTTATATCGAATAGACATTTTATTCTCAGATGTTGAAGATAGCTATCCCGTAATTTGAAGTGTGGGACTGATATTTTAAGTTATGATTGTAGTATCGCAAGGGAACAAGAGACTTTATCTTTCATCTTCACGTGTTGTAATGAAGTCTTTCATTGATATTGAATTCCCCTTGTGCTAGTTTGATTGAATTACATGAAGTTGAAGTTGGTTTTTGTTTCAAGAATGGTTGGAGTTGATTGTTTCAATTGCTATAGGAGACAATCTTCTTAAAGTTCATCTTTTCAATACAAGTGCCTAACATGAATAGACTTGTTTCTTTGAGACAACATTTCTTTGATTGAATGATTGTCTAAATTTCATTATCAGTTTTCTCTTTTAGGTTCAGAGGATATTTTGAAGTATTTAAAGATCTTAGAAATGGAATTTTTATGTTATTAATTATTTCCTAGATGCAACAGACTTGGATAGGTTACTTGTTCTCGACACATATGGTGTAACGATTCTTTCGATTACAAACCCCGGATTGACATTTAAATGAGTGTGAGATATACAGTGAACATATTTATGCACCAACACGACGGTTGACTTCAGAAATTTTGGACAACATGATGTTCTCTTTGGATATATGAGTAATATATTTTTGAAGGTAATTTCAATTATCAATCGGATAAATTGTCAAATATGAATGTGATGATGGGAGTCACAAGGAGGGGTTTTTTGTTTAATTAACTAGTTATGTTATAGTTGTAAATAACTAAAGGGACTCACAAGGGTGTCGGGCACCTTAATTGTCTAAATAAATAGAAAATTAAGGTGTTCAATATAAAATTTCAAACCCAGGGAAGTTTTGTTATTGCAAGATAATTGTGCATAGTCTATGCTAGATTATGAAAGCATCATTAATTAAATTGTAGTAAGAAACTAAATTGGAAGTTTGATCACTAACACAAATTGCTGACACGGCTGGAGTTTCTACAGGATTGAAATCACACTTGCATAATTGAAAATATGAACTGATAGGTGTATACGAATCCTAGATTATCTATTCTAACTTTCTATTTTACTCTTCCAGAAAGAAACTCTGTACTACTTGCTGAAAGGAAACCTACTTAACTTAAGAAAAATAATTCACACTTTTGTTTTGTTTTACTTGTAGACAAGATTTTAATATAATGTAGAAAAAGGGAAAGCAATTATCCAACAGTGTTCAACAATCGACTTCTAATTCTCATGAGACAGATTTATGCGCATCTAACAGGAAGGAACTGGACTATAACATCAATTGTATTCTAGAAATGTTAAAAGATAAATTATTCAAATTAAAGCAACTAATATGAAATTAAAAAAATAGGGGAGTCTGTGGGGAAGGTGGGCCCTTTCCTTCTCACTGAATCCACTCACAAATAGGCTACAATAGGTTAAATAAACTCAATCCACATTCTTATTGATTTGCCAAAATGTTCATGTACAATAAGCTTTACTTCACTTCTCTTTCTCACAGTCAAAATCCATCCCCCCTGATTACAAAATATCTTCTATTTAAAGTCAGAGTCATTCAGTTAAAACAAAGTCATATTATCCTTGAGAATCCCCGATTCTCAAGATGTCCGTATGATATCATTAATACAAGATCTAGAACTAATATTGTAAGCCAAAACATGTAACAACAGGTGTAACAGCTTTCAGGATTAGTGGCATTTGTTGCAGCAGTCATGTAACAACAGAATCAGTGGCACCTGTTGCAGCAAACATGTAAAATATTCCAAGATTGGTGGCCATCTGTGTAACAACTTACAAGATTGGTGCATAGGTGTAATAGCTTCCAATATTGGCACATAGTTGTAACAACTTCCAAGATTGGCGCATAGCTATAACAACTGGTGCAACAGCAGTGACCATTCTTCAAGACTTGGTTGTTCTATTCATTTTGATCATTAGTTGAATCATTTTATGGGTAAAACATGTGAAATGTTACCAATAAAACATGCTAAGTAAATGAAAATATAAAAGCAGGATAAATGATTCATACCTTGGGAAGAAGGGTCTTAGCTTGCATTATAGTAGGCATTAGCTTAGAAATGATAAGGTTGAATGGGCAAAAGATGTGGTGAAAAAGGGGCATTTATGGGTCCTAACATGCCCCCCAACTGAAGAAATTGCATGTCCTCATGAAAAAAACATTCAAACCTCACATTGTAGCTGATTTAGGGAACTGTCTCCTCCAATGCAAAATTGCTAAGATAAATTGCTAAGTGCCCATATGGAAAAATTCTGTGTCAAAAAGAAAATCTGTTGTGTCAACAATCTGTCTGAGTTTCTTTGTCTTCAAGAACATAATCATTTTGAGTTTCTTGAGTAACAACTTGTGAGGGAAACAAAGGTTCTTGTTTGAAAGCTGCTGGTAAGCCAACAACTACCTTATGACGTTGAGATCTCCTCTATTTTAGTGGTTTTTGTGTAGCAGTAATTTCATGTTCAGTCTTGACTGAGAGAGTTGTTGGTCCTTCAGCAACTGGCACTTTTACTATCTTATATCATGCCTCAAAGTAAATGTTTCCACACTCAAAGCACATGTGTTCTTTATTTATGTCCATAATATCTTTTTTCAGTGCTATGATGTCCAAGGTTATCCCTTCTGGATTCTTCTGTCGAGCAGCCTCCACCTCTTGCTTCAGGGTATTTCACTCTTCTTTGAAGCTTTCATTCTCTGTTATTAGTGCAACAATTCTAGAATTTTTTGTATTCCTTATCTTCCTCTCAATTTGGGCAAACAATTGGGCAAGTGGTACATCCTCAGTATTCTATGTAGTTGGTTCTTGTGTTGCAGCTACACTGACAATAGTTTTTTCTTGTGGAACAATTGTTTCTTGCATTACTAGATCTGGTTGAATAGCCCTCTACAGAGAAGTTGGTTCTTGTGTAACAATTTTGTCTGTCATGATTGGTTCTTGTGGAACAGTCTCGACTTGGATAGATGGTTCTTGTGGAACAGCTACATCATGCATGACTTGTTCATGTAAACCAGTCCCATCATTTGCAGTTGTCTCTACTGTCACTATTAGTTTTTTGGAAGAAACGGGTTCTTGTGTGGCAGTCCCTTCATCAATCATGGAGGATAGTGGAAGAAGAATAGGAGTTGTCTGTGCCATATATTACCATCCAATTGCTGCTTCTGCAGACCTGGTGGACCTGGTTCTTCTCCTAGGTAAAATAGAAATGAAAGCGGGGGCTTTCTTCTTTGTTGTTGGAGGAGGAACATGGTGTTCGTCCTCAACCACTTGATGTGTGATACACATAATCATCAGGCATAACCGATGATTCTGCTGTGATTTGAGTACATTCAGTCTGAATTGAGAGAATAGTTTCTTGAAGTTCTTTGCACAAAGTAAAACCTGGTATACATATATCTATAGAATTCTTTGTCACGACAATAAGAGGGCTTTGAGTTGTTGCTGATGTAATTCGGTCAAGGTCTTTCCAACGTTTTCCCTTGAATGGATGTTTTATTTTTTGATATAATCCATTGGTAGTGACAGTAGGGCCTTGAATGGATGTTGCGGCAATAGGAGGCTCTTGTGTTACTGTCGGTGCAACAACAGAGGGGGTAGTCAGTCTTGCTGGTACAACAGGGGCCGTAATTGTTGTTGTAGTGGACCATGCTGACCTTGTTCACTTTCTAGGTGATGGAGAGATAGGACTAGGGGTTTTATTTTTAGGAGAAGGTGGTAGTTTTTGAATGACAGTTATCGCAGCCAAGGGTTGTGACTCATGTCTTGGTCTAGTAGCTGGTTGTTCATCGGTTAGCTCGACCACAGTGACAGGCTGTTTCATTTCAACTCCGTCGAGGCTTGTCTGGTTGGTGGTATAATGGCCTCAAGTTGTGCATTTGCTTCTCTCAGTCGTCTTATGGGCAATAAATGTAGAGGTTTGGACTGTTGTTGCAACCAAGGGAAGAGACAGAGGAAGAGGTCCATGTATTGTGTTTTCAAGTACTGGCGCAATCATATCTGCAGGTATAGAATGTGGTTGGTCTCCTACAACAGGTAATGGGTTATTGGAAATGCCCATACCTCTATGAATTAATACTCTGATGACTTTGTGAAAGGAAGTTCTTGGGGTTCTTGGATTTTTTTACAAAATGAGCCATGTTATGCAATGAATGGAGGAGAAAATAAGGAATGTTTATGGATTTTTGATGTCCCAGATGTGATAATAAGATGAAATCAAAAAAATAAACAACTTGGTATTTGCCTTCGTAGGTAATGTACCTTTTGACAAACTCTATGACTTTCCCCCATGGCTCTGGTAAGGAATTGACATATGCACCTCTGCCTTTGGTCTAAACTTGCTCATTATCGATGAGGAAACCCTTCTGTGCATCCAAAAGATGTGTTTTTATGTTAAACCATCGGTCTCCCGTGGTTGGAAATCTTGTCACAGCATCAATGCTTTCTTCTGTCACTATAATCCTCACCCCATTCACCATTGAATACCCTTCGGTGATATTTTGACTAAACTCCATTACCTCGTATTCATTAAACCCCTACAGCTTCTTAAAATAAAATATCCAGCCTGCCTGGAGAAATATTTGGTAGGCCTCTGGGTGTAACATCAAAGTGTCTATATTTGTTGTTTCATACCTCATAGTTGATCCTCCCATGATGTCACTTGAGATTCTAAAAGGCATGTAGGAGGAGAAACTAGCACCTAAACCAGAGACGCAGCAAGTTCGAACGTGGTTTTCATAAAGAATACAATGTCTCAGCAAAAAGAAGTGTGGTCGAAAAGGTGGTGGAGGTGAGTATAAAATGAGAATTGGATGGCTAGATTTGCGTTCCCCCCACAACTAATCGGATTGTCTCAAGGTGCAATGATTTTAAGATAGTCTACGAGTAAATAGGAAACAATGCTTTTATATCTTCATTAACTTAACACGTAGGATTAGTTATGTACCTCATAACTTACCGCACAAAATGATCCGTCAGAGTAACGGCACTATCCAACCGCCATATGAGTCACGTGGAATAGTTGTAATGATGAAGGATGGCGTGAGAAATGATGATATGACAACTAGAGCATAGATGGAGTCCTTACTGTAGTTGACCAGCTGGAAATCGCCAGATGTGAAGTCAAATAATGACGAAACAACACCTTCGGACAGAGAAAGTGAAAAAGATAGCAGCCGTATTGACAAATTAGCGGTGTTGTAGCATGGAAAGATTGTAGAACTAGAGTAGCAGCATTGGTAGAAATGTGAAAAAGAAAGAGTGAAGTGGCATTAAAATAACAAGAAAGAATAACAACGATCAGTGTATCAATAGGTACTTCGGCGAAAATGGCAGAGGTAGGTGTAACGATATGGAAAATGAAATGGTCGGAAAAGAAAATGGTGTAACCGCATGAAAATTGACTATTGTGTAACTGTAGGGAAATTGGCCAACTTATCGGAAAAGGGTGTAATAGAATGTAACTCAACCAATTTATCGAAAAAGGCTGTAACAACATGTAATTGTCATGCGGTCAGCAGATTGTCATGTGGTTGGAAAAGGGTGTAATGGCACATGGTGTAACAGTATGGAATTTGGTCAGAAAACAATGTAACGACATGGAATGTGGTCAAAAAATAGTGTAATGGCACATGGTGTAATGACGTGGAATGTATAGCATGTAACCTCTCCGAACACAGAATCACTTAGGTTTTAGGAAGTTTTGCAACTTCCAGAAACTAATCCTTTGGTTTCATATGCTGTCATCTACCTTACTATTCTTCAATTGATCTGCACACAAGCAATTGCCTGATACCTTTCTAGGCTGAATTTATTAGAAAAAGAGAAAATAGAAAAATAAAATGTGTGAAGCAAAATCATAAAATTTCAAGTTTGCACAATTTATTTATATACAAGATTTTATTGAAAACAACAAGTTCTAAGGTTCATAAGGGGAAGGAGTAGGCTCTGTTCCCTTTAAAAATTGATAACCTATATTAGTTGTACATCTCGATTTAAATTCTTCCTTGGAAAGTGGACGCTGATACAAGTTCAAGCGATGACCATTTGCATGTAGTTGTGTATTGGATCCATCAATAGTTATTAACCTAACTGTCCCATTGGGAAAAATAGTTTCTACCTTGTAAG
The DNA here is from genome assembly GCA_009831015.1 of Picea engelmannii. Taxonomy (NCBI): domain Eukaryota; kingdom Viridiplantae; phylum Streptophyta; class Pinopsida; order Pinales; family Pinaceae; genus Picea; species Picea engelmannii. The sequence continues at coordinate 469,114 of ML800499.1, forward strand.
GTCCCAACCATCTTGTACACAGCTTACCCTGAAATTATTTAAAGCATGAATCATACAACAAAGCCCAATCTCCTTTTTGGAATAATTTCTTTTTGATGACTCCGTCATGCCATTTTTTTCTCTCCTGTTGAATTACTGTGGTTTGATAAATAGCATCCAAACTCTTTTCATCAAGCTCATTGAGTTGTTGTAGTCTAGACTTTTGTGCCATATTCAAGTTGAGGTTAACTGTTGATGCCGTTCTTAAGGTTTTGATTTTGAATTTAATGGGAAAAACAAGACTCTTTCCATATACCAGCTCATAAATAGAAAATCCAGTTGTGTTCCTCCAAGTAGTTCGGTAAGCCCATAGAGCTTCATGCAATCTATCATACCAATCCCTACAATGCTCCCTCACTACTTTAGTAGAAATAGCTTAGATGAATTTGTTGGTACTTTCCGCCTGGCCATTGCCTTGTGGATGGTATGGAGAAGTTGTTCTATGTAAAACATGATATTTACTAAGTAGAGATTCAAACTTATGTGATGTGAAAGGGGGTCCTCCATTAGTTATTAATTCTCTGGGAACACCAAACCTAACAAAGATATCTTCAAAAAAGAATACTAAAACAACTTATTTTGAGGCCCTAATGAGTGATTTTGCCTCTACCCACTTGGTCATGTAATCTGTACAGACCAATATATAGACTTTCTGATTACAAGGTGGGTTAATGGGCCCTATGAAATCCATGGCCCATATCTCAAAAGGCTCTAACACTACCTGAGGCTAGAGAGGCATCTCATCCCTATGATTTGGCTAACACATTTGTTGGCAACTATCACAAGTTTGGATGTATTTCTTGGCATCTTGAAATATGGTGGGCCAAAAATAGCCCATCCTTAAAATTTTATGCCCAGTCCTTTTATCAGCAAAATGACCCCCAAAAGGGCCATCATGAAAATATTTCAGTAGATCATACACTTCATCATCCCTTACAAATTTCCTGATTTCCTGATCCATACCTGTGTAGAAAAGGTATCCTCCTATCCAACTATACTGAGCACTCTTCTGAATAATATTCCTTCTTTCTCGAGGAGATAGATGTGGAGGTACCTTTATAATATTCTTGCAACCAAATAATTAGCAATGTCTGCATACCAAGGTGAGTGGGAAGATACTACAAAAAAATGTTCATATGGAAAGGAATCACCTACAAGTGAATTATCATCATTTATATGTAATCTTGAGAGAAAATCAACAACCACATTTTCTTTTCTTGGTCTATCTACTATAGTGATGTCAAATTCTTGTAGTAGTAACAACCATCTTGTTACTCAAGCATTAGTAATAGGTTTATTCATAAGATATTTAATTGTTGTATGATCAGTATGAATAAAAGTAGGATAACCAGTGACATAATTCCTGAATTTATTGATTGCATAAACTACTGCCAAGAATTCTCTTTCAGTAACTGTATAATTTAATTCAGCAGGAGCCATGTTCTTCCTGATGTAGTAGATAGAATAGATCTCTTTTTCCTCCTGTTTCCCTAGTACTGCACCAATTGCAGTATCTGAGGCATCTGAAGAAATGTGAAAAGGAAGACCCCAATTGGGCCCTCTCAAAATGGGAGCTTTGGAAACTTTTTGTTTCATATCTACAAAAGACAATTCACAGTTGTGAGTCCAATGAAAGTCAACATATTTTGTTAATAGGAAAAACAAGGGAGAGGCAAGTTTGGAATTTTTTTTAATGAATCTCCTGTAATATCCAGCATGACCTAAAAAACTTCTTACCTCTTTCTAAGTTGATGGAGTTGGAATGTCCAAAATTATCTGGATTTTGGCTGGATCTACCTGAATTTCAGCATAAGAAATGAAGTGTCCCAGCACCACACCTTCGCTCATCATCATATGAAACTTTTCTATACTTAAATAAAGATGAGACTGTATACATCTTTTGAGCACTTTTTCTAGATTAGACAAAGATTCTTCGAAATCAATACCATAAGGTGTAAAGTCATCCATGAATATTTCCATATAGTCATTCACCATATAAGAGAAAATACCAATCACAACTCTCTGGAAAGTGGTTGGTGCATTACACAAGACAAATGGGAGAACCTTGTAGGAAAATGTACCCCAAGGGCTGGTAAAGGTGGTCTTATCTTGGTCCTGTAGGGCAATTTTTATCTAGTTATAGCCACTGAATCCATCTCAAAAAGAGAAAAACTTTTTCCCAGATAGGTTGTCTAGAACCTGATCAATAAATGGCAGAGGGAAATGATCCTTCTGCATAGATTTGTTTAGATCTCGATAGTCCACACACACTCTACACTTACCATTCTTTTTAGGCACAATGACCAACGGTGATACCCACTCGCTGTCTGATATAGGATAGATGAATCTGGCATTAAGAAGTTTCTGAAGTTCTTCCTTAACAATTTCTTTAAGGTTTGGGTTCATCCTCCTTTGGAGTTGGAAAATGGGCTGAAATTCTTCCTTGATGTATATATGGTGGGTGCATAGTTAAGAGGAAATGCCTTTCATATCCATGTAATCCCAGGCAAATTCTTCTTTATGTTCAATCAATAATTTCATCAATCGACGAGTTTCGGCAGTGGATAGATCGAGATTGATGTTTAAGGTTTTTCCAGGTTCAATTTCTACAACGATGCTCTTGGAAATGACTTTAGGAAATAATTCAGTTGTTGTTTCATCATTTGTTGTTACATCGTTTGTTGTTACAACGATTTCTATTACAACTGAAACAATTTGATTTTCAGTAGTTTATGAGAACATTTCTGAGCTCATCTCTTCCTGGGAAATAACGTCGAAGACTCTAATCAATCGATGATGCGTGTTTTGTGTAACAACATAGGGGGCACAAATAAAGAAGTTGATTAACTCATCCTCTGTATCATCTTTGAAACTCGTGGATTTTCCTATGGTTAGCACAGGCAGAGCACTTTCATCCTCAATGTCCATCCATAAATAATTTTCAGGTTCTACATTGGGTGTAGCATGAGGATACAGGGTAATTTTTTTCGTGTCATAACCATTAGAGATGGTCATGGAATCAGATCTACAACCAATGAAATCATCAGTTGTAGCTAACCATGGTCTTCCTAGAATTATAGGGTGCCCCCCCAGACGGGTTTTGGGTTGCAAAATGACAAAATCAATAGGATACTCCAATGAATCAACTGAAATGACTAAATCATCAATTACTCCTTCTGGTCTGATGGTAGAATGATCAACTAATTCTAGAACAATAGGAGTAGGTCGTACTTGTGTTCTAAGTTGCAACAATTGTGTATTTTCTATTGGCATGATGTTAATTGTCGCCCCTAAGTCAACTAACACATGGGGAATAGATGTTTGTCCAATTTTGACAGTGAATGTAGGGTTTCTTGGGTCGCCATATTTAATAGGTGGGGTTTTGCCTAACATCATTTCAGACAAATCCCGCACTACATGCACTATGAGGGGATCCCTATGTTTTTTTCCAGGTCTTATGATACAGAGATCTCTCACACTCTTGGCATAAATAGGGACATCTCTTATCGCTTGCAATAGTGGAATGTTAACATGTAGATTTTGCAATTCTCCTAAGAGATTGAAGGATGGTAATTCCACAGTTTTGGTAATTTCCAGTCTTTCAGGGAATGGGGGGTCTCCTTATTCTATAATAGGTTGGTCAATTTCTTCTGTATCAACAAATGGTCTTTCCCCTGATTCCTTGTCTAATTATGAATATGGAACATCTCCAATTATTGGCTCAACTATTCTCCCTGATCTTAATTTTATTTCATCACAATGGATACGAGTAATAGACAAGGCTGGCACATTGTGTATATCTATGTTCTGAACGGCCTTATTATTTGGGTTTGGGTTAGGTTGCACAAACATCTAAAGTCATAAGGGAGGATTGTTCGGTGGGGCATTGGGAGGTAACTGCAATTGTTGTTGCTGGGACTGGGGTTGGAACTATTGTTGATAGGGGTTCGGTTGGTGATGGTTTTGAGAACTGAGTTGTTGTTGAGGGCCTCTCCAATATGGGTTCCATTGTCCATGATGATTTTTTTGATGGGGCTTAGGTAACCATGCATTGGGATCTTAATAAGGGGGTGGCATCTGATTTGGAGGGGGGACATTCATCTATCCATATGGTAGTCGATTGTTCCAATAATTAAGTGTTGCAAGAGAGAATTGAGAGTTCATACCTTGACCTCTTGGCTTCCATTGTCTTATTTGTGTTATTAGATAGACAACCTCTGCTTCCTCATTAGTCTCCTTCATTGATTCTTTTACACCTGGTAGAGAGGGACATTTGTCAGTAGCATGATTTGATTCACAAATAAGACATACTTGGACATTGTTCAGTGGGAACTCCCTTGGTGGATGTTTCTTTCTTCATTTTGGACAGAAAATACACAATGCTTACTCTGATTCTACTCATTTTTGTTGGACTTGCATAGTGTCCATTTGTGAATCAAAAGAGTTAATCATCTTTGTTTTGAAGTTTTCTAATAGATTACCTATTTTTTCTCTTGTTGCTCCTCCATTGTCTAATTTATGTACCCTTGAAAAAGTGGTATCCTTGGTAGTTGACTTATTCCTTGTAGATCCTCAAGAACATATTTTACAAAGATCTACAATGTCTTCATAGGATTCCTTAGATATGTCTCCCATGCCAATCATATTCAGGATATCTAAACAATCTTCTCTAACTCCTTTTAGCAAAATAGTTTTCATAATTTCTTTACTCACATCCGGATGTCCATACCTTTGTAGATTATACTGGAGTCGCTCCACAAAATTTTCAAGGGTCTCATCCTCCTTCTGAGACATCTTGAATAATTCTTGTCTTCATTCTCTTGTTCGGCAGTATTCTTGGTACTTGTTCAGGAAAAGCTGCCTCATTTATACCCATGTTCAAATGTTCTCTCCTCCAAGGCTCATGAACCATATTAACACATTACCCTTCAATGTAGCTGGAAACAGTTTAAGCTTCTGTGCAATGGTAGTGTAGTCATAGCTTCTACACAAAATGTCAAATTCGAATAGAAACTCATCTGGATCCTTAGTAGACAATCCATGAAAATTTGGGAGAGCTGAGAGAGGTATGTTTTTCATAGGGGCCATCCCTCGTGTGGGAACATCGGAAATAGGAAATACCACGGTAGAGATAGTATTTTCATTATTTACCTGATCTTCATTGTTTTGTGGATTCTCATGGTGGAACTCTTCTTCATTACCCCCTTGATTTTCCATATTTTCTCTTTCTCTATACTCAATATGGAAAGCATCCCACTCTTCTTTAGTGACTATCTGACCATTGATCTGATAAATGACTTCTTCTGGATTTTCCCTGTTCCGAGATATACTTCCTTGATCTTCAATGTTCTCTAGTGTTGCTTCCTAATTTGTTGGTGACAAATCTTCAACTTCGACTTCAGCTTCAGCTACAACCCTTGATAAAAATGATGTTTCAAGAAGGGGTATTTCTGATGACTGAGGATTACATCTTCTTAGAGGCTTTGCAGGGTGAAAAATAGATCCTAAAGAAGAATCTTCTTTGGCTATAGTCTCATCAACAAAGGTTTGCCTTCCCAGTGTAAGATTTCTTCCTCCACATCCTATGGTACCTGTAGGGTTAGTATTTTGGGGGATACATCCTTGCGTTCCTCGATTCATGCAAACTATTCATTCCTAATAAATAAAATTAATGTTCTTACACAAATCTATAATTATCTTCCCCGACAACGACGCCAAAATGTTGGGCACCTTAATTGTCTAAATAAATAGAAAAATAAGGTGTTCAATATAAATTTTCAAACCCAGGGAAGTTTTTTTATTGCAAGATAATTGTGCACGGTCTATGCTAGATTATGAAAGAAACATTAATCAAATTGCAGTAAGAAACTAAATTGGAAGGTTGAGCACTAACACAAATTGCTGACACAACTGGATTTTCTACATGATTGAAATCACACTTGCATAATTGAAATTATGAATTGATAGGTGTATAAGAATCCTAGATTATCTATTCTAACTTTCTATTTTACTCTTGCAGAAAGAAACTCTATACTACTTGCTGAAAGGAAACCTACTTAACTTCAGAAAAGGAATTCACACTTTTGTTTTCTTTTACTTGTAGACAAGATTTTAATCTAATGCAGAAAAAGGGAAAGCAATTCTCCAATCGCAATTGACTTCTAATTATCATGAGATAGATTTATGCACATCTAACATGAAGGAATTGGACTATAACAACAATTGTATTCTAGAAATGTTAACGGATAAATTATTCAAATTAAAGAAACTAATAGGAAATTCAGAACAGAGGGGAGTTTGTGAGGAAGGTGGGTCGTTTCCTTCTCACTAAATCCACTCACAAATAGGCTACAGTAGGTTAAAGAAACTCAATCCACTTTCTTATTGATTTGCCAAAATGTTCATGTACAATAAGCTTTACTTCACTTCTCGTTCTCACAGTCAAAATCCGTCCCCATTGATTAAAAAAGCTCTGTTATTTAAAGTCAGATTCATTCAGTTAAAACAAAATCAGAACAGCCTTGAGAATCATCGATTCTCAAGCTGTTTGTATGATATCATTAATACAAGATCTAGAATTAATCTTGTAAGCCAAAACATGTAAGAACATGTGCAACAGGTTTCAAGATCGGTGGAATTTGTTGCAGCAGTCATGTAACAGCAGAATCAGTGGCACCTATTGCAGCAGGCGTGTAACAGCTTCCAGGATTGGTGGCCATCTGTGTAACAGCTTCCAAGATTGGCGCATAGCTGTAACAACTTCCAATATTGGTGCATAGCTATAATAGCTTCCAAGATTGGCACATAGTTGTAACAGCTAGTGTAACAACAATGACCATTCTTCAAGACTTGGTTGTTCTATTCATTTTGATCATTAGTTGAATCATTTTATGGGTAAAACATGTGAAACATTACCAATCAAACATGCTAAGTAAACGAAAATATAAAAGCAGGATAAATGATTCATAACCTAGGAAAAAGGGTCTTATCTTGCATTATAGTAGGCATTAGCTTAGAAATGATAAGGTTGAATGGGAAAAAGATGTGGTGAAAAAGGGACATTTATGGGTCCTAACAAAGGGTTCCCACCTACTAGTTATTATTTATTTAACAACCTTATTATGATTTATGGCTTTTCCCCTTTAACTAGAAAGTTGGTTGAGTTGCTAGTTAACTTAACTAATGAAGTAGTTCAACTACTTCAACCAATTCTAATTTCCTTAAAGGCAAAAGGAAAGGGAGGAACAAAAGAGGATAGAAGGAGAAGCATACTAAGGTTTGCTCTTTGATTTTATGTTGAGATAGTTTAGTTTTCATTCATTCTTTAATCCATCGCAAGCCTAATTCATTTTTATGATAGCAGGGTCTTATTGTAGACAACAATATTTAGGGCTGAATTACATCATTCAGACACTTGTTTTTCAAAGATGTTGATCTATCTTTGATAGTCTGTGTAGACTTGTCTATTTGTGAATTAGTTTTAATGAATGAAAAGGGATATTGTAGAGATTCAAGTGGGAAACAATCTGTGGCAAGTTGATCCATCTTTTAAAGTTCAGTTTTTGATTTTCTGTCAGAGGTCCTTTTGTATTTTCCATCGAGGATGTCTAAGTTTGACTTTGGTCTGAAATTTCTTCATGAAATTTTGTAAAGAGAATGACTCTTTGGTGAATTGGAATGAAATAAATGATTTCTTTATGTCTCATCTATATTGATTATCATCTTGGTGTCGTTACTTCTATCTATACATTTATTATAGCAACTATTATATTCATAAAATCATATTAAAATGAATTTTCCAGCAATCTTTTAATTGTGAAAAAGACTAGCCTAAGAACTTGTAATCAATACTTGTGAGTTAGGATTTTAATTTTGATGGCTATAAATATAGGGTGGCATTCTCGCCTATTTTTCTTTAGCCAAGCAGAATCTGAAAATGCTTGAATAATATCATTTCATATATTTTCCTCAACACCCACGAGGGCCCTTATAACTAATTTCGTTACATCCGATCTTTAGCAAGGAGTCTCAGGCCTGTCTTGGGTGAGACATGCCTTCTTTAGGGAGGGAGGGTACTCTTAGCCACTTTACCCCATTTGAATGCATATTGGTTGTTTGAATTTTGGTGTTCTCTTTGATTACTAGTTTTCCTTAAGAGTATATACTAGGTTCTCATTATCATGGATAGTGGAGTTCGTTTGGTTCCCTCGTTTACTGCTACCTACCCCATGATTCCTACTCATTTCATGGGGACAAATCCTTCCTCTTTTCATAATGGTATGAAGAACTATGGCACTAAGTCTATGCCTTGGGTATCTAATCATTCTCTTGTTGATATGCATTCACCCTTGCAATCCTCTCCCCAGTCCAGTTATATGAATCCTAACATTGGATTCGAGGGCACCATATCCACAATGCCTACATATTCGTTTGATATGAGTCATGTCCCTCAACTAGATTTCACAGCGGGAGGTTGGAATATCCCCTCTTACGGATCTAGTCATAGCTATTCTCTTTCAGGAGCCAATACTCAAATAGGTGATTATTCTACTTACTACACCCCCTCTTTGTATCCTTCGTCCACCATGTCGATTCCTTCGAACACATTTTCAATGATGGGTTCTCATGTATCCCTGGGTGTTTCATATGGGGAGAATCAGTTTTACAGTTCATGCTACCCTCTTCATGGAACCCCTTCACAAGGGGGAAACTTATATCCTCACTTGAATAGTCCTTATAATACTTCATTCTCGTCTCAGACTTCATTGATGATTCCCATTCAAACCTCTCTGAATCAATTAAATGGAGGATACTACCTTTTTGGACATGGACAGGGAGTAAACCAGGACCCTTCCTCGCCTACAATGTTTCAAAGCCAATATTTCCCTGGACCTTGGTATCAAATGCCACAACTTGCCACTAGTCGAGTCACTACCAGTAATACTAGAGCTCCATCACCAACCTCTGGCAATCATGTTGGA
>ML800499.1:478233-506310 GCA_009831015.1 Picea engelmannii
TCTTACTCTTATTTATACTTTTACAATTAGGCCTAATCATGGGTAAACCCATGGGTCAACATCACATAACCCATTACAAAAACCCTAATGAACCCCTTTTTGGGTCCACATAGCCTACAAAACAAGTGAGATCCACAATCTCAACTCCGCTTGGGAGCTCCTTCCTCGATCACTGCATTGAAGTCAAAAAAGTGGTCAAACCTAACCAAGATTTCCTCAAAACTTGGTCAAGGGCCAACATGAAATTATCCGATATATCATTGAGACCATATCCTCAGCTAGTTATTTATACTCCTCGACTTGGAGAGCTTTGGGTTTTCCCAAACATATGTCAGCTATTCGTAAGATACTAACATTCCACAAAAGTTCTGCACGGGAGCCTTGCCCCCTGCCCGTGACTTGTTTCCTAGACTCTCCCAAATGAGTATGAGTTAAGCTCTTTTCCGAATCGTTCAAAAAGTGAAAATATTGTCGAGTGATTTGTCCCTTTCACACTCATTAAATTGGACTTGAAAGGTCGTGAGTCTTAGTTGAGCTCTTTTCTAACTCGTTATCAAAAAGTGAAAATATTGTTGAGTGAACTTGTCTCTTTCAAACTCGTAAATTGGATTTGAAAAGACGTCTATTTGGCACAAGTTTATCCCTTTTTCACACCAAGTAGACTAAAAGTCATAAAAAAGGACATTTTTTGGCATTAAGTTGTGATTGCATCTCATGCCCTTGCTTGCAGTATTGATCCTATAGCCAGCTCTCACTTTGCGTTATAAACCATTTTCCTCAATAGTTTTTGGATCCTCAAACAAGGAGATCCTTGTTTATATCCTTCGTAATTTGACACCCTATACCTAGGAGGGAACATCCCCCTGAGTTTCCATCTCCCGCATGCATTTTCTTGCATTGAGTATAGGTACATTCCACTGTTGGAACTAGTTTTTCTTACTTGTGACGCTCGTTTCCTCCTCTATATCATAGAATTCATTTTTCTATGAAAAAACAAAAAAAGACAAGAAGGAAGGGATCATTATCTTTGATTGGCAGCAGTCATGTCTCCTTTGAACATAGCACAAAGTTATTGAGTCCATTTGTCATCATAATTTTTGGATTATCATGGCCTTAGGAAGCTAAGATCGTTACAGAGTCTTCTCTACCAATTGGTTACTCTTCCAGTCCCTATAGAGAGTTTTATTTATGCCTCCTACATCTCATGGTATCATCATTGAGTCTATGTTGACAAAGTCTTCCATATGTCTCAAGCTCTTCTTAAAAGGAGGTTTATTAACTTGTGTCAGCCACTCCTCACAACTCTTGAAATTATTGTTTGCCATGCCCTCGGTTTGTCTCAAAATCACATGATAATGTAGTCCTATCATGCACCCTAGCCCTACTTTCATCATTGGTAGGTAACCTTGAACCCAACATTCGACATTTCATCATTGGTCATTGACTGGGTGGTTTCCCTTGTGTTCAACGATAAGACATCTATTCACACCTTGGGATTAGTGTAGTGTCTTGGATGCCATTAGCCTTATTGGTGGTTTCCTCGCCTTTGTTAGCAGTTTTCATCATTGGCTGCTATTCAAAGGGTCTTTTTCATGTACCGCTTGTAGTTGGCAAACGCGAAAGACAAACAGGGTTGTTGGTTCGTGAACGTGTTCTTCATCTGATTTCCACCAAATCATGAAGCTCCTTCTTTGTACCTCATGTTGAATGATGAAAGATTCCTTAATTATCTCCTTTTAGCGGGTATCCTTCTATCAACTTCAACTCATTTATTCTGGATACGAGACCTAGAGTCTTATGAGTTCCTTGAGGCTTACAGTCATTAGTGGTAGGATCTCTCACCATCGACAATTGGTAATACATCAATGTCTCTTGATCAATGGATTCTTCAGGTGTTCGACACCGGATCCTTTGTTCACACTTGTAAGAATGTACTTGGTGCCTTGATACCTACTTTCATTATCAGTAGGTTGTCTCACATTTTTTAATGGTATACATCAATTACCGATAATCAAATGATGTCTCATTGTGTTTGACCTCAACTACTTTATTCACATGACATAGACTTGCACCTTTGGAGGATTTGGTAGAATAATTGACGACATCAGTATGTGGCTGTAGCTTTCCTAAGCCATTGCTTCTTTCTCATTGGACCAGTACCTATATGAATCCAGTTATCATGGGAGATCAGATTGTACCCCATTGTACACAAATATATTCATATTGGTTTTGAGACTGGTTCTACTTGGCCTTGTTCATGAATATGACAACCATTGGCATGTCACCGCATTTGTATTTTCCCATTCATGTCCATAAACACTTGTTTGATATATTTTCACATGGATCTTCAGTTTTATTCTATTTGCAGCCTTGTATGCAAAGTCAGTGCATAATGTAATGAGCAACTAGTTTGTCCAGCTAGTCCCCTACCACTCCACTTATGGGTTGTTTATAATGTATTTCGACCATCGTAGATACTCCTCTGACCTCACACATGAGGCATCTGTTATAGAATTTTTTTCCTCACCCTATGTAATGTTGCCCAGAAGGCCTTTTTCCATTTCCCCATGCAGACTTATCTTCCCTGTTTGTAAAATCCATAGCCCAAAACAAATATTTTTCCACATATACGCATCTTGCACACTATACATCATGCGTATATGCAATATTCTCCACTACAACTTGCATACATCGGGATTTGTGCCAAAAAATGAAAATTGATGTCAGGTTTCCATGTCACGACATGAGATATATGATCCTTGGCCTTCCATATACTAGAAATGCTCTGAATCGACCCTTCAGTTCCATTTTGAAGGCTATAAATGGGCCAATTCCAAGCTATGGAAGTAGGGATAAAGAATTCAATTTTGAGAGAAAGGTTACTATAGAGGAATTATTTACGTCATATTGAGCCTACATCCCTTTGTCCTCTAAGTCTGAACACAATGTTCAGCCCCCAAACTCTTCCCTTATTGATTGAGAACCTTGTTGTTTCTCTCTTATGAGCTTTCCTTTGGTGGGGGATTGAAGTGGTGGAGGCCTAGCTAGAAGGAACTTAGTTTCTCGATTTCAAACCATGCTGACACGAAAGTCTATAACATTTTCACTTATGTTGATCATATATTAATAGAAATACTCTTTTCCTATCCAATTGATATCTTCCAAATATATTGAATTATTATTCCATGGGTGTATTTGTCTTGTTTATTAATGAATTATGCTATTGAATGTGCTAACATTATACAATATCACCATATGCTTGATTTTCTTAGTTGTTGAGGACTAGTTACATGTATATTGATTTGGGTCAAGTGCTCAATGGTGGAATTCATCGAATGTCTAGACAAGGTAGGCCTTTTATCTTGTCTTTCTAGCATATTTGTTTTCATAGCATACTTGAGAAGAGAGTTGATTTCTACAGTCATATCCGTATGTTGTGGTTTACCCTAGCCATAGAGAGATTTTCCTCGTAACAGAACCTCATCCCTCATGGATGGATTTCCAACCCTTTGACATACATCACAATTCTAGCAATACTCCTTTTCATGTTTATGAACTCTTGGCCACTAAATTCATGTGCGCAATATCTTCTACGCAGTAGTCTTTCTTACATAATATCCTCTAGCTATTCCTTCATGTTCTTCTAGTAAGGTGATAGGACATTCATGTTCCATAACACATCTCCTTATAATATTTTCTTATCATAGTTTATACAAGTGTCCTACAATAAGCTGGTAGTCTGCAGCTCTAAATACCAAATTCTTCTTCTATGTAGTATTAAATTCCTTTGGAGAAATCATGTACTCAAAAATTCAATAATGTCAGCAAATTATTCATCAACAATCTACACTGAAAAGAGTTGTGCATCACGAAATTTGTCATCCACGTTTCTTGGTTCCTCTCCATTAGTTATCTTGTACAGATGATCTGGCCCCACATTCAATCTTCCAGGTTTCACAACTACCTCAAAATCAAACTCTTGGAATAATAACAACCATCTACATAATCTTACCCCCAAGACTGGCTTGTTCACCAAATATCTAAGAGCAAAGTGATATGTTAACATTTTAAAATGTTGTCATAAGAAATAATGTATGAACTTTTGTAGTGCATATACCATATCCAAGCCCTCTCTCTCTCTCTCTGTTGTATTATAATTTTATTTTGATTTTGACAACTTTCTTCTTGAAAATGCTATTGGCCGATCTATGTCACCTTGTCCTGGTTGTGTCAGTATTGCTCCAAGTTATATTGAAGAGGCATCCACATGCACATGAAACTCTTTTGACCAATTTGGAAACACCAAAATTGGTGCAGTCACCATTTTCTCCTTCAATATGTCCAAACTCTATTGGCACTCATCATTCCATTGAAACTTGATATCCTTGTTTAACAATTTATCCATGGGAGCAGTAATTTGTGCATAGCTCCTTATTAAATTTCTATAGTATCATGTATGACAAAGTGTATCTTTTAATTGTCACACTACCTTATGTGGTGGTAAGTTAACAATGACATCAATCTTGGCAGAGTCAACCAACAGGCCATGTTTCCACACCACATGCCCTAGAAAAATTCCAAATGGTGCATTGAATATGCATTTCTTAATGTTCAATGAAATATAACACTATCTACACTTGTCTAACATCAATATTAACACTTCAACATGATATTTAAACAAGATAAATAGGGTCCAATCATCCAAACAAACCTCCAAAAAATTATGTATAAAATATTTAAATGCAACTACTACTACTCTTGAAAAAATAGCAGGCACATTCTTCAATCCTAAGGGAATCATTGTATACTGATATGGCCCCGATTCTATGGAAAATGTAGTATTATTATGATATGATTGAATTATGATCTAATGATACCTTGAAAAACCACCAATAAATGAGTATGCTTCTTGTCCTCCTAAATTCTCCAGAACCTCATCTTTAAATGGAGTAGGGAAGGGATCATGCAGATAGACATCATTCAACTTCCTTGAGTATTCATAGATCCTTATTCCTCCTTTATTCTTTTCCTGAACTACCATAGGGCTAATCCACTCATATTCTTCAACAAGTTTTATTATACCAACCTCTAACATTTTATCAATCTCTACCTTAACATTTTTCTTATATATTGGATTCAACTTGTAGGGTCTTTGTCTTATTGTTCTAGCATCTGGTCTTAAAGGTATATTCATCTCTCCAATTTCTCCTGCTACTCTTTCATATCTGAAAACATTGTTGGAAATAGGTCAATATACCCACGCAATATTTCTGTGATTCTTTCCACTGTATGGTTATCCCAATAGTCACCAATACTCACAATCTTTGGCTTCGCTTCTATTCCAATGTTGACTTTATTTATCCTCAGTGGTGCAGAAAAATACTTTTACTGTAATTGTGGTCCTTCTACTTCTCTTTCCCATTCAACTTATGCTATCTGGATATCACATGAGTTTTCTTCTGGTGGGTCATCGCCTACGATGTGGTAACATTGTAACAATTGTCTGATTGGCTCCTGAATCAGATTCTGATAAAATACCACAATTTCAAACTCAAGTTCTTCAAATATATTTTCCTTTATCAACTTTAGTGTTATATCCATCGTTGGATTCTCATGTTCAAATGCAAATGTAATCAAAATTTTTTGTTGTAAACCTTCCCAATTTATAGTTCCTTTGCATAGTTCCAATTCTGTATACCAATTCCTTGGTATACCTTGCAATGTATGAATGAAGTGATGTGGCCATTCCTATGGTGGTACTAGTATCCATTGGGGTATGCATATATTTATATATTCTCTGGGTTTTCCTATTCCATCATATTTCTCCACATATTTATTCTCTTGTTCTATGCCAAATCTGATGTGCAGTAATCTTTTGCATTGATACCAATCATTGATATTATCCTTATGAGTACCCCACTAACGTGCATGTGTTTCTTTAAATGAAATGTATAACACTAGTAACCTCTGATTTTCCAAAACTTCTTACTCATACTTTCTTAAGAATTCTTCTAAATCATTTTGACCATAAAAATTGAGAGGTTCTCTTACCTCTGTGCCAACCCATCTTAGTGAATGCATCATTCTTGCACATCTTCTGGTAGATATCTCATGTAAGAGTTGCTTCCAATTTTCTTGTCATGTGTCATAATCTGAAGCATAAGAAATAATTCTTGTTGAGCTAAGAATTCCATCTGTTGTTTTGTTGATGTAATATTCCTCACGCACGATAGTTCTATACAACTGGTTGATTTCTTTTGTAATGAAGTTTTTTGTCACAAGTTCAACATATCTTCAACCTTATGAAGGATCTAATGGTTCTATAACTCTATATTCTGCTAATTCAAAAATAATCTTCATGGTCTTCAAGTTAATGATATCTTGATTTTCAAATGCCTAATCCAATCCCAACAAAGTTGGATAAGGTGCAGTATTATCCACTATATCAATTACCTCAAAGTATTCCATAATGCTCAAGCCATATAAATCCATTGGTATGCCTTTCAATCTACCAATACGTACCACTCTGTATTGATTTTCCAGTTTCAACAGAATAGGTGAATATCGTAGTGTAGGTTCCCCCATGGCTTCCCATATCTTTTTAGGAAAAACATTTACCTCAGATCCCAAGTATAATATTATGTCACCCATATTAAATTCTCCAATATTTTCATTCAATATAAACTACCTACTTGTTCTTCTCTTTCTATGGACATGATTGAGTGTATTTATCCATTCTTCCCTAGAATTGCACTTTTCTAACAGATTTTGTAACAATTTTAGAGATGATTTATCATTTAATAAATTCACAAAAGATACCAAAAAGTTTCTTATATCACTGACCTTATCTGAATACTAATCTCTTCTGGTATGATCAAATTGAGGAGGCATATCATATATTAGTACATCATCGCTTGGCTTTGTACCTGAAGTAGAAGAAAAAATATCTTGCAAAATCTCTTGTCTAGCTTTCTTGAATGTCTCATTTTCTTTTCATGCATGAATATGTTTTTCATGTGTAGTTTTTACCCACTGGTATTGTATTTGATCTTGATTTGTTGCATCTGATCCTATTTTGGTTCCACCTCTAGTAACTATCTCGATATTCTTCCCATCATCTATATTTTTTGTGCCAATCCATTGAACATTCTGACTATTTTGATTCGTCTTTTTCTATATCTTTGTCAACATTGTCAGTAGTATTCAGTGTTATGATATATTGCACAACAATACATGCATATCGCAGGTGCTAATGGACAATCCCTTGCATAGTGTCTAGGTTGTTGACAATTGTGATAGGTTGTTTGTCCTCTACCTCTTCCAAATCTTCATATTCCATATCCTCCTCTGAATCCTCCTTTGTTACCGTGATTATCTATTTGTGGTGTATTATACCGTGGTACCTTATTATACTACTATGCATTATTATACTATGGTGGTGCTATGTTGTCCTATCATCAATTCATATTGCACCCTATAAGCATATGGATTCATCTCCTTCATAATCTCCAAGGTTCTGTAATCCTTTTCTTCATGTCCTACAGACTTGTAGAAATTAAAAAATGTATTGTTCGGAAGTATTTGATACTTTTTCATCATGGTAAAATGATAGGGAACATGTCCATGTGTCTTACATATTTCACAACATACACCTCCTGTAGGTAAGGTATTTGGCATCCCTTATCCCAAGTACTATGAAAATGTTGGGAACTCATTCAGATGATGTCCTTCTATTCTACATAATGTACACCAGACAACTTATGTTTTTTCCTTACCTTTGTTCTAATTCACCTAAAATGTAAAATTATTTAGATCTGTTGTTAGCTTCTCTACAACTAGATCTGTATGTTTATACTGATTCTCTTCTAATTGTTAAGTATTCTTGCAAATCCTGAGCCTGAGTCTAGAACTTATTCTTCCTCAATGGGTACTTAAATTGTGGAAATAATGAATTAAAAAATAAATGTCTATGTTGCATATTATTTATAGGATAATTCAACTTACCTTTTAACCTATTGAACTTATGATCAATATCCCAAAATAACTCTCTAGGCATCTGTTTGATTTCTATCATCTCATTCATGAAGTGATCCTCTGAACTTGGTCACTAGAACTCATTGATTAGTTCCTTATTCACATATGCGATGGTTGTAGGTGCTCCTTGTCGGTTGTTCACTATCAGGCCCATATACCAGTCCAATTTAAGGTTTTTGAATGTAATTGCAAGAGGCAAAACTTTTGTATATTCATTTTTGATATGTTTTTCTGCCAAAATATTTTCACAAATAAATAAATGCTTCTTTTGGTCCTCCAACCCTTCTCCATCAAACTATGGTAATCGAATAGATATCTTACTACTAGTAGTTGAACTGGTACTTCCACTTGAATTTTCACTTCTCCCTTGTCTTACTAGAATCCTTCTACTACTAATTTTCGGTTCTTTCTTCTCCGATGTCTTAGTCACACATGGGGTTGTGGGTTCCACACTAATTCTAATACGGAATGGATAAACTTCCTCTATACCGGAACCTTGACCTATAGTTTTCATTTCATATGTGGTGAAAAATATTTCCTCAATCTTCCCCATAGCTCAAAGATCCTCTACCTCTTATTCAGCATTGTCCAAGCCCTATCGCTTGGCTACTGCCCTCTTTTTTCTATTAATCCTATATTGGTAGGGTCTTCCACTATGCATCACTCTCGCTCTGTCCATTATTTCCTTGATATGATCTTCATCCATCATAATGGGGTCCATGGATTCCTTCCTATGACCTCTATATAGGTCCTTATCCATATCTGAGGTTGTCCTTAGTGCTTCCCCTAGTTCCCCCATGTGTGTAGAGTTATTTAGATATCTGATTCCATTTTCATCATGCCTATGTTATGCAATAAAATCTTGATCAACGTGTAAAGTGATATAATGTACCTTCCTCATGCTCCCTTCAAAACATCCTTCTCTGCAGCCGTGTATGACTTACTATTATCGACTGCAAACTCAGTAATGAACCCTACAATAATGTTGTCTAGCCAAAAATCCACTACATGCATGAATTTATTATTAACCCTTTCTAGACACACAATATTCTTTGTAGTCCACTCTACTGGTGTTATCCGATTAATTAGATGATTGTATGTTAGGGACCTAATCTCCCTAACCCGTCACATAGGTAAAATAATATAATTCCATGTAATAGAGGCCAATATTAATAAGGTTTACAAATAAGGAAGCATAAATCAAATATAAGAAGACCTAATAGAAGCTTCTGCTTCTAGAGGGATATTTCTCTATATTGTCCTTTTGGATAGATAGATTTAGTATAAATATAAGTATAGGGTATGAGGAATCTTGTCTTGGATATTATTTTAATAGAGCTTTGCTCTGCTAGATGTTTCCCTCTCGAAGAGGCAAGTGAGCATTGCTCTTAGTAATCAAAGTTCTCTTTCTGGTGTTATTCTAGTATTATTTTGGTATTATTCTGGTGTTGTTTTGGTTATATCATTATTTCACTGCCATTTCTAGCTAATTGTTTATGTTCTACATACTATTTTATTGCGTGAATACTACAAGTGGTATCAGATCACCTTCCTTGACAAAAAATTGTGGGTTAATTGTTTTCAGGGTAGAGATGTATTTTGGCATCTTAATGCTATAGAGATCTGTCGCTACGCACATAAACTCATGGTCAAGGATTCATACATGGAGGAAATACAAGTGGTACTTAAGTGCACATCTATTGGCCACCCTTGTAACCCCTGTTGGTACATATTTGAGTGGTAGCGCATTAGACAACAACTGTATACAGATCGACCTAGATCTCTTGAAGCCATCCATAGATAAACCAATTGGCCACCTGACTATTATAGTGCCACCGAGAACAACACTCGGGAAGATACTCTCTAGTACCTAGGTAGTAGAGTAGTATGGATAAGGGCACGGTCTATCCTCCTTAGTTGGTGCCCTGAGATATTGGGACGAGTACTACTGATGGACCCCACACGTATATTAGAGAGCTATAGCACAAGACAAAACCTTTAATACCTTAACCCTTGGGGTGGAAATAAAAACAGAACAGACAAGATATATTTCCACGCAATTGTGTCTTCTACATTTGGGTTGCGAAATTACTATGCATTTCTTCTTGTTAAGCATTTGGGCATTTCATCACTCCAGTATTCTTCAGGCCAAATTATAACTCCCACTGGCACACTTATTTGGTACTTATTCCACTGGGTTCTTCTCTTTGCCCCGATCCTAGTGATACCTATCATTTTTTACCATAATTTTTTTTTGTGGACCGGACCCTTCTCTGATACCCTTATTTGTGTCCTATCCCATTGAATCCCCCTTTTCCTCCTGATTGCAATGGTACCTTTCATTTGATACCCTTATTCTCAGTGGTCCCACCCAACACCCCAAACCCGTTTTGTTTCTCCTATACCAATTGCCTGCCCCTTTTTTCCAAATGGCTACCACAAGATCCCAAGAACTCAATTCCTTGATTGCTGAAAACCACCAAAATAAGGAAGACATCAAGAATATCACTTTCAACATTATCTCAATTAATTCGATTCTTGATCTCCTCAAGGAACAATGTTCCCACATCACAGACCTCAAAGGCCTCAAATCCACCTTTGAACACTTCATGAGTTGTTTCCAAAACCCTTCTTCTTCTGAACAACCATATTATCAGGATGACCATAACTCTTCCCATTACCAAGGTCCTCATACTACCCACTTTTCTCGAGAACTCCACCTGCCCATAATTGAGGTGAAAAAAATTGATTGATCAGATCCCATAGGTTGGGTCACCCAAATGGAACATTATTTCTCTTTTCATGGCATTACTGATGATTTAGCCAAGCTTCATTATGGTATCCTATATCTCGATCCAGAACGATGGAAATGGTGGAAATGGCGAAAGAAGGCACGCCAAGGGTATGCTTCTTGGACATAGTTGGTGGTTGAAATTTATGACTTCTTTGACTTTGACACCAACCATTTAGGCTGTTTGACCAAGTTAAAGCAGTTTGGGATAATGTAAAACTTTATTTCCACATTTGAGCACTTGGCTTTCATAATGGAAGGCATGTATGATGCTTTCTTTAGGGAATTCTTTATTAGTGGCCTCAAATATGAAATTTGTGCCCATGTTCTCATGGGACACCCCTAGACTTGGTTAGAAGCTACTCAATGAGCCAAGGAATCCCAACATATTGTCTCCTCCTAGACCTGCAAACCCTCCTTTCCTCCTCACTCTAAACCCACTAATTTTTCTCCTCCTGCAACTCCCCTCAAGATCTAGAAATTAACCAGGGATAAAATGGTTGAACGTCAACTCAAGGGCCTTTGTTATAATTCTGATGAAAAATATTTTCCCAGGCACAAGTGTAAGGAACAAAATCTTCTTATGGTTGTGACTGAGGATCTTCCTGATGAAAATGTAGTTTTTCCACTAGTGGGGGAACTACCTCCACCATCTGACCTCACCCTACCCTCTGACCCACCCAAAGTTGACTTGGTGCTTTTACTCAATGCCCTCACTGGCTTCTCTGCTCCCTAGACTCTCAAGTTAATTGGTTACATAAAAAATCGGAAAGTCATCATCCTTGTGGACAATGGTAGCACCCATAACTTTATTCATCGCCGCATTTCCCAATAAGTCAATTGTTACATCTATGTTGTCAATAATTTTCAAATCATGATTTCCAATGGTGGTTCCATGAAATGCGGGGGACGATGTGAAAATGTGCAACTCTAAATTGGTTAGTATCACCTAAAATACCATATGTTTGCTATAGATATGGGTGGTTGTGACATTGTTCTTGGTGCTGAATGGTTACGCACTCTAGGCCCCATTGTCATGGATTTTAAGGACTTAACCATGCAATTCCAACAAGAGGGACAACAATATAAGTTCCAAGGCATCACAATAGGATCCTCGGAGATCATCAATTCCCATCACATGGAAAGGCTCCTCAAAAAAGGTCATTCGATAATTATATCCCAACTCCACTCCATTCATGTTGTTGAGACACATTATGTGCATCCTGACCTCCAATCTTTTCTCTCCTGCCACCAAGTTGTTTTTACCACCCCCAAAGCCCTTCCCCCTTCCCGTGGTGTCCATGATCATTCCATCCCTCTCATCCAGGGAAGTCCTCCTCCCAATGTTCGGCCTTATCGTCATCCCTTTTCCCAAAAGAATGAATCAAGAAATTGTTCATGAATTACTAGAAGCTGGTGTTATCCATTCCAGTACTAGCCCCTATTCTTCGCCTGTTGTCATGGTACTCAAGAAAGAAGGTACTTGGCTCATGTGTCCTGATTTTTGCGCCCTCAACAAATGCACAATCAAAGATAAATTCCCCATTCCTGTCATTGATGACATCTTGGATGAATTGAGAGGTGCTCAGTACTTCACCAAACTGGATCTATGTTCTGACTACCACTAGATCCATATGTAAGAAGAAGACATTCCCAATACTGCATTTTGTACACATGAGGGTCATTATGAATTCTTAGTAATTCCCTTTGGATTGTGTAATGTTCCTTCCACTTTCTAAAGTCTTATGAATCATGTCTTATTTCCTTTTCTTCATAATTTTTTCTTAGTTTTCTTTGATGATATTATCATATATAGTAAAACTTGGTCATCCCATCTCGACCATGTGAATCAAGTTCTCCATCTACTCTCTAAGCACCAACATTTCCTCAAACAATCTAAATGTGCCTTTGGTGCCTCATAAGTGGAATAACTGGGTCATATTATCGTCAAGGATGGTGTCCATGTAGATCCTAAGAAAATTGAATCTATGCAAGATTGGCCTCGCCCTAAAACTCTTAAGAGCTTGCAAGATGGTAGGCCCTTGGCTTTCACTAGAAAGCAACTTTCATAGTGAAATTTGGGCAAATCCACTTATGAAAAAGAAATGTTATCTATTATGCATGTTTTGGATCTCTAGTGTCCTTATTTACTGGGTCAACAATTCCAAATCTAAACTAATCATCAAAGTCTCAAGTATTTTCTGGAACAACGAATTTCATCCTCGACACAACAAAAATGGGTGACCAAGATATTTGGCTATGATTATGAGATAATTTACGAG
Source organism: Picea engelmannii (assembly GCA_009831015.1). Lineage (NCBI taxonomy): Eukaryota > Viridiplantae > Streptophyta > Pinopsida > Pinales > Pinaceae > Picea > Picea engelmannii. Next base: position 491,341 of record ML800499.1, read on the forward strand.
AAGGGCAAGGAAAATGTAGTGGTTGATGCTCTTTCCCATAAATATGAAGACGAAGGGTCCCTTTTCTCCCTCTTTCTCATTGTACCAGATTGTCTCCAAGCTATTCGTCGGGAATGGTTGCAAGACCCAAAAATTTCTAGCCTACTCCACCAATTACAGCACAATTCTTTAGTTTCTCCATGGTACTCTTGGAATAACAAAGAGCTTTGCTAAAAAGGTTTTTTGTAATTATGCAAGAAATCCCAACTTAAATCTATATTTCTTTTTGAACTTCATGCCTCACCCATAGCCAGGCATTCAGGATTTACCTAAACCTATGAACTAGTCAAACGTTCTTTTTTCTGGGAGGGTATGAAACATGATGTCTACACCTTTGTGGCTGAATGTGAGTTATGCCAACACAATAAGGGAGAAACTGTCAAAACTCCGGGAACACTACAACTGCTTCCCATTCCCCTTGCTATTTGGCAATATATTTCTATGGACATCATTTCAGGCTTACCTAAATTGGGAAATAAATCAGTCATCATGGTGGTCATTGATCATCTCTCCAAATATGCTCATTTTTGTGCTCTTCAACACCCATTCATAGTTGCCACAGTGGCTCAAATATTTATGGATAATATCTTCAATATTTGTGGCATGCCTAATTCTATTGTCTTTAACAGAGACCCCACTTTCACCAGCAATTTTTGGCAATAATTGTTCAAGCTATAGGGCACCCAATTGCATCTCAGCACTGCCTATCACCCCTAGATGGATGGCTAGACTGAAGTTGTCAACACGCGCTTGGAAACATATTTGATTTGTTTTGCATCTGAGCGACAAAATGGGCGGGCTCAATGGTTACCCCTAGAAGAATGGTGGTACAAAACCTCTTACCATTCAACTACTCGCTTGACTCCTTTTGAAGTAGTCTATGGCCAAAATCCTCTATCAGTTCTCTCCTAAATTCCAAGGGTCTTGAAGGTTTAGGAGGTTGACACCAATCTTACAGTCCACGAGGCTATTCTTCGTGCCCTCAAAGAAAATTTGGTCATGGGTCAGAATCTCATGAAGCAACAAGAATATCAAGGTCATTCTGAACGCCATTTTGTTGAAGGGGACCAGGTATTTCTTTGACTACAACCTTATAACCATACTTCACTCAAATATCACCACTCTCAAAAACTTGTGCCCAAATTTTATGGTCCCTATACAGTGCTCAAGGGGGTAGGATCGGTGGCCTATAAGTTATCTCTACCCAGTCAATCAAAGCTTCATCCTATTTTTTATGTTTCATGCTTAAAAAAGGTGATTGGAACCAAGTGCCAAAATCAAACTAGTCTCCCTAAGTTGGATGAATAAGGTTCCATATAGTTTCATCCAAAAGCAGTCTTGGCCCAAAGAGAACATCATCTTCATCAATGCACCATCTAGGAAGTGTTAGTCCAATGAAAGATACCCCTCCATAATATGCCATCTGGGAGTCGACCACCAATCTACAACAATTCCCTCATCTGAAGCCTTGAGGACAAGCTTGTTCTTCAAGGGGGAGGGCATGTAAGGGACCTAACCTCCCTAACCCCTCACATAAGTAGAATAATATAATTCCATGTAATAAAGGCCAATATTAATAAGTCCTAGAAATCAGGAAGAATAAGTCAAATGTAAGAAGACCTAATAGAAGCTTCCGCTTCTAGAAGGATCTTCCTCTAGATTTTTCTCTTGGATAGATAGATTTAGTATAAATAGAAGTAGAGGGTATGAGAAATATTGTCTTGGATATTATTTTAATAGAGCTATGCTCTGCTGGAGGTTTCCCCCTCGAAGAGGCAAGTGAACATTTCTCTCAGTAATCAAAGTGCTCTTTCTGGTGTTATTCTGACATTATTTTGGTATTATTGTGGTGTTGTTTTGGTTATATCATTATTTCACTTCTATTTCGAACTAATTATTTATGTTCTGCATAATATTTTATATCTGGAATACTACACTATCCTTCAACCTCAGTATCTACTCTTGTAGCAAATGTGGAAAATAACAGAAAAATGCCTCATGAAGATCAGTAAACACATACCTGTCCAAATATTGATGTCGTGTATACCTGGAGTTTCTATTGTCTTTTTGTGCAAACTCGAGCTCTTTTGTTCTCAACCATTGTTCAATGTATTCTTTAGTTGGATTCCATGGTCTAAAAATACCCTTCTAATGTTGCATTCTCTTCATTATCCTTCTCAACAAGTCCCCTCCAATCTTTTTTTGGGGGGTTCCATCCAACAACAGAACCATTTGTTGGATATGTTTGGGCTTGACACAAGTTATACTCTAGGTTTCCAAAAAAGGCTTGTACACCATCGATCCTTCTGGAGACCAGAAGGAAATTTTGTGCACCGAGTGCACAACGCAACCTCACCCAAGATGGCTTTATGGGTGACTACAAGACCCATATGTCTGCAATCGTGGAAGGGATACTATTGTCAGGATGTTAGAAATTATTTATATATTCATTATACTTCATATCTAACATTCTAACACATCATCATATAGATCTTCCATTCCTTTAACCATTAAATTTCATTATGCAGTAAATAAAATAACTATTCTAGTACAGTTTGTAATTTATGTCTAAAAAATTCATGCATTCATCAATAGAGACAAAAAATCAGCATTCCACACAATGACACTATATTTTACCATGGTTCACCCCCCCTTGGATATGTCCACAAAGATCTAGCATTCTCTGCTTCTTTATTATTCTTCATCAAAGTTATTCACTGCACACATTAAAATATGTAAAGTGAGGAAGACCAGGTCACACTAAGCTCCATAACTTGCGACCAAGCCCTCAATTACAATCCATCTCCAAAACCGACTCAATATTATCTCCACAAATCTCAACTAAAACTAGACACTCATCAAATACTAACTGACTCTTATACTTGACACTTCATTATCTAATGATATCCTCATACATCTCAACAACATCTATTTATACTACAAAAATGGGTTAAACCCTTTACATCATGACCAAAACCCTAACCCTAAAGTGGATTAGGTTTGTCCACATTTCAGCCTCCTACGTGCGGCTGGTCCTTGATCCAACTGTTTCCTCGTCGCGATGTCCTTCTTTCTGCCTTTGAATTTCCTCTTCCTTGGGTTACTTTTCCATGTTACCTGGCACACTGCTTTCCCTACCTCATGGCGTGTTGTCTTTCCTTACTTTCTGGCATGTGCTCCTTTTCAGGTCCCTTTTTCCAACTGTCTTCCATAATTTTTGTGAATTTCCCCAAAATGGCCCGCGCCAACACTAGTGAAGGGTAACACAATGATTAGTGCAAAGTTGCAAATTCAATGAGATAGGTCCCAATTAAGAGTGTCGATAAGGGGGTTAGTTCCATGGGAAAATAATTAAAAATTGTAGGTACCACAGTGATCAAGTTGAGAAGAGGAATCCAATGGGATAGGTATCTAATAAGGCTAGCAACATGATCACAATAATTTATTTCTTTTTACTCATACAAAGTGATACTATAGCCTAAAGAATATTGTGGTGACAAATTTCCCAAATTGTTAACAGAAACAATTTTATAGGAATTTTGCAACCAAAATGTAGGAGGCATGGTTGTGTGACAATATATCTCTTTTTCTCCTTTTATAATATATTTCTTTCCCAAAATTGAGGGTATTTAGGTTTCCTACAAACAAGCATTTTCCCTAAGCTATAACTCTTTGATATAGGTGCAGGGTTGAATAGTAGTACTCAGCCGAATATCCCAGGGCACCTAGTAAGGAGGATTTATTGTACCCTTAACCATACTACCTAATTACTCAGGTACTAGAGAGTATCTTCCTGAGTGATGTTCATAGTGTCAATATAGAACTTAGGTAGTTGATCAGATGACCTAGAGATGCTTTCGGGAGACCTAGGGGAATCCCAATATACTTGACGATATGTGGGAGTGATGGCCATGTACAAATTATGTCTGATGTAGTACTACTCGAAGGGGTACCAACAAGGATTACAGAGGTTTCCAACAAGGTGAAACATTTGTTTTGTGTAACCCTTTTAAACCGTATGCATTGCATGTGTGTAGTCTTCCCTATCCCTAGTTTTACTTGCTGAATGACAGTTCTTTGTTATTTAAAGATACCAACAATACACGTCTATACCCTGGAAAAACATTCACACAGGTTCCGTAGAGGAAAGTGCTCTAATACCACTTGTTCAGTACCATATGTATTATAATAAGTAGAAAAGATAAATATTGTAGAAAATACCACCATAACAACAAAATGTAGAGAACCACAACACCAAAAATGATACCTTTATTGATAGAAAGAAATGTTCACTTGCCTCTTCGAGGGGGAAACCTCAAGCAAATAAACACTCCATTACAGTAATTCTCAAGACAATATTTTCTCATGCCTCCTACTCTTATTTATACTAATTCTATCTTCTAAAGAAAATTATAGAGGAATATCTTTCTAGAAGAAAATATTCCATTAAGTCTTCTTACATTATACTTGCTCACATTATTGAATAGACATTATTAACTAATGTCATCTATTTTTAATTGGAAAATATATTATTCTACCTATGTGAGCAGTTAGGGAGGTTAGGTCCCTAACAAGAAGCTCATGTATCTGGCACCCAATATCCAATGTGAGCGTCCACCTCCCAATCATGGATGGAAGTTCTCTCTTCTTTTGTCACAGCTTCAACTAACTCAGGGTGCTACTCAATCCAAAGAGGGGCGAGTCTTTTGAACTCTCTCTCTACATCCTATGCAAAGAGTATGACTCAAGGGCTAGACATCTAAGAGCTTCTAGTGCTTGAGGAGGTTAGGTCAAGAGGAATATGACTTCCTCATCTATAATTCCAAGAATAACCATGAGATGGATGAATAGTGAATGCAAAATCCTCAAAAATTGACTTGAACCCAAAACTTATAAGGAGTGTCTGCATACCACCATAAAGATCTTCTCTACCTATCTTCTCCCAATTCGTTTTTTTGTAATGACTCGATTTCTAAGCTTATATACCGAAGTAACTAGTGTCGAGGCTATATCATTGAAATACATGATATCTTGAAGCCCTGAGTACCATACCTCACGGTGTTGCAAAATTATGAGGTGTGTTCGCCATCCTCCATCGTAATGGTTTCCTGCTACTATACTACCTATCTTAACTATGAGATAGTTATTTTGTGGGATGGAAAGATTAACCCAAATCCTTCCTTGTCCTTCCCACGGAACGTGTCAAGGATGATATAAGAGGTAGGTGGGAGGGCATGCCGACGACCACGCGACTATTGTTAGTTGTCCCGAGGATGGTGAGAGCCTCCCCATGTTGCGTCTCTTCCACCCCATCCGGGTATACTAACTTTTATTGTTAATGATATATTAATGACTTATATTTTAATCATATATAATAATATTTATTTTGATTCCTATTTTCAATAATTTGTATAAAATGATTTGAATTTTCTTACAATAAACAACACAATATTTAAAATGTTGTTGTCCATCATTGTAATTATAGAAATAATATCATGGTATCAATAAAAATATATATATTTTTTATTAAAAATTAATTTCAAAATATTTTTATAATGTGTAGTTGTAATATTATTATTCGTTATATATTATTATTTGGTTTTAATTTGTACTCCTTACAATATATATCATAATATTGATACTGATATTATAATTCTTTTTTATTGTTATTGTTATTTTGTTTATTATTTAATGATGAATGGATAAATTTGATATTTACTATATAATAAAAAAAAATCCCCATGAAAAAATCATTATATTCAATATTAAATATATATGTTACAAAACAAGTACAGATACGGGACTGAAGTCCCAATCAAAACCTACTTTTTGGATTCTCATATCATTTTTTACCCACATTTCATAGTCCTTAACTATAACATTTTTGTGCTACCTTCTACAAGGTTTACATAATCAGAATACTATCATCCTCAACTAAAACTACAATCTTGAGTTAGAAAAAAATGGTCTCTTCTTCTTTATTTACAATAGTTGGATTGGAGGAATCCTTAGCATTCTAGTTCAACCAATGTTCCTTCATGAAGGAGAATATCCTACTTTGATATACCATTTTCCAACTGATTGAAATCCCTACCGATCTAGGAAAACAAAATCTAATCAAACAGACTTTGTAAATCTTTGATATAATTTATGATTGACTCTAGATCGATAATTTTTACCGACCTTTCTCTATTGGACCAATAAATTAGTAGCTTGGAATCATCGACAACCTACAACATTTTATAGTTTAGGTGATTAGGAGAATTTAGTAAAATCCCAAGTGAAACCAATTCTTATTTTTTATTGGATCCCTTTCCAAGAATGTATTTCCTCTGATATGAATGAGAATGAGAAATAAAAAAATGTCCCTCTAGCACCTCCTACTATGGGATGTCCCCGAATGGCCCCAAAAAAGAACCCCCAAGTAATTGAAGTGTTAGGTACCAGATCTATTATAATAACATAAAACATAAATATTGTAAATAATAACAATGGAACAACAAAATATATGGAACCACTACACCAAAATAATACCTTTATTGATAGGAAACAATGTTCACTTTCCTCTTCGAGGGGAATATTAGAAAAACAGGATCGCGAAGCAATAAAATAAAACAAATGCGGAAATAAAACATAGAAGATACACAATACAATAGAGACACAGATATACATGGTTCACCTAGTGTGGGCTATGTCCACCAGAGAAATTGCCAGGTCCTTCCTTTATTATTATCCAACATATGAAGGGATACAACCTACTGCAAACCCGTTGTAACTTCCTCTTCTTTCTCTTGCAGTCTCCTATCTCATAATAAAATATTCGTCATAATGCATATCCACAATACATTTACCTCATAACAGAGGGTTTCCTTCTAGGGAAAAAACCCTAACATAATTTCTACCGTTAGATCTGCGACCTTATAATGAACGGTCTAGATTTACAATGAAATTACAATATACATTTACAAGGCAATTTTTCCTTTGTGGGATTCACCCCCGAACCCCCATCAGGGGACGCTGCCCCCAAACCCTCGCCAAGGGCCTGCTTTCCCTCGGAACCCCCAGCCAGGGGGAGAGCCCCCCCGAACCCCGCAGAGGGGGTAACCACCCTCTGCACTCCCTCGTGTCGAAGAGTGTACATACTTTTGGGGTGTAAAGTCTTCATGGGTTATAAACACGGTTGAAAACAAAAGACCTTTGAATCAGGAAGGTAATCAGGCTCCACAACCAACAGGGGAAACCTCCAACATAGTAGCTCTCTATTGAAATAACTCTCAATAAAAATACTTCTCATGCCCTCGAATCCTATTTATACTAAAACTATCTACCAAAATAACAATGTAGAGGAAGATTTTTCTAGAAGCGAAAGATTCTATTAGGTCTTCTTACATTTGACTTATTATTCCTTATTACTAGAACCTATTTATTATTATTGACCTTTATTACATGGAAAATATATTATTCTACCTACATGAGGGGTTAGGGAGGTTAGGTCCCTAACATTCCTTCCCCTTAAAAACAACTTTGACTTCAAGGCTTGAGATGATGATTTTTTTGTAGAATGGTAACCGATTCCCAAGTGTCATCTCCTGGTTGTGTGTACTTCCATCAAACTAAAACTTCCTTGGTAGTATGACGATGCTCGCATTGGTACAAGACTACTTGTGGTTGAAACCAAATTGAACCTTCTTCATTCAACTCAAGTAGACTAGTATGAGTATGGCACATAGTGTCGATCACTTTAGCTAAGTAGGAAACATGAAAAACAGGGTGGAGCTTAGAGTGACTAGGCATTATAACTAGTAGGACATTGGCCATTGGCCCCAATCTCTTGAGAATATGGTAAGAACCATAGAACTTATGGGAGAGTTTATGACAATACTAGGATTTGAGTGAAGTATGCTTATAAGGTTGCAGATGAAGAAATACCTAGTCCCCTTCAACAAATTCACATTCATAATGACAAAATTTTCTTTGAGAGTACGAAGAATGACCATGTTTATTGTAAGAGTTTGATCCACCTATTGAGCCTTCGATACAACGGGTGTGTATGATATAAATTAGGGTTTATTTTATCCATAGAATTCTTCGAAGGGAGTCATGTGAGTGGTGGTGTGGTAAGAAGTGTTGTACCACCATTCAGTGAGGGGTAACCACTGAACCCATTGATTTTGTTTGTCGAATGAAAAACACCTCAAATAGATTTCCAAAAGCTTGTTGAATACTTCAGTTTTTCCATCAGTCCGAAGATGATATGTTGTGTTGATATGCAATTTGGTTTTCTGGAGTCAGAACAATTATTTCCAGAAAATTCTAGTGAAAGTGGGATCACGATCATAAACAATAGAATGAGGCATGCCATGGAGTTTGAAGATATTATCCATAAAAAATTGAGCCATGCTGGATGTTGTGAATGGGTGTTGAAGAGAACAGAAATGAGCATATTTGGAAAGATAATCCACTACTATGATGATGATTGTCTTATTGCTTGATTTAGGTAGGCCAACAAAGAATTACATAGAAATATCTGTCCAAATATTAGGTGGAATCGGAAGAGTTTGGAGTGTGCCTAGATATTTGACTATCTATCTCTTATTGCATTGACAATTATCACATTCAATGAAAAAGGTGTGGATTTCATGTCTCATACAGTCCTATAAAAAATAATGTTGGACCCGATCATAGGTTTTGGTAAAACTAGAATTCTGAGCTATAGGTGAAGCATGAAACACAAAGAGCATGGTGGATTTAAGGTTCGAATTTTTTATTAAATATAGGTGACCTTTATAACAAAGCTCATCATGGTTCCATGAGTACCCTAGAGAATCTTATGGATCATGATGCAGTGTTTGGATTAGTCTTGAAAGTTTTGGGTCTTGCAACCATTCTTGGTGAACCTCCTGAAGCCAATATGCGACAATGAAAGAAAGTGGAAAAACGGACCCATATTCTTCATATTTACTGGAAAGTGCACCAAACACCACATTTTCTTTTCTTTTTTTGTAGATGATCTTGTAATCATATCCAAATAGCTTGGTTACCCATTTTTGTTTCTCTGATGAAAAAATTCTATGTTTCAGAAAATACTTCAGGCTTTCATGATCAATTTTAATTTGGAAGTGTTTCCCCAAGATATAAGGACACTAGAGATCCATAGCGTGAAAAATAACCAATATTTCCTTTTCATAGGTGGATTATCCCAAATGGCACTTAGACAATTGTTTGATGGTGAAATACAAAGGTCGATCATGTTGCATGAGAACAACCCCAATGCCTTTCCCCAACGCAGAACACTCAAGTACAAAGGTCTTGTTGAAGTCAGGGAGAGCCAAAACCAGAGCAGTGCACATAGTCAATTTCAAATATTGGAAGGAATGGTCGGCTACTAGAGTCCAAATGAAAGCATTCTTTTTAAGGAGATTCATGAGGGGAGATACAATTTTTCCATAATTCTTAACAAACTTGTGATAATATACTTCCAAACCCAAGAATCCATGCAAAATTTTAAGAGGTTTTGGGCACGACAAATCCTACATAGATTCAATTTTATTTAGATCCACACTTACACCATCCTTGTTGAAAATATGTCATAGGTACTCAACTTCAGAGGATCCAAAAGCACCTTTAGAATTCTTAAGAAAAAGTTTTTGCTAAGATAGTAGCTAGAGAACTTCATCCAAATGGGAAAGATGGGCTTCCCAAGTTTTCCTATAGATGAGAATATCATCAAAGAAAATTAGGATAAAATGATGGAGGAAAGGATGGAAGACATGATTCATGAGACTTTAAAAAGTGGAGGAATCATTACAGAGGCCAAATGCATAACCAAAAACTCACAGTAACCCTCATGAGTTCTGAATGTAGCCTTAGGAATGTATTCTTCTTTCATATGAATCTGGTGGTAGCCAGAGTGGAGATCAATTTTGGTAAAATACTGAGCATCACTTAATTCATCGAAAAGGTCATCAATGACATGAATGAGAAATTTTTCCTTTATGGTGAGTTTGTTGAGAGCGCGAAAATCGGGACACATGCACCAAGTACCTTCTTCCTTGAGTACCATGACTATTGGAGAAGAATAGGGGTTGGTACTAGGATGAATGACACCAACTTCTAGCAATTCTTGAACAATATTCTCAATTTCATTCTTATGGGTTTAGGGATGACAATAAGGGAGAACATTTGGAGGAATATTGCTTGGAACTAGAGGAATGGAATGATCATGGACACCTCGAGAAGGGGAAATTCCTTGGTGGGTTTGAAACACATCTTGGTGTTGGAAGATGATATATTAGAGGTATATATGTGAAGAGGGTGTCTCAACCACCTGGATGTAATAAAGTTGGAAAATAATGCCAGAATGACCTTTTATGAGGAGCTTTTCCATTTGGTGGGAACTGATGATATCTGGTGACCCTATCATGATGCCTTTGAACTGGTGTTATTTTCCCTCCTGTTAGAATTGCATGGTTAATTTATGGAAATCCATGGTGATAGGGTAGAGAGTGTGTAATTGTTTCACACCAAGTACAATGCCAAAACCACCCATGTAAATAGAAAACATATGATATTTGAGGTGGTACTAACAAATTTGGAGGTGCTCATTTTCAGAATGGCCTCCACATTTCATGGAACTACCATTGGAAATCATGATTTGGAAATTATTAACTAGATGGACAAAGCAATTGAATTATTGGGAAATACAAAGATGAATAAAATTATAGGTTCTTCCACTGTCAAATTGAATGGTGAATTTTTTATCCTTAATGTAGTCGATTAGCTTGAGGGTTTGGGGAGTAGAGAACCCAGTGAGTGCATTCAGGGAAATCAATGGTTCAAATTTCGGTGGATTAGAGGGTGGATTAGTATCAGTTGATGGGGGTATCTTAGTTTTGACACTTTAATCCATTAAGACCGAAACGACAACCTCACAAGGATATAAATCCCCCTACATTTTTATAGAGGTGGTACTCCTCTTTTACTTCAAATTTTCGTGAGACTTTGGATCTTTAGAATATGGGACTTTGCAGAAGTACATCATGGTAATGAAATATAAAATAACAAGAAATAAAATGTTTTTTTTTTTTGTTTAAAGAAGGTTCCTGAGAAAGGACCAGGAATCACACATTTTATAAATCAAAGAAAAATAAGCAAATTTTCCTCACATCCATCACAGTTTAACTAAATATTTCTTATCACATAAAAATAAAAAGAAGGTTATATGCATGCATAAGAGAAATTTAATAGAGTGGACACGTGGGAAACTAAAATAAAGATAATGATAGATCAAACTCAAATAATTTATATTATGAAAACAGGGTTACAAAGCACAGTCGAGACTGTTCCCAAAATAACTCTCTTGAAACTTAAAAAAAATATATAGTCTGTTATATATTCTTTGAAATTTAAAATGTGTTTTTCTTAAATATTGGGATTGGGGCTCTTGCAGACCATAAAGTAAATATATGCAATAAATAATCTCTTAGAGGAAGATGGTGGGTGGTAGAAGAACAACAAGACATGGTAGAAGAAAAAACGAGTTATCAGTCGTCAGTTAAACCTTTGTAGTGAAAGAGGTGGGATAACTGGATGAAGTACTTGATAAAGAAAAAAAAGGATGTGATCAACATAAACTTACTATGATGGTCTCTCATTCAAAAATATCTTCACTTTCTTGAATTTTTCCTTTTATTGTCTTGTTTGATGGTTACAAAAATCATCTAAACTTTTTTTTCCCCTTTTTAATAAAAGTTTTTAAATAAACTTGTATTTTCACAATTTAAATAATTTCCCATTAAAATAGGACAACTGTAATTTAATTTTATGGAAGTGAAAACCAACATTTTAACCATGTAAACTACTTTTGACGTTCTCTTCATCATCTCAGATTTCCAACGATATAACATTTGATGCAAATGGAGGTCAGGAGCTCAAGATATAGCCTTTGCAAGATTGTGACTTAGCCATCATTGATCAAGTTTGATTTGTAAATGTGGACCCTTGATTTAATTTCAACGTCCTTTGTTGAATTTTGAATTTTCTTCATTATTCTTATCCCACACGTATGAGAATAAGAGTCTTAGTGGTATATAATTTTAAGTGTAACATACAGTTGACAAGAAATAATGAAGAGAGGAGATTATGGAGCTTGGAGGATTTGACCCTTGGAAAATTGTTGAATATAATAATAATTTTGCATACCCAGTCAACCACCAATCTTCCCATTTAGAAATGATGAGTCATCCAACCAAAGTTTTCCACATGTCATCACTCGGTAGGCCAACAATATGCCAATAACAATATGCCATATGTCATCCAATAAAATCACACCATGTGTCACTTTTGGTATGCAGCCATGTGTCTCCATTAATTAGTTGCCATGTGGCACCATCCATTTAACTGCCATGTTGATGTATCTCATTGGTTAATAAAGTTCCATGTGTCACTTGGAGATGTTTCTCATAGAACTTAGGATAGGATAAATATTATTAAAATAATATGGCATTTTTGTGAGTTTACTTGAATGCATAGGTAGGTGAGGAAATCACTGTGGACCCGTGGTAATACATAGTAAGGAATCAATGTGAAAAATTATAAGTGTAGGTGAAGTGTAGAGGAGAGGTAAATAGTTGTAAAATATTTTAAGTCTTGAGAATCGGTCAGAAGGACTTGGATACAAGAGAAATGAAAAACTTAGGAGCTTGGTACTCGTGATAAGTCTGATGGTCATAATGTAGATCATGAATCTTTGGGTGAAAAATGGATATCACGGAACTTGGAATGTGGTATCTTGAACCCGTGAATATGTGAACCCATAGAAACTCATATATTTGGCTAAGTGTTGGAGAAGTTACATAGTAAAGAGTAGTAAACAGATTTGTGTGCAGTATGAAGGTGGTGGAATTCAAAGTGCATTGTGAGGGTAGCAGAGATAAAACATACTCTTAGGAATATCACCAACCTGCAAACCTGCAGTAAGGAATAGTAAATAAGACTAAGTCTGCAAAGTATATAATGGATCACGTGAAATATGGAAAATATGAAAAATTAAAAGAAATATATGGGAAATAAAGGAATTATGTGAAATTTAGGAAAAGAAAAAAGGAAAAGGAAATAAATGGAAAAATGGGATAATGAAAATGGAAAGGAAAATAAAAAGAAAAGGGAAAATAAAGGAAAAGGGAAATGAATGTGAACGTGGAAAGGAATGAGGAAAATTGGGTAAGTGTGGAAAATGGTAAGGGGAATATAAAAATAAGAGACAATGGGAAAAATGACGAATTGTAATATGAAATAACGAGTAGACGTGAAGGGAAAGGGGATGAGAGAACATGCCACTTAGAACATTTTTCATATTTCTTGTTGTAATACCTCCATTGGACTTTTGGACATAAGTATGCATATCTTGGTCATAGAGATTCGGATTTTGATTCCGCGAAATGCATGGCGAAGATGATACCAATGGCTATGTAATGAACATATAATAGTTAAAAACTCTTTATCTTCCAATATTTTGTTTTATTATTATTTCAGGTTCGAGAACAGATAGGTGACCAAATTTTGGCCAACAACTAGCTCCAACGATGAGATAGTGACCTCCTATGGTTTGTTGAGAACACCATAATCTTGAGACCAACTTTGTTCTCCATTGGGCTATGGAGTTGTTTTCAAAATTAACTCTTGTAATTATTCTTATTTCATGGAGTTACCTTCAAGTTTGACTACCTTATTATCCAAATTGAACTGAAGAAACAAAATATATGCATGCATGATATACCTACCCTAACTTAATTGAAAGAAAGAGGAACCTTAAGTATAGGTATATTTCCAATGGAGCCATTTGAGCTTCCAATTGGCCTTTGAAATAGGCTCCAGAAGTAAGAAAAATATTGGGGTTTCTACCAGTAAATCAGGAACATGAAAATCAGGAGCATACCCAAAATGTGCCACAATAGGATCAATAAAAGTGTGCAGAAGACTTGTTTTTGTTGGCAGGCTGACAATACTTTAGAACCAATATTCAATATAATCTACTCTTATATGCCCCAGAGTGCTATTTTCTTTGATTGATTGAGAAGTCTTGAACATAAGAATACATTCATACTTTTCCTTATTTCCAACCACTTCCAAGATTCTTGATTAATCAAAAATCTCAAGGTGATCTTGCTCATCATTCTTCTCAAGATTCATTTCTTCCATTAATTCTTCTTGCTGCAAGTTCTCTTGTAATGTTTAATCATCTATTACAATGTTGAAATAATCTTGTGTATTTGGTGGAGGCTCCTCAATTTCATTCTCAAATTTGTTGCTTGAAATATCTTCATATGGAGTATATAGGAGGCTGAAATTTTCTTCTTGTAACTTGGAATTCTCATCTTCGTCTTCAAAAAAATGACTTGACTTAAAAATTTCATTCACTCTTTGATGTCTATCTTATTTATTCTCAAATTTGTTTTCCTCCACTAATTCTTATTTATTTTGGTTGAATTCTTCTTGCATATTCGGGGGAGAACTTTTAATTTCTTCCTCATATGGAGTATATGAGATGTTCATATCCTTTTCTCGGTCTTTGGAATTCTTTTCTTCACTCTCAACAATAAGATTTGATTCAGAATAGTCTTGCAGTGTTTCATGATATTCCTCTTCTGAATCATTCATTTCATCCTTTTGTATCCATGTGGGAGAGGGTGGGTAGGCATCAACATTTAAAACATCAGCAAAAATGTATGAATGAACCTTTGAGATAAAATTTTCTGCAAATGAATCTTCTAACAGATCCCAGCTAGTAATGGAGTTAGGCATTAATTAACTATACCATTCAAGAGAATCATCTCGTAGAGTTTATAGAAATAATATACATGTAACATTGTCTTGAGTGAGGTTGAAATCATAACATGTACCTTTAAAATTAATCAAGTGTTTCTATGCATC
>ML800500.1:8852-53995 GCA_009831015.1 Picea engelmannii
GGTTGCCCCCTCGAAGAGGCCTGTGAACATTGCTATCTTATTCAAAGTGCTATTTCTGTTGCTATTTCGTATATCATTTCTGTGTATTGTGAAGATTATGCTGGATATTTTACTGTTATTCTGTCATTTCTAGCATTTCATTTTTGTTCTACATATTTCATATATCTGGTATCTTGCATCAACACTTGTACTTACGAAGTCGCGAGTAGCGAGAACGCGAGAGGGAAAATTAAATATCGTTTCTCGAGGGTTCATGAAGGGAAGGTGTCAAGATTCGACGCTACAACTCGCGAAGGGGAGAGTTGTGAGCAGTGCAAAGGGAAGGTCAACCTTCGTTGACTTCCAAGTCTCGGAGGATCACATAAGGGAGGAACGAGAGTTAAACCGTTGAACTCACGAAGCGGCGAATAGCGAGAGGAGCTAGAGTTTAGCCTAGCCGGCGGTCATGCGCAGAGGACGCTAACAGAAGGAAGCTATACCCATTTCATGATATCGAGTATCGGTGATTTGTGAAGAAAATTCGAGGGTCTTCGACTCACGACTCGCGAGGTCGCGAGTTTGTTCCTGTGAAAATAACTCATACAACAACTAATATTGCAGAAATTTACATGATGGATATTGTTAGGTTGCATGGGATACCTAAGACAATTATCTCAAACAAAGATACTAAGTTTACTTAAAAATTTTGGAAGGGAATATTTTAAGGATTTGGTACAAATATGAACTGTATCACACCATACTATCCACAGTCAGATGGACAAATAGAGAGATTCAACCAAACAATTGAAGACATGTTGAAAATGTATGTGATGGATAAGCCATCTAAGTGGGAATATTACTTGCATTTGGTTGAGTTTTCCTATAATAATGGGTATTAAGCTTCATTGAAGATGATCTCATTTTAAGCTTTGTATGATTAAAAAATGCAATACTCCAATGAGTTGGGACAACCCAGTAGACAAAGTAGTACTTGGGCCATAATTGCTCAAGGAAATGGAAGACCAAATGGTTAAAATTAAGCAGAACTTGAAAGCAACACAAAATAGATAGAAGAGTTATGTAGATACGAACATGAAAACCAAAGAATTTAAAGTGGGAGAGCATGTGTTTTTGAAAGTGAATCCCAAGAAGAAGTCATTGAAGTTGGGAAGTTGTACAAAGCTAGCAACTAGATTTTGTGGTCCATTTGAGATATTGGACAAAATATGGCTAGTTGCAATCATGCTTGCATTGTCTGCTTCCATGAATGTGCATGATGTATTTCATGTCTCTTTGCTGAAAAAGTATGTGCATGATCCTAACCATGTTATTGATTGACAGTTGATTCAAGTCGAGCCAAAATGAGACTTTCATGTCTAGCTAGTGTGCATATTGGACAAAAAATTCAAAATGCTTTTGAATTGAATCATAGAGCTGGTAAAAGTTCATTAGACCTGTTACGGTCCTAAAGATGCTACTTGAGAGCATGAAGATTCCATGCGGACAGAGTACCCACGACTTTTTGAAGAATTTTGAAATTTTCATTTCTATTTTGTATATACACTAAGGACAATGCCAAAATAAGGGGGACTGGAATGTAATACCCCAATTTTGAGTCCCCGGATTAATAATATATTTTTTTAATTTGATGAAAGTTTGGAGTGCCCGAATAATTAAAAGATGCTAGAGTGCCTAAGAACTGCAATGCTTTGATCATTATTAATAAAATACATTGTTGGCTCCGAGACTGACAAAGACAAGAGTTATAGGGGGCTATGATTCCATGAGAGAGGGCAAAAGCTAAGGGGCTAAGCCTTTACTTTTTTAAATTATTTTTATTTTACCCACCTTGGAATTTTTTAGAATAAGAGGGGGTTACATGAGCTTATTGGGGGAAGTCCACATTATGTTTTTGATATTTAATCTATGTTCTTGATTTTCTTGGGGGTTGGCAATTCATTCTTACTCCGAATTCATTTTTGGAGTTGTTCCTTTCTAATTCACTCTTCTTCTCATTCTTGGTTATGCATGGGGAAGGGAAAAAAAATTGTTGAAGGATAGCATCCATGGTTGGTTGGATGTAATTACTTACTGATTATTCCATGAGGGAATGGATGCTTGTGGGCATGAGAATAATGGAAATTGAGAGAGAATTTTCAATAACTAAGAATCCTGAGAGTTTTCAACATTGATATTTCCTTACCAGAAGCATTGGAGCCCTAGAAAGAGGTGGACAACCTGAGGGACTTTGTGGTAGTGAAGGGGGTTCATTCTCTTTAGGCAGTGTAGGTTGAAGGGGAAGAGAGATGGTAACTGGATTTGTTATGTGTTTGAGAAACCTGTGAGAGCTTGATTGTTGATTAGTTTGGGAAGTTGATTGTCAGACTAAGACTCGTCCTTGTGGATTCATAGCCATGGCTCGATGTAACACACACAACCCCGTAAGTTCCTTTTAAGGGATGGGGTACTAAATTTTCGCTTCTTCTAACGATCTTAAATAGTCTCTATCACAGCTCCATCGTCTTCTACTTGTCAAGAACTTTCCAGCAATAGTAATTTCACTTAGAAATGAGCTCTAGAACGATAATTATGACCTTCCAAATTTTTCAGGTTTACATAGAAAACATGTCTCTTACTGCCACATGGCATCCTCATGATATCTCATTGTCCATGCCAACTGACGTGGAAACACCCTAGTATTGATGTGACACTATCCTAGTCTGTCATAATGAAACTTCGATCCATGCATGCCTACAACCATTGTCACTCGGACCTTCTCCCAGCACACTCTTCGCTTACCTCCGACGAATATGGTATCAAGGAATATTCCCCCTTGATACCATCTATTCGGAGTTTGAGAAGTTCACGTAATCTCACTACTATGAACCCAAGGTATCAGGGAATGTTCCCTTTCCTTCGATGGACGATCTCGATGCATGCAAGATCTCTCGACCTACAGTTAAGATCCATTCAATGCCTAAGGTTTACCAGTAACACTAGACCCCACTCAACTCACCAACCAATTGAAAATTAACATGCGTCACCACACTGATACTCTTAGTCAACACCAACTCTCCCTTCTCTCTCGATTTACTAATTGGGACCCACGATAATCAACAGTTGAGATTGAGTTTTTTTTATCACCTAGGTCATTGCTGACACAATTCACTTGTCTCTTAATGTGACATGTGTCTCAATATCCACTCGACACGTGGACCCATCACAACTCGCCATGTCACCATAGGGTTCTTAGGTTTGCTCGGCCAGAGGATGATATTTGTCCCTCCTATAATCCGATTAAAAAACTTAATTAATATTTCATAGAATACCACTCTTTGGTATTTAATTACTTAAGCCTAATTAAGGATAATTATTCTCCACAAACTAATTATCCATTAATTACATTTTTCTTAACCTAATAAGCCTAGCCGAGTAATTAATGAGGTTTTACTTGTTATTTCTCCCCCTTATAAGTAGTTTAGCACTAATTCAATTAATTACTCTTATGATAATTATGAGTAATAATATTATAACATAATGAGGTTAATTAGGCCATAATATACTTAAATTTATTAACCTTAATTAATGTATATAATTCACTGTCTCCCCGGCACACAACTCCATACCGAATTTCACGTAGTTTAATTTAAATACATATAAATATTGGGAGAGGAAAAGAAAGGAATTAAAACATATTTAATATTATATTTTATCCCGGGTCATTCAAACCTCCTTCACATGTAACATTGTATATGTGTGGGACCCTTTTTAAATACTCATGTCATCGCTTTGATGGCTTCGATATCTATTCAAAAGCTCCCTTTCGTTTATTTTGAATGGTCAACTCTGAAATTCAACTCAAAAAGGATTTTGGTGTTCGTGATGTATTATTACAATATTGAATATTATATCCATTCGGGCTTGGAATATGTGTAATCATCTCAAAACTTCAAAAAGAAAAGCGTTTTATTATTAAAATATATACATATGACCATATAGTACTATGGCCCTCATTCTCCAACTCTTTGCACTCTGATATTTCACTCCTTTTTCACAACTCCAACAAGCAGACTCCGAATAAAAATGAGTATATATATAATAATATAATATTTCATGTTTTAATTTAATCTCCCGTATTTCAAACCTTCTTCATGTGCTCACATCTCACCTATCCGACAAACAATTATGGTGGAACAAGGTTAATTATTATAATATATTGAAGCTTTAGACATATTTATCATCACAAGTTGAAGCCTTCGGAGTAAATTCGCACATGCCTTTCTCGTTACTATGATAACCAATCAGGGAAGGGAAGGGGTAGTATTAAAATACATTTAAACTTTATAATGTCCATGTCATGCCATCACTCTGACGACTTCGGACTTCATTCACATACGCTCTCCCTTCCATTCTGAAGGTTGGAGTCCAAAGACCAATCACCCACAAGCATAACTTAATATTTAATAATGTATGATTTGAAATCCATTGGTCGTCGCACTCTAAACAAATGCTCCATTCTTTGTTCTCCGAAAAAGGATTGTTTGATAATAATATTTATATAACTATTTTCACGTGGAAAATGATACAAGGAGGTATATTTTCCAAGCCTTTATTATATAAAGAAAATACGTGTGTGTGTGTGTGCGCGCGCGTGCCATGCGGCCCACGCACAGCATAAATTGTGAAATTAGGTAAACTTAGTACATTTAAATCCTTTATACAAAAGGAAATGAAGTCCAACCTCCATTACTCATGCACCAGGTAGAAATTTCTTGTTTATAAATATAATTTAAAAGGTAACTTTTATATTTTACCAGAGATTACATAAATTCATTTATATATATGCACATATTTTGAGGAAACATTTATTTGTCTAAATTATTTTCCATATTAATATATTTTTTGGAGTGAAATTATCTATGGTAAAACAATGGTTTTTACTAGGGATTACTAATCCCCTAATTACATGCATTTTTTTTTTTCTATTTTCAAGGAATTAATCATTATTCTCAATTCTTCCCTTTTGGACATCGATTTTACTATGTAAATCCAAGTAACATTGGTTTCTTACCAAATTCAAAGGAAATATAATTATCCACAATACATCAATTTCTAAATTCACTTTTATTTCAAATTTAGAAATTCAAAATACATTCTTATTTCTTTCCTAATGTTTATTTGTAAAAATACTTTACCTCTTCTCTAATATGTGGCTTGCTCTCTTATTTTCAAACATGGATCTGATCCTGCTTTAGGTTCCAAGTCTGGTAGATTTTCCAGACCAACAGAGAGGCCAAAGTCCTATGTCCATCCTTCAAGTTTCTAACAGAAAATTGCATTTTCATAATTACCAAGATGATTTGTAATGACTATGGTGGCTCACCTTACTATTATTTGAGGATTAGTTCATATAGACTAATACAGGTGATTGACTAGCATTCTGCTCCAAATTTGATTTAGAACCCATTACTAATAGTTTTCTTTTTTTTTCTAGACAGAAGCAGGTAGAAAACCAATGACAGAATATGACTTCCAAAACTTTACTTCATATTTCTCAGCCAGTCAAGCAATCAGAGTCATGGATTTCATCATTTAAACAGGATAATAGTTTCAACAATCATCTAGAACTTGAAATCCATATTATAAAATAAACCATTCAAGAAAATACAAAACTAAAAAAAACACTTATTTGAAGCTTGGAATTAGTTGGCAACTGCTGAAGGGTGTTCCTTTTTCCACCCAAGCATAGGCACAGTTGCTCTTGGTGTATTCCTCAATTGGCCAGCCCCTAGCTAGATCACGATTCCATGAGAGAGGTTGGTTCTTCTTTTTCTTAGCAACAACAAGGGACAAATGTTACTCTCATTTTCTCATAAGAACCTGCAATTTTATTTTCTATCCACTAAGAAAGGGAGCTTGTTGTGATTTCTCTCTCAATCATTCAAACTCTCTACAACTTTGTTTCTCAACTTTATTAGAAAACACTTCCCAACAGTTCATGCACCGAGAGTATTTTTTTTTCTCAGTTCTTTTCAAAACCAGAGAGGCTCACATGCTTTTCCTCTTCAAAAATGGTCACCATACCCATTCATGTGCCCCTCTTTGTTTTCTAACAACCAGAGAGGTTTCTCATACTCCTCTCTACTCAAAAACAGTTCTCAGAAACAACTAACTATCTCCCTTCTTCTCTTCTTGTGATTTTCCCTTTGTTTCCCTCCTTCTTCAACAAGATTCCTGTTAGAAAAGTTGGTGTCCTCATTTAACCATAGACAATATAGCAATATTGTCACCCAACCATATGCACAAATGCCACCCCCGAGCACCTTGACCTTGACAGAGAGAAGAATTATGGTAGTAATTCAATAGCCAACCAAGGCTAATGCACCAAGCAAAGATAACCAAGACTGATTAGAAAGTCCAACCCAGAAAGATAGAAATTACAGGTTGCAGTAACTGCAACTGCAGTTGCTCCCTAGATTTGCACACTACTAGATTTCTGCAATTTCAACTTGTGTGTGTCAAATGAGCTCTAGCGCCTTATATTTATACTGCTATTTTCAGGTTGTCTCGGCCGACTTTTCTTTCTTGAGGCTAAAGACTCAATATAAAATATTCTCTTTAGCCGACTTTACTTCTAGGGTTATGTCCAAGTCTTTTAGGGTTCTTCTTGCTTCCTGGAATATTGTAATCTCATCAAAGGTTAGAAGTGGAGGTTAATACCTCTCGCAGCTACCATAATATCAACACTCCCTCCTAGCTAGGGAGGTATAAAAGGCAATGGTCTTGAGCACAAACATACCATTCAACTGGTAGCATCATCATAGCCACACAGGCTATCTCGTGATCAAATCACGAGCACTGTCAACATTATCCAACTGGATAATCTCCATGACAATCAATACAATGTCATCTAATAGAAAATAATTGTGTCTATCCATAGTAGTACATAACTACTATCCAGTGGTACACAACTATACCAAGTAGCACACGGCTACCAACCAGTGACACATAGTCACAATCAGTGGAACACATCCACCACAATAGTATACAACTATTGTCCATAGACATACAGTCTCTATAATAGTCATATCATCTTATATCAACCTGCATAAACAATATCATGATACAATTTGAATCATCTGGGCCATTCTTCCACTCACATCTGTGAGATCTGGAAGAACATCTGCCCTCATATAGTAAAAGCATCAACCATGGGCTATCTGGACTATTCTTCCCAAGCATGGAAGAATAATTGTCTCTAATTTCTGAGCCTGGACCATTCACCTAACTGGTCCATTCCTCTGGCACTAATCATAGTGCAACCTAGATAGAATGAATCTTCCCTAAGGAATGTTTGTCCCTAATTGCTGAACTTGGACCATTCACCTAACTGGGCCATTCCTCCGAAACTAAACATAGTGCAACCTGGAGAGAATGATTCTGCCCTAGGGAATGATTGTCTGAACCATTTCCTTAGGAAATGATTGTCCTGCACCAACCTCCAAAATGGACAATTCTTCGAAACTGCTCACAACTGTGAACTTCGAAAGAATGACTGTCCGACGAGGCAGACCATTCTACTTGACCACTACTGAAAGTGATTTCCAAGAAGAATGGCTGTCCTAGACCATTCCCTCACACTGGCCACAAGGGAAATCAATGTTTATGGTACATCAACAATCTATCGGACCATTTTCATTACGAAAATGATTGTCCGATCTGGACCATTTTCCGAACTGGAAAATGCATGTCTATCAAAAAATCTCAAACCACTTTCTGAACTGGAAAGGAATTGCCCATCCTGGACCATTTTCCAAACTGGAAAATGATTGTCCATAAATCAATGACATATCAGTGCTCCCTCCCAACCTGGAGAGTCATCTCTTCCCTTTTATCTAAGGGAGTTATCTCCACAATCCCCATCTTGTCTCGTAAGTATGCAAACTTTATCCTGGACAAAGGCTTTGTCAAAATATCTTATGTATGCTCATCTGTGGAGATATATTGGAGCTTCACTTCTCCTTCCTAGACTTTATCTAGAATAAAATAGTATTTGATCTCAATGTATTTTGATCGTTCATGAAACACTGGGTGTTTGAATAGTCTTATACAACTCTGATTGTCACAGTATATTATGGTCCAATATGGAACCTGATCAAATAATCCAGAAATCGGCTTTCTCAACCATATTGCTTATGTACATGCCTCACATGCTGCGATATATTATGCTTATGTTGTGTTGAGTTCGACAGACTTATGTTTCCTACTGCCCCAAGATATCATAGCGGAGCCCAAGATGAAACACATCCCTGAAGTACTCCTTCTATCTTTTGCACTCCCTGCCCAATTTGAATTTGTGAATCCATGAAGTTGTATATCACTAGATGAGGTATATCTTAAACCATAGTTTAGCGTCCCACAAATATATCTTAGAACATGCTTTGCAGTTATCCAATGATCATGTATGGGTTCCACCTGGAACTGGTTTAGGGTGTTTACAACAAAGAAAATATATGGTCGAGTATTCACTAAATACATCAATGACCCAATCAATTTTCGATATAGGGACGGGTCTACTGGATCAGAATCTGAGTCTCTTGTTTTTCTTATATATGTGGTCATAGGAGTGTCCATGGATTTGCAATCCATCATTCCAAACTTCTAAAGAATCTTCACTACATACTTTTCTTGTCCAAGGAATACTTCACCATGCTTCTGTCATATTTCTAGTCCCAAGTAATAATGCATGAGACCAAGATCTTTCATATCGAACTCAGAAGCTAGTTCCTTCTTACACTGGGTAATGAGAGACTCTTCACCTGTGAAGAATAAATCGTCGACATATAGCAGTAGAATCACAGGTGCATTTTTCACAACTTTGTAGTAGAGATTTGGATATGCATGACTCTTGGAGAAACCAAGTCTTATCAAGTAGTTGTCTGTTCTGGCATACCAAGCTCTTGAATCTTGCTTGAGTCCATATAGGGATTTCTTTAATCTGTAAACATAAGTGTCTCTGGAGTGTGCTTCAAATCCTTGAGGTTGTTCAATGTATACTTCTTATTCAATTGCTCCATTGAGAAAAGTTGTATTTACATCCATCTGATGTAAACTCCATCCCATGGAAGCAGCAACAGACATAATGGCTCTAATAGAAGTATATCTAGCAACATGAGAAAATGTCTCGTCATAGTCTTCTCCCTCCTTCTGGGAGAACCCTCTAGCTATGAACCTTACTTTTTATTTGTCCATGCTTCCATCTATTACATGTTTGATCTTATAGACCCATTTTGAAGTTACTACTGATTTTTCTTTGGGTCTAGGCACAATTTCCCATACATCATTTTTCGTGATGGACTGGTGTTCTTCTGTCATGGCTTCTTTCCATTGTTTCTTTTGAGCTGCCTCTTCAAATGTGGTGGGTTCTTCATTTAGAAGCTTTATCATACATGTTTCATAGCTGGAGAATCTTTTGGGATTTTTTCTTTTTCTAAAGGTGCCACTTGGGCTTTGAGTCTTTCTGCTTCTTGTAGAGTAGCTTCAAGCCAAGCTGGGTGTTTCTTGGTTTTGGGTACAATGATTGATTCAATAGGTTCACATGGTTTCATCGGATGATCAAGTTGTTATGTTTCTTCATTCTAACTTTCTGGAAGACATGTGCTTTCTTCTTTAGGATCTTCATACTCTTCTTCTTCTATAGTTTCTTCTATGGATTTCTTGAAAGCCATCTTTTCATTGAAGGTTATGTCTCTGTTGACTTCAAATTATGTTGTTCCAGGATATATATTCTATAGGATTTGGATGATTCATTGTATCCAACAAATATGCCCTTCTTTCCTGAGGGTTTTAATTTCTTCCTTTTATCCTTGGGGATGTGAATGTAAACAGGGCATCCAAAGATTCTTAAGTGTTCCACATTAGGTTTCTTTCCTGAGAAGGCTTCCTCTAGAGTCATATCCTTCAATATACGGTGGGGAATTATGTTTTGAACATATATTGTTGTCATGGCTGCTTCTCCCCACAAATACATAGATAAACCGTGATCATTCATTAGTGACTTCACAGTTTCTTCAATAGATTTGTTCTTCCTTTTTGCTACACCATTTTGTTCAGGATTATGAGGAACAATTAGTTCCCTCCTAACCCCTGCCGATTTGCAAAAGGCAACAAATTCGTTGGATGTGTATTCTCCTCCATTATATGTTCTCAAGGTCTCGACTTTCTTGTTTGTGAGGTTCTCTATCTCTGGTTTGAATTCTTGAAACTTGCTGAAAAATTTGTCCTTTGTCTTCAAGAGATATAACCAAGTCTTTCTTGAGTAATCTTCTATGAAGATTACATAGTAAAGAGATCCTCCTAGAGATTTGACTAGCATCAGACCGCAAACATCTGAATGTATTAGATCTAGGATTTCCTTAGATCTATTATTGTTGCTTGAAAATGGTTTCTTAACATTCTTACCAAGAGCACATCCTTTGCAAATTCCTTCATGTGTAGATTGTAGTTTTGGTATTCCTTCAACCATATTTTCGAGGAAAGGTAATGCTTGATAATTGATATGAGCATACCTTCTATTCCAAATCTCATTGGGATTGACTTCATCATGTACAAGAGCTTCATCATTTCGTTCTAGTAGTTTGTATAGTCTTCTTTCACGAGTTCCAATAACTCTAGCATTCTCTATGCTGGAGTATCTAGACCAAGATAATACTTTTCCATCTACAAAGGCTATTATGTTTCCTTTTTCTTCTAGGAAAGATATGGATACAAGATTATTTTCTAAATCAGGTACATATAAGACATTGCTCAAATGAACATTGTTACATGTTTTCAATTTGATGGAGGCTTGATCAATTCCTTCGACTGAATAGGTGTTCTTATCTCCAAGTTCTACCTTGTAGGATGTCCTCTTTTCATTCAGATTAGAGAGTCTGACTTGGTCTCCTTTCATATGCCTAGAATCTCCACTGTCAATTATCCACATGTCATCTTCAAGAGTTCCAGTGAGAGCTGAATAGTGTAGATGATCCATCTTTTCATTCGTGATTTTTGTTGACTGATAACTGGTCAAACTTTGACTTTGACCCAAAATCTCAACCTTGACATTTTTTCCTTATGAGAGTGCCAAGAGGTGCACTAGACTAAGGCGCACTAGAATATATTCTCCTTGAGTAAGGTGTTCCATCATAAGGTGTTTGGAAAGAGTTTTAGGGTTTTTGCAACTGCACCTGCTAGTAACCCTAGTAGCAGTGCTTCAATAACTGCACCTGCTAGAAACCCTAATGACAGTTCTTCAACGAGCTTGGTAACCTTATGGATTAGCTTCCTTCTAGTGGTTAGACTGAATGAAGGAGGTGTGGGTCCATAACCTATTAGAAAAGTGGGTGTGCTTGTTTAACCATAGAGAATATAGCAATATTGTCACCCAACCATAGGCACGAATTCCACCCCTGAGCACCTTGACCTTGACAAAGAGAAGAATTCCAGTAGTAATTCAATAGCCAACCAAGGATAATGCACCAAGCAAAGATAACCAAGACTGATCAGAAATTCCAACCCAGAAAGACTGAAATTACAGGTTGGAGTAACTGCAACTGCAATTGCTCCCCAGACTTGCGCACTACTGGATTTCTGCAGTTGCGACTTGTGTGTGTCAAATGAGCTACGAGGCCTTATATTTATACTTCTCTTTCCAGGTTGTCTTGACCGACTTCTCTTTCTGGAGGCTAAAGACTCAATATAAAATATTCTCTTTAGCCGACTTTACTTCTAGGGTTATGTCCAAGTCTTTTAGGGTTCTTCTTGCTTCCTGGAATATTGTAATCTCATCAAAGGTCAAAAGTGGAGGTTAATACCTCCCACAACTACCATAATATCAACAATTTTGTGGGTCAAATCCCCCAATTTGTGGGTCAACCCAGAATCCTCTAGATGGGTACTTTTCTTCCCATGCTTCTGAGGCAAAGCAAATCTTGTACAACACCCATTGTTTTTCATAAATGTGGGAAGATGATAGTTCAACTACCAACTTCCTCCATTAACCACAATTCTAGAAAAATGGGCAATCTGGATTTTTCTTGAATTTTAAATTGGCAAGGGAAATGTCTTCATTGTTTCCCTTTCATGGCATCATGATCTGTATAGGAAATTCCCCTCAACAGTTGTCCAACATTTTCATTTTTGCATTAGTAGCATAAATATTTACACTACCCTTTTAGCAAAGGTCCAACATTTCCTAGATCCACACACAATCGATCTGTCCATAGTCTCTTACTCAAATATAATTATATTTACAAGCTAGGGAAAACAGGGGTGTTACACTCGGGGGTGACCTTCTGTTGAGACTTGGAACAACGGTGTCTAAGGTTGGGTGGAACATCCTTGGTCTATAGCCAGTTGGTGATTGGTTTTGATAAAGATAAGTGCTCTATGTCATGGTTATCTCTACTTTATATTTATTTTTGCTCAGTATTAATTATTAACTCTGAAATATGTATTGCTAATGTGCCTACTTGTTGGTTATTGTTGTGCATGGCATAATGTTCATTTCTTTAATAGTATAGAATGAATCTTGATTAATGCATGTGTTGTTATTGTATTTCTCCATGCTTCATTATTAATTAATTGGTATCAAAAATTCAAAATCAACCCAAGAGGGCGAATTTAGGGGTACCTGGGCAATGGGTACGAACTCAGATCAGAGCATAGCGAAAATTGTTTTTGGGTTGTTGAGCTGGGTGCATTACAACCAAAGTGGATACCCACTTAATTTTTCCAATGTCTTTCAGTGCATTGTTAAGTGCAAGCACACAAGAAGGGGTCCAAAAAATATTCTTGCATTTACTTTGAATTAGTAACCCCATTGATTTGCACATTGTTGCGGCATTTGTCACAACCTACACAACATTGGTAGGCCCAAAAACCTCTATACCATCTAGAAGAAGCTCAAATTGGAAAGTGTCATCAATAGCTTTAAGAAAGTGTAATATACCAGATTTAAAAAGTATGCAGAACAGAAATAAAATGCTAGTAATGGAAGAATAACAACAATATAACCAGAACAATCACCACAATAGCACTGAAATGATATAAGAATAACAACAGAAATAGCACTTTGATATTGAAAGCGATGTTCACGGGCCTCTTCGAGGGGGCAACCTCCAGTTGAGAAGAGCTCTATTACAATAATATCCAAGCTAGGGTTCTGATACCCTCGACTCCTATTTATACTAAATATGTATATCAAAAGAAGCATCTAGAAGAAGATCCTTCTAGAAGCAGAAGCTTCTATTAGGTCTTCTTACATCCGTCTTATTCTATTTTATTGAAAGGCCTTATTAATATTGACCTTTATTACATCCAAATATATTATTCTACCTATGTGCAGGTGAGGACCCTAACATGTCCACCCCCTTAAAAACAACCTTGTCATCAAGGCTTGAGATGTGGAAATTGTTGTAGAATGGTAGTTGGTTCCCAAGTGGCATCTGTTGGAATTGTATCTTTCCATTGGACTAGCACTTCCTTGATGGTTCTATGACGCAGGCGACACTCACGCTAGTCCAAAACTGCTTGTGGTTGTAGCCAAATGGATCCTTCTTCAGCTAACTCGGGAATGTTGGTTTGAATTTGGCAATTAGCTCCAATCACCTTCTTTAAGCATGAAACATGAAAAACAGGATGTAGCTTCGAATGACTGGGAAAAGCTAACTGATAGGCTACTTGTCCCACATGCTTGAGAACGGTATAAGGACCATAAAATTTGGGCACTAGCTTCTGACAATGCTCGTCCTTGAGGGAAGTTTGCTTGTAACGTTGCAGTCAAAGAAACACCTAATCCCCTTCTGCAAATTGACGTTCAAAGCGACCTTGATCTGCTTGTTGCTTCATGCGATTTTGTGCCATGACCAAATTCTCTTTGAGGGTACAGAGAATAGCCTCTCGATCTGTAAGTGTTTGGTCCACCGCCTGGACCTTCGAGGCACCAGGTAAGTATGAGAGAACTGAAGGTGGCTTGTGTCCATACACTGCTTCAAAAGGAGTCATGCGTGTAGTTGTATGGTATGAAGTGTTGTACCACCATTTAGCTAGGGGTAACCATTGAGCCCACTAATTTTGCTTTTCTGAGGAAAAACACCTCAAATATGTTTCCAAACACTTGTTGACAACTTTCGTTTGATCATCAGTCTAGGAATGATAAGCTATGATGAGATGAAATTGGGTGCCTTGTAGCTTGAACAGTCCTTGCCAAAAATTGCTTGTGAAAGTGGGGTCGCGATCAGAAACAATAGAGTGTGGCATGTCATGAAGCTTGAAGACCTGATCCATGAAAATTTGAGCCACCGTGGATGTTGTAAACGGGTGTTGAAGAGCGCACAAATGAGCATAATTGGAAAGGCGAACAACAACCACCATGATGATTGATTTATTTCCCGATTTGGGTAAGTCGGTAATAAAATCCATAGAGATATCCTTCCAAATAGTAGGTGGAATCGGAAGAGGTTGTAGTTTCCCTGGAGATTTCATTGTTTCACCCTTGTTGCATTGACACACATCACATTCAACGACAAAATTACGAATGTCCTATTTCATACCATCCTAGAAAAAAGAACTTTTGACCCTGCCATAGGTTTTGGTGAACCCGGAGTGTCCCGCTGTGGGTGTAGCATGAAGCTCAGAAAGTACCGTGGATTTAAACTTTGATTGTTTACTTAAATACAAACGGAATTTGTATCGAAGCTCATCATGGAGCCAAGAGTACCCTGGGGAAGTTGGAGCATTGGACTGCAATTGTTGGATCATATGCGAACTTTTGGGATCTTGTAGCCATTCCTGGCGAACGGCTTGGAGCCAATCTGGTACAATGAAGGAAAGAGAAAAAAGGTATCCTTCATATTCATATTTTTGGGAAAGTGCATCCGCCACCACATTGTCTTTGTCTTTCTTGTAAATGATCTCATAATCATATCCAAAGATCTTAGTCACCCATTTTTGTTGCTCCGGGGAGGAAATGTGTTGTTCCAGAAAATACTTGAGGCTTTGATGGTCTGTCTTAATTTGGAAACATTTCCCCAATAGATAAGGGCACCATATATCAAGGACATGCAGAATATCCAACATTTCATTTTCATAGATTGATTTGCCCATATTTCTTTCAGATAGTTGCTTGCTGGTAAAAGTCAAAGGTCGACCCTCTTGCATAAGGACAACACCAATTCCTTTCCCTGGGGCATCACATTCCAACACAAAGGTCTTTGTGAAATCTGGAAGGGCAAGGACTGGAGTGGTGCACATGGCCATATTCAATGTTTGAAAAGCTTGAGCAGCGGCTGGAATCCAAGTGAAAGAGTTCTTTTTTAAGAGAGTAGTGAGAGGTGTTGCAATCTTTCCATAATTATTAACAAACTTGCAATAATACCCTGTTAAGCCCAGAAATCCACGCAAGCTTTTGAGAGTCTTTGGGTGAGGCTAGTCTTCCATAACTTCAATCTTTTTAGGATCCACCCTAACGCCGTCCTTTCCAACCAAATGACCCAAGTATTCTACTTTTGAGACGCCAAAAGCACATTTAGACTGTTTCAGGAAAAGTTGGTGCTGAAAGAGTAGATGGAGAACTTGATCCACATGAGCAAGATGGTATGTCCAGGTTTTGCTATATATGAGGATATCATCAAAGAAAACTAAGACAAAATGAAGGAGAAAAGGATGGAAGACATGATTCATGAGGCTTTGGAAGGTGGAGGGGGCATTACACAAGCCAAAGGGCATGACCAAAAGCTCATAGTGGCCCTCATGAGTTCGAAAGGCAGTCTTGGGAATGTTTGTCTCTTTCATACGTATTTGGTGGTAGCCCAAACGAAGATCAAGTTTAGTAAAGAATTGGGCGCCACTCAATTCATCCAGGAGGTTATCAATGACAGGAATGGGAAATTTGTCTTTAATGGTAAATTTGTTGAGGGCATGGAAGTTAGGACACATTCGCCAAGAACCTTCTTTCTTCAAGACCATGACCACATGAGAATAGTAGGGGCTCGTACTAGGGCGGATAATGCTTGCATTAAGCAGTTCCTGGACCATTTTATCAATTTCATTTTTTTGGGAAAAGGGATGACGATACGGACTGAAATTGGGAGGAAGGCTTACGGGTACAAGGGGAATGGAATGATCATGAACACCACGGGAAGGAGGAAGTCCTTGGGGAGTGGAGAAGACCACTTGATGTTTAGAAATGATGGCTTGGAGGTCTCATGGCACTGAGGGTGTCTATGTTGCTTGTATGGCATGGATTTGGGCAATAACACCAGAATGACCTTTTTTGAGCAGTTTTTCCATGTGATGGGAACTAATGATCTCAGGTGAACTGGATGTGATGCCTTGGAATTTATATTGGTGACCCTCCTGGTCAAATTGCATGGTTAATTCCTTAAAATCCATGAGAATGGAACCCAAAGTCCTTAGCCAGTCTGCACCCAACACGATGTCACAACTGCCCATGTCGATAGAAAACATATGATATTTCAGGTGGTAGTCACCAATTTGGAGACGCACATTTTCAAAACGCCCTCCACATTTCATGGAACCACCATTAGCAATCATGATTTGGAAATTATTGGCAGCATGGATGTAGCAATGAGTTTCTTGGGCAATGTGGCGATGAATAAATTTATGGGTGTTGCCACTATCAACCAGAATGATGACCTTCCGATGCTTGATGTAACCAAATAGCTTGAGGGTTTGGGGAGCGGAGAAGCCAGTGAGAGCATTGAGGGAAATGATCAGGTCAACTTCGGGAGGGTCTGAGGGAGGGGTTATGTCAGTGGTTTCAGGTGACTCAGACACAAGGGGAGTTTCAACATCCTCTTTCGAAATATCCTCGGAGATGGCCATAAAAAGCTTTTGTTCCTTACACTTGTGGCCCGGGAAATATTTTTCATCACAATTATAACAAAGGTCTTTGAGTTGGCGTTCAACCATTTCAGCGCCAGTCAATTTTTGGATCTTTAGTGGAGCAAAGGGAATAGTGGTATTTACTGGTTTAGGGCGAGGGATAAAGGAGGGTTTTCGGTTTTGAGAAGATACAACCTATTGTGCTTCTTTATCTTTTTTAGTAGCCTCCACCCAACTCTGAGGCCGAGCCATGGGGACATGGGCCCTAATCTCCTCCTTGAGGCCACTGATAAAACACTCTTGGAAAAAGGCATCAGACATGTCCTCTGTCCAAAATGCCAGGCGCTCAAAGGCAACTATAAAGTCTTCCACTATTCCCGATTGCTTCAACTTTGTCAAATGGCCCAAATGGTTGGTGTCAGTGTCAAAGTGTTCATAAAGCTCTGTCACAAAGTCTGTCCAAGCAATATACCCTTGACGGGAAGTTTTTCTCCATTGCCACCATTGCCAACGTTCTTGATCTAGATGGAGAACACCATATTGGAGTTTGGCCAAGTCATCTGTAATGTCGTATAAAGAGAAATAATGTTCCATTTGGGTTACCCAACCAGTGGGGTCTGAGCCATCAAATTTGGTCACATCCACCCATGGAAAGCGTAGGTCACATTGAAAGTGATGGTGCTGAAAGTTATGGGAATGAGAGGAATGTTCACCGTCAGTATGTGGAGGGGAGTCAGAGGAAGGGTTATCTGTAGGGATATGAAGCTTGGTGCAGAGTGACGAAAAGACAGATTCAAGCGGGGTGGTCGGGTCTTGTTTGATTTCCTCCATCGAGGACTGCATGGTTGTATTGATGGCGACAACATTGGCACTGAGTTGTTTCACTTCTTGTTGGGTCTCGGTGAGACTAGATTGCAAGGTATTGAAGTGAGCTTCCAAGTCTTGGCTACGGGTATGGGCCATGAGGACGAGGGAACCGAAAAGGGAAAGGTGGGATCAAAAAAAAAAAAATTGCTGAAAAATTATATGTATGAAGGTGATAAGGGCGAAGAGATGAATCCAATGGAATAGTTCTCAAATAATGGTGAAAAATTTTCCAGACATTTTTTTTTTTTTTACACCTGTAGAATTATACTCTGGTCTGAAGATTACTGCAGTGATGAAATGCCCAAATGCTTAACCAGGAAGAAATGTGTAGTGATTTGGCAACCCAAACACAGTTATGTGACAATAGATCTTGTCTGTTTTAATTTGTTTATGTTTATGTCCCCAAGGGTTAGGTATTCAAGGGTTCTATAGACAAGGGTTTTCCCTGTGCTATAGCTCTCTGATATACATGCGGGGTCCAACAGTAGTACTCGGCCCAATATCTCAGGGCACTAACTAAAGAGGATAGACCATAACCTTAACCGTACTACCCGACTACCCAGGTACTAGAGAGTATCTTCCCGAGTTTTATTCTCGGTGGCACTATAGCAGTCAGGTGGTCAATCGGTTTATCTAAAGAGGGCTTCAGGTAATTTAGGTCAATCCGTACACAGGTGTTGTCTGATGCACTACCACTCGAAGGGGTACCAACAGGGATTGCAAGGGTGGCCAACAGATGTGCGCTTAAGTACCACTTGTATTTCCTGTGTGTATGAATCCCTCAACCACGAGTTTATGCGCGTAACAACAGATCTCTGTGGCTTAAAGACGCCGGAATAAGTCTCTACCCTGGAAAAAAAATTAACCCACACTTTCTGCCGAGGAAAGTGCTCTGATACCACTTGTAATATACCAGATATAAAAAGTATGCAGAACAGAAATAAAATGCTAGTAATGGCAAAATAACAGCAATATAACCAGAACAATCACCACAATAGCACTGAAATGATATAAGGATAACAACAGAAATAACACTTTGATACTGAAAGCAATGTTCACGAGCCTCTTCGAAGGGGCAACCTCTAGTTGAGCAGAGCTCTATTACAATAATATCCAAGCTAGGGTTCTCATACCCTCGAGTCATATTTATACTAAATATGTCTATCAAAAGAAGCATCTAGAGGAAAATCCTTCTAGAAGCGGAAGCTTCTATTAGGTCTTCTTACATCCGCCTTATTCTATTTTATTGAAAGGCCTTATTAATATTGACCTTTATTACATCCTAATATATTATTCTACCTATGTTCGGGTTAGGACCCTAACAGAAAGAAAGGCCCATCTCCACATTTAACTATAATGTTGATAAGTGGACATTTAACAATGTTTGTCCGTACATCCATAAAAATAGAGAAACCTACCCTCACCCATGTATGTTTCATCTGCTCTTTTTGCACATTAATATTGAACACTTACCTTTCTAAAATCATTGTCCTCAACTTATGTTCATTTGGGTGCACATATGAGGGTCCCAATGCTGCAATTGCACGAACTATCTCCTTATAATAAACATAGCGACTAGCATGGAAAGGAATGTCGTTGGAAAAAAGAAATATGTCAATGGCATCCTCTATATCATCACAGTTCAACTTACCATACATCCCTATAAGAGTTGGTCATGTTGCACAAGAACAAGAACCCTTATGTATGGATGAAGATGTCCCAATTCCAACAGGGGATGGTGGAGGCATAAAGCCCATGGATGGTTTATTTTTGGCTTTCATTTTGAAACTTGCAGTTGCTTCCACATTCTGATAAACTTGGGACATGAAATTTTGGCTAGAGAATGTGCCCTTTGCATCTGCTGCCATTTGCGTCCTCAAAAGATTGAATCTTTGCGGTGTGGTTAATTTAATACATACATTAACTCTTTAGCCACTTATACCCAAAAGGTACTCCCTAACTCGACTATAAATCCCAACCCAAGGATGGCCACAAACATTGCATGTCTAACGACATGACCCCCCACTTTACTTTCTTGGTTTTTTATTGGTTGAGGGGCCAAGTAATTTGGTTGCATATAACAAAAGTTGTTTTTTTTATCAAATGTCCCCTTTGCATATTCAACCAATGCCCTTGGTGGGTAGAGACTATAATTGGCTCAGGTTTCATTCAACATTGATGAGGTGGCAACTCTACTCCCATTTCCAACATTTGTCCCACTCCCAACATGACCCTCTACTTGGGCATTGTAATCATTAGCACTGTCACTCTGAATACTATTGTGGAATCACTCATGATGTTGGTTTTAAGCATTTACATGCAGATTTTTTTATTTTTGGCAACCTGCAGCAAGGGTTTCTCAATAAATTTTAGATTTGACACAGACGGTCTTGACCCTACCTCCACTCCGATAGATGAAGAAATATGTTGAAGGAGAAACTTAGAAATATGCTAAAGGAGAAATATGAATAGTGAAATCAGCTTCGGCTCAAGAGAAATGATAAATCCAAAAATCTTGAAGGGGAACTCAACAACCTAAGGGAGAAAACAATGGCTCCCTCTTCAATAAAATCGATCCACTTCTTTAGCAAACAAATCGATGCACTCCCTCTTCCAATCCACCAAGACCAATAAATCACTCCAAGCAATGCTAAATTGCTCCAACAAAATTGCCAAATTGCCCAAGGAAGTTGTGACTGCTCATGGCACCTCACTCTTGTCATGGAAAAGACAAAATCAGTTTGCAAGTGAAATATGAGATAGAGGATTAGGTATTAGAAGGATTTATGCCTTTTTATTTTTTTTTTTTTTTTTTTTCAAGGGTCATTGGAAAAACATTGGGGCAAGGACGCCTGGGTGTCTTCGTTTTGGGGAGTGTGTAGGCGTCCTCATTTTGGGGAGTGGGTGGGGTGCCTCGGCATCCTTCTTTTTGAGGGGGCACCTAGAAGTCCCCCTTTTTGGAAAATCTACTTTGCACACTAACAAAAAAAAATTCTAATAAGAACACCCCTTATTTTTTGGCCGGAGTTGGGGACTTAGCTCCCCCAAATCCCCCTATCCCACTATCAAAATCTATTGGTATCACCTTGAAAATTCCCAATTTAAATAAACACCCTACTGATTAAGTGTTGAACCACAACTTAGCCAACAATTTCAACACATCTTAATATTGTGTATATACAAATCAAATTAATTTCCACAAATCTTAATACCTTACATTTTAATAAACTACAAATCCCAAGATTCACTGAATATAAACCCACTATTAAACCATACACCTTTATTAAAGGATAAGGTAATGAAATAACTTAAATATTAATATTTTCAATATAATCCCACTATTAAACCATACACCTTTATTAAAGGATAAGGTAATGAAATAACTTAAATATTAATATTTTTAATATGAAATGTTGGTTTAATTTCAGTTGTGATTGCGAAATGTCTTCATTCTTTTGTACAATATTCTATTATATGGAATTTGCACATCAGTTTAGTTATTGTAATTTGTGCCTTCTCAGGTCTCTCTCGCTCATTCCAAGAGGCTGATGTCATCACGCAAATTGATTTCATGAACACGTTATCTGCGCCTCGACTCCTTCCCCACTCTTTTTTCGAATTACTTTAAAATATGGTCGAGCTTAAGTGCTCCTTCCAGCCAGCGTATCTCAGCACAGATCTATTTGCTTATTTTACCAACGCAATACATGGCCCATTCCCAAAAATAACCATCTTTTTACCACATCGATCGATTTTAACAATAAAATCCAAGAAATGTCTCAGGCATCAGAAAAAAGTTTGAAAACTCTGTCTCGGGCATCAAACAACCTGTAAGTTTGAAAACTCTGTAGGCGTGCCTGGGCCTGGGCCTTGATGCAAATTAGGAAAGGAATTGAAATGTTCTTCCTTTTCTAAAAAGATTATAATGCTAGATTAGGTGAATCCCAAATTAGATCGTTATAGCAAGTCAGATATCAATACTGGAAACACCCATTTGCTTGTTCCTTTTTCTTTTTTTAAAACAGATTCCAACAAAAAGCAACTAGTGCAGATATCCATCCCTATCTTCTTTATTCAGAATCAAATCCAATTGGAAAAGATCTTTCATCAAGGTGTTTCCTAGATATTCATTCTATTTTTTGTGCCAAAAGAAATCAATATTTGAGATATTCATTCTATTTTTTGTGCAGAGAATGGGCCTCTTGAGCTTAAGCCAGCCAACACTAAAGATGAACAATCTGTATTACCATAAAAAGGTTACAGAAGAAGAGACTACTGATTATTATTTGTTCCAGAATTTACTTTATAAATCATGATGGAAAAGGGACATTGTATAAAATAGAATATTATATTTTTATTTAGTTTTTGGGAGTCCTGTAAAATAAAGTTRCAATAAAATTGGTGAGAGGGAGTAAATAGTTGCAACAAAATGTGTAAACAAAATGGCACCTCCAGTAACATTTAMCTGAAGGTTATGTAAATTATTCAAATCTTCATGCTTTATTGAGTGCTTCTGCCTTACTTGCCCCGATACAGGATATCACAACATCATATGTACAGCATTCTCCACTTCTCCTTGCTTGCAATGCAAGCTAAGACACTCTTCTTCATTTATATTTTTCCATGTCCCTATTTTCATTGCTAATTTGAATTGACAACATGGAGATTTTCTCCTACAAGTATTCTTGTATTTTTAGTGATAATTGGATTGARCTCATATTTAATAAAATCTTAATTTCTGGGCAAGATCAAACCAGAGCTTCATTCAGTAATAAATGTAGAACAGAATACTTATTTGGGCAAGATCCCACCAGAGCTTCATCCAGTAATAAATGTAGAACAGATTACTTATTTTCTCAATAGTGCCACATTGAAGACATGGAGAGATAAGGGAGGATAATTCATATTTCCATTGATAACTTAAATTGACAGATTATGTCTTTTAGGCAAGGAGAAGATTCATATTTTCTCAGGAAAGTATTGTTGTGGAAACATCTGGGAAGGGGAAG
Source organism: Picea engelmannii (assembly GCA_009831015.1). Lineage (NCBI taxonomy): Eukaryota > Viridiplantae > Streptophyta > Pinopsida > Pinales > Pinaceae > Picea > Picea engelmannii. Next base: position 31,595 of record ML800500.1, read on the forward strand.
ATTCATTTTGATTCACTTTCACACATATTTCTGTTATATTGTAAAATATTTTTTTCATCATAATCAGATTGCAATGAATACTTATGAAACATAAAAGAAATACAAGAAACATATAAAAGCAAACTCTGAGTGATAGGATTACATGCTACCTCCATTCATGGTCAGGTGATGACAGTAATCTTACCCAACAAGTATTCTTCATTTTATCTTGACAGCATCTTAAAACTGTTTATTCTTTATTTTATCTTGACATCATCTTAAAACTGTTTAAAAAAGAATCTAGGGTTTATAGTTTTTTCTTAAAACACAAGTGAGTTTGCACAGAATTAAATAACAGATAATATACAGTTGTGTAGAATTTTGGATATCACTAGACAGAGCAATATTCAATCATACCCTGAAAATTTTTCAATTTTGATCCACCACCCATATAATGCCATTTAAACCATCATACATGTACATAAAATTTACATTATTTAAGAGAAATACATACACAGTAAATTTACATCATTCAAGAGAATAAGATACACAGTAGTATCTAGGATAACTGCAAATTCTCCATGGAGGAGCTCAAAGTCAGGCAGGACTCAGACTAAGGCCTCATATTGTACATCTACACAAGAATGAAAGCCTCTTAACAATCCCCACATGACTGATCAAATTATCAAACTCTCAATGTCTGTCTCAAAATATTTTTCTTTTTTGTCAATTCATAAAAACAAAAGATACATACTGTCTAATTCCTAGCATGGGTGAAAACACCGAGGAGAGCCACCCGGCTCGAAACAAGCATCCGATAAAGCTCCTTAATCTGATTTTCCAGAGGAATCATGCCTTTCTGCAAGGTCTCAGCGTATCCCTGCAGCTGCCCAACTGATTGCCTTACCTCGTCCATCTTCTCCCGGTTCGAGGCAGAGCTGGTCTTGTCCGCCAGCATCTTGTCCAGCACAATGTACAGCTTCTTAACCTCAGAATGCACGCAATCCAATTCATGAAGAAGAGCAGAGGAGGACGCCCCGGCCTTCTTCTTATCAATTTCTTCCTTGACTTTGCTCTGCAATCTCAGCATTGAAGAAGCCCAAGAAGGGTAACTGCTGGTCAGATGCAGACTGGGCAGAGGCCTTCTGGGTTTAACCAGCAGGGCAGCAGCAACAACCCCACAGACAAAAATAGTGGCCGCCTTGGCTCCATACATGGCGGTCAACAGGGAACCAGCCTTGGACCCATCGAGAGATACTGGTGAGGTTAACTTCTCCCCCATTCTCCTAAGCATAGAGCTGCAATTTTCCAGTTTGGATCTCTGCTGCCCTTGTCTGTCAAGCTCTTCGTCTTTCTTCTTCATGGCTTCAATGCATTCATGGAGAATGTTTTTAGCCCTGATCAAGTTCTTATCGTTCATACTGTCCTTGTTATCGAAGCAGTGAAGGGCGAGCTGTACCAGCATCTGGTAGCGCTCCACGTCTGCGAAGCTCTCCTTGAGAACATTGCATACGTCCAAGAGCTTAACGCTATCGTCCAGATAGTCATTGATCGATTTTTCGTCTTTTTCAGCCAAAGGGAGCTCCAATTCCGGTATTGTTTTGGCGACGGAGGAGTGAGTGAAGAGCACGAGCAGGAGGGCCTTGTGAAGCCAATCCAGGTCCAGGTGGCTGTGGGTGTTTTCTGCTGCCTGTTTCAGGCCTTCCAGGTGAGCTAACATGTCCGATTCAAACGCTGCCAGAGCCGGATTCGATGAATTAGCGGCTGCATTCGAATTCCGGCTCGAGAAGAGTGGGTACGGGATGGAATTGAAGGCCGCGCCGATCGACGACAGAAAAGCCGAACCCAATTGCGTCATGGTAGCAGGGGGCTTCGCTTCGGACCTTGGCGAATGAAATGAAAAAGACTGCGAATGTGGGTGCTACGCAGACGATCGCGGGGATTCGAACTTCAGACCTCTGACCTCTCGGGGGCAAATAAAAATCGAATGGCGAATGGGATACCTGATTTTCTGGGATTCGGGTTGGAGCTATATAGGGAAAGATTTAAAGGGGCTGGCAACAGTATTCTTAGAGCAATGGAATGGCATCAAATCTGGAGCTTTCTTTTCTCGTATAGTCGATCCTTATGTACTAAATCTTTTGTTCTAAAAAGCCCGGAATATGTGTACAGTATTGCCGGGAAAATGGCGTACAATACAATACGGCTGTCCAACAGAGGCGGATGCCGCTAACGGATGGGACGAATGAATGAACGAACATCCGTGACTTGACGGCGAATCAAATTGTACCCCGATTGATATTCGCGACAGTGACGCAACTGCGATGTTGGGAACAGTTGGCTAATTGTTATAGGACAGACTTGGAACTCAACTTTTTTTTTCTATTTTTTCAATTAAATACTTTGCTTCGTTTTTAAATATATTAAAAAACGGTTAAAAGCAAAGTTTCATAATTAAATTTTCTAGAAGGAAATATAATCTATTAAAAAAACAAAAATATCTTAAATATCTTCATTTATTTATTCATTATAAACATTATATAAATAATAATAATAATCTATTTTTAAGGTCACGGTCAAGCCAGCACACCAAATTGGTGTATGAAACCCTCTTGTTTGTGGGACAAGGGACCCCCCTTTGCCCAAGGATTTGATTGGTAAAGTCTACGAAGGTATACATACCCTACCCCCTTTGTATTTGAACTTGTGACCTCTTAAGAGGAAACACATGTTCTTAACCATTAGACCCACTCAGATACATATGAGTTCACATATGTAAGAATACATAATATTTTTAAGGATTTTGTTTAATTTGGAATATTTGAAAATCAATTAAAATTGCAATTGTTATATGCAATGGTTCTTCTACTAATTAATTATGTGTTGCTAGCTTTTACTTTATGGCATTGGTTACAAAATGTCAAAATGTCCAAGTTCCAAAAAACAGTTGAGAAGTGGTTGGAACATTGAAACCCATGGTATGTAAGCATTCAATAAAGTTTATGGAAAATGTTTTGTTATGCTCTATAGTTTTTAAAACATAATTTTATGGTTACAATGTAATATATTTTATATTTTTTTTTGGAGGGGGGGTTATTTTTATTTTTATTATCATTTAATTTATATATATACAAAGTTATAGAATTATACGATTCTTTTAAATAAAAAAATAACATGAACATTGTTTTAGGTTAACTATGATGATATATAATATTATTAAAATTATAACGGTTTTTCTTTAATAATGTACAAAAAAGATAAGAAATGTCATAAATTAAAGTCATGATTTATTTTTGAGATTATGAAAAAATTAAAAAAATGCAAATTTAACCCATATATATATATATATATATATATATATATATATATATAACAAGAAACTTAAAGTCAATACATGTAAAGATTTTTATATAACAAGAAACTTGAAGTCAATACATGTAAATATTTTTTCCAATAATTTGAATAATACAGGTAAAGGTTTTTTCAAATAATTTGAATATGGAAAATGTATAAAATTATAAAGAGAAAAGATTTTTTTTTCAAATATTCAAAGTTTAGGTGATTTATTAAGCTTTCCAAATTTTATTATTATAAATTTTTTGTGGTTCCTATTCTATAGATAAAGGAATTAGTCAAATGTCCAATCCAATAATCAATAATAATATTGATTATGACAATAGAATTAGTCAAATGTCCAATTCAATAATATTGATTATGAAAATATATATAAAATGATGGTGATGATTATGATTAACATCCGTTAGTAAAGGAAAATTTATTGTAATAATCTTATTTAAAGTTACAACTTATCCACACCTCAAATTGAGTTATGAAGTCTCCTTATTTGTTAATGTAATATAAAATAAAATATTATTATAAAGAAAAAATTATAAGAAGTTTGTCATTGGAAGTTTGTATAATAATATAATTTATAATTTAAGATAAAAAGAAAGTTTGTCATCAAAAGTTGGTATAATAATCTAATTTAAGGTTGTAGCATAGCTAGACATCAAATCAATTTATGAAATCCCTTGTTTGTTAACTACATTGTAAAATAGGAACTAGGGGTGTTTTTGGTAGTGTGTTTTGTTTTCAAGGTTTTTTTTTAATTGGGAAGGAGTTGAGTCTTAAAACCTTAAGTTTTTGTTTAAAACTTGTTTTATCAAGGAACCCATGTATTTGAGTTTAGTGTATGGGGTTATACGATAGTGTGTGTTGTTTCAAAGGATTTGTTTAAGGTTTACCTTTGTCTTATTCAGTAGTGGGCCAGTGATGGCGCTAACTATTTAGCGGCGATGGATGACGATCCACGAAGTTTTCAGAGTTAAGAGGCCCCATCATCAGTTTACTCTAGCTTTCCTTAGTAATCTTTCCACTCATATCTTTAAAGAGGCTTCCTTTAAGACCTTGGCTGGGGCTTTCGAGACTTAATAAAGGATTTATTTATTGTTTTTTATCGGTAATTGTTCTGCTTCAGACAACATTTGAGGGGGGGAGGTTAGTGGAGCCTAGGTGACTAGTTGTTGGCTTATAATCAAACTATAGGAATAGAGGACGATGTTAGTGCACTAATGGGTGGAGTTGACAAGGCCCTTTGGAAGACGGTCGGTGTTTTCTCCTCGGCATACACTTTGGGTGTGGGTACGACTACCTTAACAACCTCTTCGATTGACTTGACATCACATTCATTACAACCCTGTTCATCCAGAAGAGGGCCAAAAGGCGTTTCTCTCCCAGCTACAGGTTATCTACCTGTTTTATCTGATTGTCGTCTAAGTGCGGAGACGTCCTTTCCTGAGATAGGTCAGGTGGATTTGGGAAGGGGCTCTGGCTTTACTCGCTCGCAAGGTAAGGTGAGGAAGGTTTTAAGAACTTTCGGTGGTATGTGAAGACAGTGGAAGGAAAACAAGGTAAAAAAAAAAATGGTGTTGAGTTCATACATCGGACTTAAGGAGACTTGTAGGTTAGCATTGTGCAGGTTGGTAGGAAGGTTATCTTACTGTAACTTGTGCAATATTTCGCTCCCAAAATGGGTCAAGCAGATCTTGTCACCTCTGTTAGGTTGCGTGCCTAAGGTGTTATTACTAACCAAAGGTTGGTTTGGCTTTATCTTCAAGTCGCCCGATGACTTGGTACAGGTGTTGGGTAAACGATGGGTGATTGAAGGAAGCAACCTGATGTTGAAGCGTTGGCATGTTTCTTTAACCCAACGACAGAGTACTTCCAGTTTCACCATTTGTGGGTTTTGTTACCCGGTTTTCCACTTCAACTCTGGAATGAAGGGGCGCCTTGAAGGAAATCGACAATGAACTAGGAACTTATATTATGGTCGATGATCATAATTTCTCCTTCCCCTCCAGAAAGGTAGGGAAAATTCTTGTTGAAATTGATATCCATTGTGGGCTACCAGAGACTATAGAAATCGAACGGAGGGTCCGGACGATGCTTCAACGACTGGATTATCTCAATGTTCCTTTCAGGTGCAGCGTCTATAGAAGTACGGGTCACCTGCGAAGAGAGTGTAGTGGATGTGTGGAGGAAGAGGTGTCAGAAGAGTCCTTATTACAGAGAGAGCGTCGTGAACCCTCGCCAGAGGCAGATTCTTTTGAGCCAAGAGCACTCCATTACTCACAAGGGGATTTTATCCAGGCGAAGCAGTTGGGAACTCTTTCGGGTAAGTTAAAAGTATATTGTCCTTCTCTATTTTCTTCTTTATCCTCGTGGGAACGTGATACACTAGATTCCTCTAGCTGTTTGGGGAGTTTTACAACCAAGGTTGCCCACTATCCCTCTGTTTCGGATAGGGTGTGTGCAACTTCACCTTTAGTGTGCCAGAATAATCCTGGGGACAGGGATGCCCCACTGATTTTCTTGCCTCGGGAAGAGGCCTTTAGGGACAGTGACATGTTGTTTCAAGCTTCTGTTAAGGAAGGTCATAATGGCCTTACCTTTAATCCAAGTGATCCAAAATATCTTGGCGAACACAATTTGTTGTCATCTACTCGGACCGGGGAGTTTGAATGTCAACAGGATATAGGGAACCAGATGAGGGTGACTCATCCCTCAGTGTTGTTCTGGATACATTGGTTCCATTTTTTCGTGAAACCAAATCTCCTGCTCCTTTACCTATCTTCCAAGGAAGTTTATTTTATGGTAAAAAAAGGTGTGGTGGGGAGGCCAACACCTCAGAATTGCGCGAAGAGGGGCCAGGGAAAGAATATGCATGGTCGAGAGGCCTAGGAATTGAATACTCTTCGGTTAAAACCAGGAGTGCTAAAAAAAGAGAAAAGGTAGTGACATCCTTTCCATCAGTTTTAAATTCTTCTACCACTGATTGTGGGGCACTTAGAGCTATGAAAGGCCTGGCAAGGGAGAAATAATGATTATGCTCTCCCTAAATATTAGAGGGGTTGGGGACACCCTAAAAGCGGCCTCTGTGTGTAGACTGTTAGATAGAACTCACCCAGATATTATGTTCTTACAAGAAACACTGGTCCATGAATAGAAGGCAAGAGCCTTCATGAATATTTTTCGACCGACCTGGTTTTCATGTGCGGTCAACTCGGTTGGAAAATCAGGTGGTCTTTTGGTTACTTGGGATCCAATCAAGTTTGATCCGGTTCCTTACTTTTCCTGTGGCAGTATTTTGTTGACAGGCTTGTGTATTGAAAGCAAAAGGGAGATCGCAATTCTTAATGTTTATGGTCCATTGTCGGAGAGGAAAGTGTTTTGGAACAAAGTGGCAGAGTGTGGTCTTTTATCACATAAAAATCTAATTATTGTTGGTGACTTGAACTTTACCTTATTGACGGGTGAGGTCTAGGGAGGGTCGGCTCAAGCCGGTCCCTTGGCGGACTTTTTCAAAGTGTTTTTACAATCTCACAAGTTAGTTGATATCCAGCCGGACATGATTGTCCCTACTTGGCGAAATGGGAGATCGAGTGCTGACTACATCTCCAAGACGTTGGATCGGGTAATGCTATATGAAGATATTCTAGCAAGTGTAGGTCTTTACAGGTCCTGTGTGGAGTACCCTTTCGTCTCGGATCATGCACCTATGTTATTACAGTTGGAGATTACTCCACTCTTTAAGGCATATCCTTTCAAGTTCAAATCTCAATGGCTGAGTGAAAAAGAGTTTAAAATTATTGTTCTTTCTGTTTGGAACGATCAAAACTTTTTAAAAGAAGAAGGGAAACAATGAAGGATAGTTTGGAAATTAAAAGAATTAAAGGCCTGAACTAAAACCTGGGTTAAGCAAAATAGGCGTCGGAAATTGATCATTTTTTTAGAAGTTGGAGGATGAAATCGAAGTTTCTCTTTAGAAAACTACGGGAGGCGAGCAATCAGTGTTGGAGGAAAGACACCTAAATTGTTTGGAACAAGAAAGAAACAAGTACTGGAAGAAAGAAGAGGAAATTTGGAGACAGCGTAGCAGGGCAATTTGGATTCGCAGTGGCGACCAAAACACAAAGTTTTTTCACCAATTTTCCAATTATAGAATAAACTGCAAACATGTTTGGGGGATTAAGGATGACACTAGGTAGACTCATTATGGTCAGATGGAATTAAAAGCAGAGGCTACAAATTAATTCAAAAATTTCTTAAAGGCACATGATCAACCCTCTGTTAATGAACATGACATAATGGCGAGCCTTTTCTCCTGATTGGTAAATGTGGAGGAAGTCAGAGTTCTGGAAAGCCCTTGCAACCTGGGTGAATTAAAGGAGGTGCTAACACTATTCAAAAAAGAGAAAATCCCAGGGCCCGATGGCTGGACTGCCGAGTTTTTTATTCATTTCTTTGATTTGGTAGGGGGTAATCTGTTGGAGATGGTAGAGGAGTCAAGAATAAGAGGTGAAGTGGTTGGTGGCCTTAACTCAACCTTCTTGGCCCTTATACCAAAAGTAAACAAGCCAACTTCTTTTGAATATTTTAGGCCAATTTCCTTATGCAACCTTTGTTATAAGTTAATCTCAAAAATTATTGCTAACATGATCAAACCTTTTCTCTCTTACTCTTTGTCTAAATAGCAGTTGGGATTCTTAAAAGAAAGACACATACAAGACGCCATAGGAACAACACAAAAATGCCTCCATAGCATTAATATAAAAAAAAATTGAAGGCCCTAGTACTAAAGCTTGATTTGAAGAAAGCATACGATTGCATAAATTGGGACTTTCTAAGACTGATATTAATACAAGTTGGATTTGGCATTCTAACGACCAACTGGATTATGAGTTGTGTCAACTCCTCGTCCTTTGTAGTTTTACTTAATGGGGAGGCTACGGATTTTTTCAGAAGTGGCAGAGGTTTGCGACAAGGGTGCCCTTTATCCCCTTTGCTTTTTATTTTAGTTTTGGAGGCTCTTAGTTTGCTTCTAAAGAAAAGTAAACAAGATGGAAAGCTAACAGGAGTGAAGGTGTCCAAAATTATCAAAGTACTACATTTATTTTTTGTGGATGATGTCTTAATTATGACTAGAGCTACTTAGCAGGAATGGAAGGAGATTGATATACTCATTAAAATTTTCTATAAAGCGTCGGGATTACAGGTGAATGCGTCAAAATCCACAGTTCTACATGCTGGGTTACTGGAGTTGGAATTCAATGCTTTGGAGAATTTGCTCCCGTTTAATTTTGCAGAACTTTCGGTAGGTTTCAATTGTCTTGGTTATTTTCTAAAGACAGGCCTGCACAAAGTGGAAGATTGGAGCTGGTTACTTGCCAACGTGGGAAAAAGAATAGGATATTGGTGTAACAGGTGGTTGTCCTTAGCTGGTTGGTACATTTTATTGAAATCGGTCCTAGAAAGCCAACCAGTTTATTGGATGTCTTTCGTAGCTATCCCCAACTCAGTCCTAAATAAGATAAGGAAAGTTATGTTCAGTTTTCTTTGGAATGGAAGTAGCGAAAATTTTCATTATCATTTTTGCAGGTGGGAGACACTAACAAAACCAAAGAACTGTTGCGAGTGGGGTTTCAAAAATTTATTCCATTTCAATAAAGCACTGGCAACAAATACTCTATGGAGAGTGTTAACACATGATGGTATTTGGCACACAGTGATTAAAGATAAATATCTACCATATGTTTCTGTCACAAATTGGCTCAGATCGACGACTTTTCAACCGTCAACAACTTCACAAACTTGGAAAAGTCTCCTAAAATCTGTACATCTTCTTACAAACTAGCTAAGTTGGAGACCAGGTTCAGGTTGCCATGTTCATATTGGAAGAGATAGAATTCTAGGGTTGGGGGATATATCCTTTCTATCCCAAACTATTTTATCCTTCTTAAGACAAAAAACGATCACCTTACTCTATCAGGCCAGGGGACCACTTTGTCAATATTTTGATTATGTTCAATGGATAGGGAGTAACGAGTTGGGAATATCAGGTGAACTGGAAAAGGAATTGGATCATTATCGTAAATCTCTTATAGAATCAGGGTTTTTCCTACAGGACAGAGTTGATGAGTTGATGTGGACCGGGGGAGATAATTTCAAATATCTCTCTATAAAAAATGATTATAATGCCTTACTGTCAACCCTTAGAATGCAACCAGTTGGTGGGTGGAGGTTAAAAATATGGAAATGGGAGTTACCATTAAAAATAAAACTCTTTATCTGGTTGGCAACGGAAAATAAAATATTATCATGGGACAACTTACAACAAAAAGGCTAGGAAGGACCTAGTTGCTGCCAACTTTGTAAAAAAATTCAAAGAATATCAACCATCTTTTCATCCATTGTTCCTTCACAAAATTGGTGTGGGCGAGAATTCAAACTAGACAAAAGATTAAAAAAGATTGGGAAGGGAACAATCTGTCAGATTGTTACACAAATTGGCTAGAGGAGAAGACTGCCCCATTTTCACTACCTGCCCCGATTTGTTGGAATATTTAGTTAGAGAGAAATTTAGTAATTTTTTAGAAGGATTCTCCTTCAATCTTTTATGTGGTCACCAAGGCACTTGGAGCTCTAAAAAGGAATGCAGGTCTTCAAAAACCCATTCTTTTACGATCTTGTATTGTAACTCAACGATTAGGCACTACAATGGCATGTTTTGATGGAGCAACACAAGCAAATGGCAAGCAGTGTGGAGAAGGGGGGGTTATCAAAACTCCATACCTCTCAGTTTACAGATGGATCTTTAACTATGGAAAAGGCACACATACAAGGGCATAATTACTGGGAGCGTGGGAAACTTTAACTTTGGCAACTCAGTTGGCAATAAGTGAAATCCAGGTACTGGGGGATTCCAAGGTTGTAATTGATTGGTTAAACGATAAAGGAAGATTACAAGCATCTGCAATAGAATGTTGAAAGCTTAGAATCAAGGACCTTTTAAAAAACTTCCAAGAAATTAGTTTTGCTCACATATACATGGATTTCAATAAGGAGGCAGATATTCTATCCAAACAAGATATTCAGGAACCAAAAGGAAGAATTACCTTTTACAAGTGGGTTGATGGGATAAAAGGTCCCAATATGTTCCTTAACCTATACTAATACAGAACTCAAATTTATATTGTAATTACTTTCTTGCATCAGCTAGCAACATGATCCTCTTTTTTAGGAGTATTAAAGGACTTATAGGAAGACTGTATGTCTCTTTTGGCTTAGTATTTGATACCCTTTTTGGTATCTTTTGATATCTTTTTGGTCTATTGGGGATTGGGGAAATCTAGAGAGTATATGAGCACATCCGATCCTTTTTGGCTAGTTGTCATGACTTTTGTAAAGACTTGAAGATGTAAAAAAAATGTTATCTAATATAATTGAGTTAATTTTCTATTGGAAAAACTACATTGTAAAATAACGCTATAAGGAAAAAAATAACAAAAAATTTATATACTAATCTAATTTAAGATTGCAACATAGCCACAAGTCAAATTAACTTATAAAATCTCCTTGTTGTTTAACCCTAAAACCTCCTTGTTGGTTAACCCTAATTTATTATGTTGGAATCCACGAAGAGACTTTAGGATTCTTAAAGAATATCTTCCCACACACTTTTGAGAACATTGAAAAGGGCTTTAGATATCTTGGATATTTCCTGAAGGTCGATGCATACAGGACTATGGATTGGAAGTGGCTCCTCAAAAAGATTGAAACAAGGATTGGGGTGTGGTGTAATAGATGGTTGTCTTTGGGGGTATGTTTCACATTGATCAAATATGTACTTGAAGGGCAACCTGTCCACTAGATGGCCTTGACGACTATTCCGCATTCAATCCTATAAAATATAAGAAAAATTGGTTCAGTTTTCTTTGGTGGAGTGATGGTGGGAAAAAGAATATGCACCTTTGTAGCTGGGAGGTTATAGCAAGACCCAAACATCTGGGAGGATGGGGAATTAGAAATATATTTCTCTTCAATAGTGCATTGGCTGCAAACTCCTTGTGGAGAGGTTTAATGAAAGAGGGCATCTGGAACAAGGTGTTAAAAGATACTTGGTTCAGAACGACCCAAGCTATGGCACCATTTGCATCCCATACTTGGAAGAATCTTTTGAAGTCCTTGCATCTGATTACCCACTAGATTAGTTGGAGGTCGGGGTTGGGTCACTCGGTTTTACTCGAATTGGACTATATTTTAGGTCTGGGGTCATCTTCCTTCTTATCTCTCCATCTTATTTTTGAACTAAATAGAAATAATATGTATGATCTCTACCAGGTTGTAGGTAAAGGTAGAGCGAGATATCTATCTGATCTTTGGAAAACAAGTGAGGAGATTTTCCTAAGTGGGATCGAGGCAGTGGAATGGGATGCTTATTGCAGGGATCTTGTTGGTGTGGGGGTGTAGTTACAGAATGCAGAAGACATGCTCATTTGGACTAGGGGTGATAGCTCGGGCAGTATTACTGTGAAAAATATTTATTGTGCCCTTGCAAAAAAGAAGTGGCAGGTTAATATTGGGGGATGGCGTAGACATTTGTGGATGTGGGATTTGGCACTTAATTTTTTTTTTTTTACAAGGTTAGCCATTGAAAATAAAATATTAACCTGGGACACATTGCAAAGAAAATGGTGGGTAGGACCAAACATTTTCCAGCTGTGTTCAAAAGAGGTGGAATCTAGATATCATTTGTTTGTTTCTTGCAGTTTTTGTAAAGATGTATGGATGGGGATAAAAAAAGAGATAAACTTTCAAACTGTTTGGGAAGGAAGCACTCAAGAAAGGTGTTTTGAAATCTGGGATAGAAAGGAGGCTCTGTACCATACTCTTCCTGCTACACTTTGCTGGTTTGTGTGGATGGCACGAAACAATTTTTTTTTTGAAGGAGATAATCCCTCTCCTCTGTCAGTTGTATTTAAAATATGTGCAAACTTATCTACTCATCCACAATCATTGAAGAAGTCTGGAACCCGATTAGTTCATAATCCATGTTTTAACACCCATATAGTGAGTTGGTTTGATGGAGCTGCTCAGCTAAATGGTAACAAGTGTGGGGCTGGGGGTTTGACAAAAATCAATGCAAACTCAGTTTATAAGTGGACTTTCAATTGTGGCACTGGGAAAAATACCAAGAAGAATTGCTTGGAGCGTGGATGAATCATATCTTGGCAGTGCGACTGAATATCGAAGCTATCCAAGTAATTGGAGATTCAAAGGTTGTTATTGATTGGCTGAAGGATAGAGGAAAGATGGAAATTGCTTCTTTGTTGGGATTGATGGATAGAATCAACAAGCTCAAAAAATCTTTCAGGGAGATCCATTACACACATGTCTACAAGGAACTAAATAAGGAAGCATACCTACTCTAAAAAAAGGATCTGACGAAGATTGAAGGGCAGATCAACTACAACTTGTGGATATATGGGCATGAGGGCCCTCCTCTTATTTTTAAATTGTATTAGCATATAGGTCGTTTTTGGCCAATCTAGGAGTAGGTTTTTTCATCTGAGGATTGTAGTCACTCATTTTTCTTTGCTCTCTATGCTTTCATCTTAGACAAATCTATACATTTATGAGACTCTTTGGAGTTCAGGTAGTTTATGTGGACTAAAGTGTTTAACTTTTTGTAAATCTCAGAACATAGAATTTTTCTGAAGCTCTTGAAGGTGCAGTTATTTTTTTGTATACGGGGAGACATGCATACTATGCATAAAACTTTGTTTTGGATGGAAGGGTGTACACAGACAAAAAAACACCTTATGGCGAGCTTTGATGAAGCCGAGAATATGGCAAAGGGTGATCAAGGACAAATATTTTCCACATGGAACAGTGCAGTCATGGTTGCGATCGGCGGAAGCGGTCTCTTCCTTTGGATCTCAGTCTTGGAAAAATATTCGAAATACCTTACCAGTTATTCTTCAATGGATGGGATGGAAGTCGGGTTTGGGACACTTTATTTCAGTTGGGAAAGATGTTATCTTAGGCATGGGAAAGACTATTTTTTAACGCAGGAATTGGTAAACAAACTTAACCAAAGGAACATCCATCTCTTATTTCAAGCGAGCCAGATCTCGACGAGAGGCACGATAGGCCAAAGTTGGATTAGCAATGCTGAGTTGGGTCTGGAGGAGGATCTTGCAGCGGAATGGGATAATTTCAGACATAATTTGATCGATTCATGTATCTTTTTAGTGGACAGACCAGATGAATTAATATGGACATGAGGTGATATGTCGGGACAAATTTATGTTAAGAATGTTTACGAAGCCCTCTCTAATAAATTATGGAGATACAAGCTAGGGGGTTGGAGGAGGAAACTATGGAAATGGGATTGCCCATTGAAGCTAAAGCTTTTTGTTTGGCTCTTAGTTGAAAACAAAATCTTAACATGGAAAAATTTGCAGAAAAGAGGCTAGAAGAGGCATGGATTATGTTATTTGTGCAAAGTTAAGAGAGATTCAGGTAAACACATATTTGTAAATTGCTCCTTTACTATATCAGTTTGGGAGGAAGTGAAAAAGGCTCTAAAACTCACTGATGGTTGGAATGGCACTTCAGTGAATGATTTCCAAAATTGGGCATCTCAAAATTTTAATTTACAAGCTCTTCCTGCTTATATATGCTGGAACATTTGGTTGGAAATAAATAAGTCAATCTTTAAGGATAGGATCCCATCTATGTAGAGAATTGTTTATCTTGCTCTAGGAGTTGTGGGCAAAATGGGGAAAAAAAGTTTATATACCTAGGCTTACATCTACAATCCTTCATGTAGATAAAGCTCATGCATGGTTTGACGGGGTTGCTCAACATAATGGTACTCTTAGTGGTGTTGGTGGTGTCTTAAAGGTAGATGAACATAAAGAGTATAGATGGTATTTAAACTGTGGAAGGGGAACAAAAAGAGTATAGATGGTATTTAAACTGTGGAAGGGGAACAAATTCCAGGGCATAGCTCATGGGAGCTTGGGCTACTTTGACTCTTGCCTCAAGACTTACAATTTATGACTTACATGTTTTGGGGGATTCCAAGATCGTCATTGATTGGCTTAATCGAAAAGGATCACTTATGTTGGAAAATTTAGATGGCTATAAGGATGGAATTATTGAACTCATCCCTATTTTTAGATCTATCTCCTTTGTGCACATATATAGGGAAGACAACAAAGAAGCTGACTATCTATCAAAAAAGGCTCTTTACTTATGCTGAGGGAGAATTGCCTACAGTCAATGGGTAGGAGGCCATGAGGGCCCTACTCTCTTTTTAAATGTGTATTAATTATCTTTGAGACTTCCTTAGTGCTAGTACATTTTGGGTCCACTGTTGGTTTTCTTTACCCTCTTTGATAAAGAGTACTTTTGGCCATGTTTATAGTTCATTTTGTAGTATTGACGAAGAAGAAATCCTTCACAGGTTTAAGGATTATGATTTGATTATAAAACTGCTACCTATATTTTGGGTATGCCCATAAAAGGGATATCTATACTAGTGATGTATTGATTTTGTAAACAAATTATATTATTATCAATATAATGTGGAATTTTCACTGACAAAAAAACAAAAAAAAAACCTAGCCACACCTCAAATTATTATAATAATCTGATTTAAAATCACAACTTAGCCACACCTCATATTGAGTTATAAATTCTCTTTATTTGTTAATGTGAATATAAAATGAAATATCATTTTAATTTGAGTTATAAATTCTCTTTATTTGTTAATGTGAATATAAAATGAAATATCATTTTAAAGAAAAAATTATAAGAAGTTTGTCATTGGAAGTTTGTAAAATAATATAATTTATAATTTAAGATAAAAAAAAAAAAATTATCTGTAAAGTTTGTATAATAATCTAATTTAAGGATACCAAAATTGCACCTAAATCCGTTACCCCAAAATGGATACATTTTATATAAAATTTATAAGAGGCAGACACCATGAGTTACTTCAGCGGAAATAAAATGTATTCTGCATAACTTTTATCCGTCAGGCGGGGCGGGCGCCGGGCGCCGGGAATGATGCCTATCACTTACGTATGCGGAAAGGAAAGGAAAATTCTGCCAATTGCCACGTTGTACAGCAACAGGTACAGGTCTACATTCCTGTACACGTGTCATAGAATCTCCACACAGTAAAGTGATGTGATAATATATAAAATATTTTTATTGTCCGTTTGGTTCCGACCACAGCGACACGACCTGACGGTGAAATTACAGGGGTGATATTTTGATATGCTGATGTGGAACGTCGTATAGCGTCGATGTTTTGTTTTGTTATGGTAATTGACTGCGGTATATTTAGGGGTTTCGAATTCAAGTTTTGTGTTAATAATCCAAGTTCAATTACCTTATTAACATTTTTTTTTACCACACGCTTATTAAATATATTTTAAACACTATATATTTTGGGCGATATTTTTGATAAAATCAATTATAATAACGACACTTTTCAAAAACATGATGATTAATATTTACCCATTTATGCAACAAAAGTTCAACCACTTCGTTATTGTTATAATAAATGGTAGACTATACACTTAATAATAATGGTGTAGATATTTAATAAACACATACCACACAAAACTGATAATGGTGTAGATATTTTCTTTTTTTAAATATAAAGAAATCAGAGTAGCCGAGATTACGTATGAGATTAGATGTTTGATAATTATCTACTTTCATAAAGTTTATGAGAAATAATAAAGAATGTAAAGCGAGTCAAAAGTTATGTGGAATTTAAGTGCGAGAACAAAATAATGTTGGTGGATTGTATAGTCGATTCCATCCATGGCATTGATGCCAACATATAATTCAGAGCACTCACAACCCTATAGCATATAAGCATGCACTTGATCCTCATTTAAAAAAAATATATATTTGCTATAATTTTTATTTTGTAAATTATTTAATATTTTATATGACTTGGGAAGTCAATCAAAAGATAATTTTTATTTTCTAAATTATTTAATATTTTATATCAGACTTGGGAAGTCAATCAAAAGATAAGTATTAATGTGCCCTAAGTCAAATTTGATTGAATTGGAAAAGAATATACAAGTCTTTGAAATGAATCCAAAAAAGTAAGGTTTAGTAAGTACATTAAACTTTGACTTTAATTAAAGAAAATAAAAATAGATATAATGTTTAGTTGTATAGAGGATTTATAAAGATATAAAGGAAAAGTGATTTTTCTAAATATTTGGGATTAATAAGTAGTGAGTATTATGTTTTAATGAATTTGTATCTTGGTTAGATTTTAGTTTAGTTTTAGATGGTATACAATATGTGAAGTTAAATAATTATTTAAAAGTTGATAATGATTATATGTTTATTATTTTGAATAACTGAATAGTAAGATAATAGGTTCAAGATAGAGTTGGATTTGGGATATGTAATTATTTTTTTTTGGAAAAAATTTGCTCAATTATATTAAACATATAATTTTTTTACATTTTCTAAACTCTTACAAATACTCGTTATATGGACATACTAAGAGAATAGAAATTGAACCAAAAACTTACAAAAAGGATGGAGACTCTAGTAGTCAAATATGCTCCAAGTCCATACAGGAAACATAGAAACATGTCCACTTCTAAATACAAAAGTACAAAAAAGGAGTAGCTGTTAAACTATAACAAAGAAGCAATATTGTCGATCAATATAAGAATATCCATCAGATGATTAATGGATTCTAAATTGTCTCCTAGGGCATGCTGCTCCATTTGTCCATCGATGATATGAAAGAGTGCCCTCTGGTTCTTCGATGGTTTGCTTTGATAATTTGTTCGCTTCAATATTAAAATTTATGTAAATATGTTGGAAGGTAATAAACTGGAACTTCTCTGAAAGTGATAAAATTCTTGCTTTCCAACCTTCCAAAGAGCTTACCTGAAGTCTTCCCTTGCTTATAAGTCAATCGATGACTACTTTTGAATCTCCTAGCAAATGGATACAAGGTAGAGCTAAGTGATCTACTAACCAGAGAGAAGCCCATGCACCCATGAGTTCCGCTTTAGTATTTGTACCTCTACCGCAGTTTAAAGTCCATCTATAAACAATAGCATCCAGAGCTTTAATAATACCCCCTGCACCACACATGCTACCATCTCCTTTGGTTGCACCATCAAACCAGGCCAGTGTCGAATCCTTGCGATGAGAAATCAAAATGTCCCTCATAAGTCTATCTTTTGGATGAGAATAAGATCCAAAGTGTAATGCCAAAATCTTATAGAGCACTGCATGAATAGATAGACTGGAATCCTCAAAAAGCGCTTTGTTTCGTTCTTTCCAAATGTACCAAATGATATGAGCAACGATTTGAGTAGGGACAATCTTTTCCAAATACCAATTCTTTAAACATTCTGAAAGTGTGTTCCCAGACCAAATCCTTTTCAGATTTAACTCCTTAGAAATCAAATTCCAGTCTGAGATGGCAAAGGGACAGAAATTGAAAAGATGTATAACTGTCTCCAATTCAGATTTACACAGAGGACAACGCCCAGGTCCTTTCCATCCCCTTTTTTGCAAAGAGTCCCAAGTTAATATTTTATGCTCCATCGCCAGCCAAATAAACAATTTAACTTTTAGCTATGCTTTCCATTTCCAGATGGTTTCTCTCCAATTTTCTACTTTTAACAGTCTTTTAGAAGAGATTATGCTCATATAGAAGTTTTTAACAGAGGGCGATCCTGTGTTATCTCCACCAATCCACATTAGAATGTCCCTCGAATCTTGGATAAGAGCTCCGGAATCCGATAATGCTCTTTTGAAATGATCCCACTCCAATGCATAATCGCCCTCCAATCCCAGATCACTGCTGCCAAGCCAATAGGAAGACAATGATTGATTTTTCTGAATAATTCATGGCATGTGCAAGCGTAGAGATGTTTTTTTTCTTTTAACACAGTTAAGAGATTACAAGAGAGAAAAGAGATATCTCCCATTCCCAATATCCGATCCTTACCCAGCACAATAAGTTGACCGGTCCTTGGAATCCAACTTAAACCATGTAAAATTAAATAAATAACTTTTAAAAGTCCACTCGAGATTCTAGATATCCCAGTCTATTTGAAAAACTGTGATCTGAGCTAGTTAATCACAATCACTTGATGAAGATATTTGTCAATCATGACCCTATGCCAAACACCCTCTCCCATAAGAACTCTCCATAGAGTGTTCGCGACTAGCAAATTACTGAAGTCATAGATATTGCGAATGCCCCAACCCCCATATGACTTAGGAAGGGAAATCCGCTCCCAATTGCACAGATGCATTTGGTGGGATTCCAGAGAAAATTGTACATTAGTTTCCTTAGAATGTTCAAGACGGAGCACGAGACAACTGCCAAGGACAACCAAAAAATAGGTTGACTGGTTAACATTGCTTTCAAGAGAGTAAGTCATCCTCCTAAAGACAACCACCTATAGCACCAATTATTTATCTTGTTCTCCAACTTCTTTATCAACCATCGCCAATCTTCCAAGTTCAAAGCTCCTGCCTTCACAAAAAAACCAAGATACTTGAACCCCTCTTCCAACTCTATAAATATGAAAGGAAAGAAAGCTTTGAACGGAATAAGATCCTGATCCGACAGACCAACTTGGTGAAAAGTGGACTTCGATGCATTTATCGTTAATCCATAGGTCGAACTGAAAAATTTAAGCACTTTATCTATCTCCCACCACTCTTGCATGGTTGCGCCTGTCATAATGATCACATCGTCCACAAATAAAATATGCAATATTTTTATTGATCTGGAAACTTTAATACCTGTCAACTTACCCTCTCTTTGACTTTCTCTCAAAAGGAGACTAAAACCTTCCATCACCAAGATAAAAAGAAAAGGTGATAAGGGGCAACCTTGCCTCAAGCCCCTCCCGCTCTTAAAGAATTCAGTGGATTCTCCATTAATCAAGACAGAATAAGAAGTAGAGACCACACAACTCATTATCGAATTTGTCATACATAGGCCCAAACCGATTTGGAGAAGTAGAATGCACAGTAGGTCCCAATTAACACAATCGTATGCTTTTTGCAGATCCAACTTTAATACCAAAGACTTAGATTTCTTCTTCTTGATACTGTGTATACATTCATGGATTGTTCCTATGGAATCCTATATCTACCTCCCCTGTAAGAAACCCAACTGCTCTTCTGAGAGCGATCTAGAAAGAATCAGTTTAATCCAATTAGCTATTATCTTTAAGATGATCTTGTAACATAGATTACACAAAGAGATCGGTCTATAATCTCCAAACTGAAGAGGTTTGTTTACTTTGGAGATTAAAGTAATAAAATTTGAATTTAAAGTTCCTGGTATAAATCCCTTTGTTCTAGACTCTTCAATCATTTCCAACAGATCCTCTCCAACTATATCAAAAAAATGCTTAAAAAACTCCACTGTCCAGCCATTCGGGCCCGAACTCTTATCCACTTTAAAATTTGATAAAACTTTTTTCAGTTCCTCCTTGTCAACAAGTTTGTAGAGGGCATCAGCCTCTAAGTCGATTAACATGTTTGGAAACAATGCAACCACTCTAACTTGTTCCCTGGGATTTAATTCCATAGGTTTATTATAAAAATCTTTAAAATGTTTTATACTGCTTCTTTAATATTTTCCTCACCTTTGTAGACTAGTCCCTCTGCATCTTGTATCTCCACACGAACTTATGATTTCTCCTGAAATTGGCAAAATTATGAAAGAATTTCGTGTTTAGATCACCACTCTGAATCCATATTGCTCGACTTCGCTGATGCCACTGCTCCTCAATTTCCTTTAGTAAAGTATTCCTTTTTTGTTCCAACTCTTTTAATGACAAATCAACCAAGTTCTGACAGGTGCCCTCTGCTAAATTTTGTAGTCTGAAGGAGATCTCATTTTCTAGTCCACCGAGTCTAGCATTTTTTACAATTCTTTGTTCCTTCTGCCAGACTTTTGTCTGTACTTTTAAATCTTTCAATTTCCAGACCAAACGCTTCTGCTTACCAGTATCCCGAAGATAAATAGGATCTGTCCACAGTTTTTGAACTATAGTAGTAAATCCAATTTCTAAACTCCAAAGAGGATTGAATTTGAACGGATAAGCCTTGAAAACTGGAGGAAGGTCCAACTAGAGTAAAATCAGGGCATGGTCTGAGATAAATGGGAATTCCACCCAATCTCTATAGATGCCAGTCGCAACCACTAAATCCTCGGAAAGTAAGGTTCTATCCATTCTTTTAGCTATAAAATCTTCTCCCGCTCGACCATTTCTCCAGGTAGGAGTCACTTTCCCCAACACTATATCAATTAGCTTATTTTTATGAAACAAATTGGTGAAAAAACTAGCCAACGATCCCAAGGAAGCCACACCACCCCAAATTTCACTTGCAGATAAAGTCAAATTTAGGTCACCTGCTAATATAAGACTTTTTAGAGACAACAAACCCGTAGACTCTAGTCTTTCCCAGAAAAATTTACGCTCCACACAAGGCCCGTATACATTAAGGAGGTTTATCTGTCTTTTGGAATCTAAGCAGTAACCTATCAATAAGATCCCACCACACATCAGGAATGACATCAGATAAAAAAAAGTTGGATCCCAAGCAGCCAATAATCCTCCAGAATTGCCAACTGAGTTTACCGCACAACAATACCACTTTCGGCCGCAGAATTTGAAAGAAATTACAAGCCTTTTCAGAGTGAACTAAAGTCTCTTGTAAGAAAACAATATTTGGACAAGTTTTATCCAAAACACTACGAACCGAGGCCTTTTTTAGGGAGCCTCCAGTCCCCCTTAAATTTAGGGAGAGTAATAACATTACTTAGATCTCGCAAGGGCCTTCAATGCTCTAAGGGCCCCACCATCGGTAGGAATATGTGACACAGAGTCAACTTTTGAATCAAGTGTGGATTTTTTTTCTTGCAGTTCGGCTTTTGATAAGGGAGAGTTCAATTCTGAAACCACGGGACCACACAAATTCTTTCCCAACCTCACCCTCTATAAGTTTTCTAATGAAAAAAAAACAAAATTTTAATCTTCATAATAAAATTCAAATCTTAACGTGTGAGAATTTCTAAATAAACAATAATATCTATCATTTATCTTATACTATACTAAATATGATAAAATAAAATGTTCTTTCAATTTTCAAGCTCTCCATTACATGACTTACATATATAAAAGTCACGTGGTATGTAAAGGTTAGTGTTTATTTTCAAGTGGTAAAAACAAACCTTGAATTATTAACTATGAGAGCAAATGTGATGCCAAACTTGACCTTTAAAATAGCTCAAAATGATAATAAAATTGTTCTATAGATATAAACACAATAATAATGAAATTTTGGGGAAAAGCAAATAATAAAATCTTGAATAATAATAATAATGACATTTGAAAAAGGTAACTCTCATAAAAAAATATTTAAATACATATTATATATGCTTTACTAAACTTTTTCATAATTCTTATATTATTTATAAATAGATATACATTATGATTGAGGATAAATATGATTAAGGATAAAAATAATGGAATATTGTCAATATCAAAATTTAAAAGTGTGAAAAAATTATAATATATATATTTATATCAAAAGTGTTGGTCGTTATGTTTGGTTACATGTAAATTATAATATATTCTTTTAGATATCGAAGATATCGAAACCAAAATCAACTAAATAACAAAATAATATCAAAATAATAATATAAAATAATTCCACGATAATAGACAAACACTAAACTTTAAATAATATAAAATAATTCCATGATAATAGACAGACACTAAACTTTTAATAATAGAAATATAAAAACAGAATATCCGTTTTGTTTTTTAAAAACCATTATATCAAATTCCACATAAATATGCTTGAAATTGATTTTACAAGATTTAATATGCTATTAAGTGGATTTACACATCAATCAAAATCAATATACAATTATTTAAAAAGAGGAATTTTTAAAAAGATATAATAACCCATAAAAATTATATATATATATATATATATATATATATATATATATATATATATATATATATATATATA
>ML800500.1:154808-166931 GCA_009831015.1 Picea engelmannii
GGAACCATGGAAATGTATCCTGCAGGAAACAAAAATTCCAAAATATGTAATACAGTCCACCAGAGTTGGAGAGCACACTCAATTCATGAGGGAACATGCTTTAATAGGAAAATTCTTGGGACTACGACCCTCAGAGAAAGATCTAGTGCATTGGATAAAAACCCGGTGGCATCCAAAAGGAGACTATGAATTGCAACTAAGTTCAAAAGGTTTCTTCACAATCATCTTTTATAACCTGGAAGATAAGGACATAATCTTTGAAGGAGGCCCATATTTCTACAACTTTGCAGTTCTATTTATCTACATATGGACAAATTGATTCAACCTAGAGAAAGAGGACTTTGCTTTCGTCCCAGTCAGGATTCACCTGTATTCCCTGCGCCATGAATTATGGCTTGAAGAAATATTCATGGGAATAGGAAATACACTAGGAAGATATGTGAAATATTTTGAAGCTATCAAAACCAAGAAAATACACCTCCTATGTAAGGATTTGTGTATACATGGATATCTGAAAATCCCTACCAGGGTCTCTGAATATGGAATACCAATATGAAGAATGGATACAAACTATAGACTACGAGCACATACCCTTCAGGTGTCGAAAGTTCCATGAACATGGACACCTCTTCAGAGACTTCCCCCTCAATTCCCCAGGAAAACAAACTGAGGAGGGGAAACCCAGGGATGGCTTCACACAAGTCAATAATCACAAAACGAAACCCCAAAAGAAATCAGGCCAAGGTACAAACCAAGGAGCAAGCAAGAAAATCCTCACAAGAAACTCCTTTGACGCTTTGAACAACCTCCTAGAAGCTAAAGAGGTCGAATACCCACACAACTCAAATCCACCAACCCATGACAAGGGGAAAGCGGGAAAATCTCAGGACTCGGATCTCAAAAAATCCAACAACTCAGGATCCAAGGGTATAGCGGAAGTAGACAACAACACAAAAGGGGATGGAGACTCGATAATGCAAATGGATGAACAAGATCTAGAGGATATAGATCTGGAAAAGATCGAAGAAGCCTTCAACAAAAAGGAACTATAGCCCATTCTGGTGGAACAGCTAAGAAAAGTTCACAAAGACTTCATAGAATCCATAGCTAGGGATACATCACGACTAGGTATCAGTTATGATCCAAGCTTGGAACTGAAACAATTACCCAAAGAAGGAAAAAGGAGGGGATGCAAATCATCCCATCAACTAATCAAGGATATAGGTCTTTTTATGATCAACTCTAGACAAGTCCAGAGGTTGACCGAAGGATTATTCTCACCCCCCCACCCTCCTCCTAATGAATATCATCACATGGAACATAAGAGTCATGAATGGAAGATCCAAACAAAGGACTCTTCATAACAGTATATGGGAAGAGGATCCAAACAAAGTACTACTTCAGAAAACAAAATGTGCAGGACACATTGCATAGGAAACTTTCCAATGATGTTGGAGGCATTGTCAGTTTGTCTATAATGACTCCAAAAAGGTTGTT
Organism: Picea engelmannii; assembly: GCA_009831015.1. NCBI lineage: Eukaryota > Viridiplantae > Streptophyta > Pinopsida > Pinales > Pinaceae > Picea > Picea engelmannii. The sequence continues at coordinate 156,306 of ML800500.1, forward strand.
GGTGGATTGGATATCCTTTGGAATCTATGAACAGTAATTATTGACCATCATTTTTAAATGGCGTGTACAATATATGGTCTGTATTGTGTGATCAGAACAAGCAAAAATGGCATTATCACATATTCTTATGGACCTCAAAACAATCAAGAGAAGGACACTTTTATGTAAAGTCTACTCTCTCTAGAAAGATTGATAGGAAAACATAGGTGGATCATAGGAGGAGATATTAACATTATTCTTTCTATGGAGGAAAAGTGAGGAGGCACGTGACCGCTAGAATAGGATAATGGTAAGCTTTGAGATCTCATTGATCAACTTAATCTTATCGACATAGAAACTAGAAATGGTACTTTTACTTGGACAAATAAAAGATTTGGATCCCACCAAATTTCCTATAGATTAGATCTCTTTCTAATTTATGAACCGCTAATGGTAGAAGGACAATTGATAGAAGATAACATCCTACCCTTAGTAGGATATGATCACTATCTAGTTCACATTTGGATCGATGACCCAACCACTCCTAATCTCAAGCCTTTCATATTTGCAAAGTTCTATCTTTCCCACCCAATCTTCCAAGAATTATCCCAAACTTAGTGGAATAATGCTGAAATTTTGCATGGTACATGTATGTATAGATTCCAACAAATACTGAAAATTTTCCAAATGCAACACAAAGCTTGGACTAAAAATGAGTTTGGAAATATTTTCCAAGCACAGACTCAGTTACTCAGATGCCTAGAGAACCTTCAACAGGAAACAATCTTGCATGGTCAAACAGATGAACTAAGCAAAAAGAAAGAACTGCTTAAGAGACAGCTTGAAGAGAGCCAAAATCAGGAAGAAATCTTGTGGAAACAAAAATCAAGGGTGCAGTGGTTGAAAGAAGGAGAATGAAATACAAAATTATTCCACAGATCCATGTTGCACAGAAGATACATAAACCATATCACCAAGTTGGAGGATGATCAAGGAAACCTAATTCTAGATCACAAAACCCTAGAAGATGAATTGATAAATTACTACCAAAAGATATTGATATAGCCACAAATTGACAGAACCCCTGCAATAAATAGGGTATTTCAACATATATTGATGCTCATAACACCTGATCAAAAATAAGCATCGATGCGACCAATCACCTAGGAGGAGTTCGATCCGGTAGTGTAGAAAATGCCTTTGGGAAATGCTCCAGGTCCAGATGGATTCACAACTGACTTCTTTCATCATTTTTGGCCAATGATCAGAGAAGAAGTTTGGTAACTAGTTGAGGAATCTAGAGCTTCTGGACAAGTCATTTCTTCTCTAAATGCCACATTTCTTGCTCTCATCCTAAAGGAAGAGCAAGTTACATATCCAAAAAAATTCAGGCCTATCGCTCTTTTCAATTTCATATACAAAATAATCACCAAAGTCATTGATCTCAAGATAAATCCCATTCTCCCCCTCATTATTTCCAAAGAACGATCGGGATATGTGGAGGGTCACCAAATCATGGGAAACATCAATTTGTTTCATGAGATAATCCATTCTCTCAAATCCTCAAGAACCCTAGGTATGTTTATTAAACTGGATATTTCAAAAGATTTTGATTGTCTTAGTTGGAGTTATATGCAATCCCTTCTGGAAGCCTTTGGATTTGACAAGGATTAGATCCACTGAATTATGAAACTCACCTCCTCAGATTTTTTTTCCATTCTGGTAAATGGATTCTCTTCAAAACCCTTCATGCCATCTAGAGGAATTTGTCAAGGGGATCCCATATCCCCCTTTATTTTAGTAATAATGATGGAAGGACTAGGATGCTACATCAAATCTTCCATTGAGGATGGCTCTTTACAAGGTTTACCACTACATGATCTCCAACATGTTTCCTCTCACAGCCAATTCATGGAGGAAACTCATTTATTGAACACCCGCACTCCTAAATAATCCCTTAACATTAAAACCATACTCTCCAGCTTCAGTGAGACCTCTGGCACCACCTTTAACCTAGAAAAATCTTAGATTTTCATTTTTAATACCCAACGCGTTATCCAAAATCATATCTCCCATCTCCTGGGCATACCAAAGATCTCTCTTCCTTCCAACTACCTTGGTGTTCCACTTTTCGAAGCAGCAGCAAGAAAAATTTCCTCGAATGCTTATATTCTCTCTCTTTCCAATCATCTAAACTCTTGGACTTTCCACTCTCTCAACCTAGTTGCCAGACTAGTTTGAATCAAATGTGTCCTGCAAGCTCTCCCTTCTTATCTTTTCTTAGCTTTAGTGGCCCCTAAATCATTCATCAACTCAATCATAAATATACAAAGGAAATTCCTTTGGCACAGTCATGATCCAGGGAAAAAATGGGCCCTTGTAAGTTGAGAAAAAGTTTGCAAGCCGAAGCTAATCGATGGATTAAGACTCATGGATCTGGGAAAACTAAACAACACCATGAGAGAAACAAATTGGTGGCAACATCTTAAGTATCCATATGAACTTTGGGCATGGCTTTGGAAGCAAAAGTATGCCCCAACCATCAATGGAGAGAATCTCATCAAGTTTAATGATCAAATCCAAGGTTCCAATATTTGGAATGCAGCATGGAAAAATCAACCTATCATTCAAGAACATGTGTTCTAAGAAATTAGGGAAGGACAAATTACTCTATTCTATAACGATTCATGGAAACACCTCCCCCCCCCCTCTCCACTCTCTATAAGAACTGCACCCCATTCAAAACATCATGGCACACTGATAACCCCTCAAAGTTGTGGATCTCTGGCTTCAGAATGCTAACCATCCCCCCTAGCGAACTTGGAAAACTTTGCACCAGGACCTCAACCTACCTGTTGATTGGGATCTTCAGCCATGGATTAACATAGCTTCCAAAAGGAAAATACTCTTCAAAAATGGCTCAGATATCCTCTGATAGGGACACTCTTCGACAAGAAATTTCACAATAAAAGAAGCTTACAATCTACAGGATAATTTTCAATCCCAACCAAAGGAACATAACTGGAAAATCATATGGAAATCCAACCTTTGGAAAAAAGTATCCACTTCTCTTTAGTTCATGAACCAAAACATAATCCTAACTTGGGACAATCTCAGAAAAAGAGGTTTCATAGGGCCATCCATTTTCCACCTTTGTCAAAAGCAAGAATAATTTGTGGAGCATCTCTTCAATCATTTATCCATTAGTGGGGAAGTATGGGATCAGGTTTCCAAAATCATTAGGAAAACCAATCGGAAAAGATACAACATTAAAAACTATAGAGGATTGGGGAGACTCTGCCTTCACTAACCCCATGTTGAGAATAATATGGAAAGTGATATGAGGGTTCATGGTCTAGAAAATCTGGAAAGAGAGAAATCGATGCATGTTTCACTCTAAACTCTCCCCGCCCCCCCCCACCTTCTTGCATCTGGGCAAGGATTCAGAACAATGTTAAGAAGACCATTCATGCTCAAAATTGGTCAAGGCAGGAGTTCACTAGCAACCCCTAGGAAATCAATATTCTTTCTAACTGGGAGCTTGCTCCTTCTAACCCCTCTCCTACTATTCTTCATGATAATTCTAAAGCCCTCTCCATCCTCTCTTCATGTTCTTTCCCTCCCCCAGTATTTATCAAATTGAACTTTGATGGAGCCTTGAATGGCAATCCGGGTCCTATGTGTTTTGGAGCAGTCCTTGGAGACTGGACAGGACAAATTACCTACATCCTAGCCGGGCACTTAGGACACAATACCAACAACTCCACTGAAATTTTGGGGCTGTTAAAAGGAATTCAATTAGCCATAAATATAAATATCAAAAATTTGATAATAGAGGGGGCTTCCAAAGTGATACTCTCACTGGTTGGGAAAATCATCAATGGAACTGACTGTTGGCACAAGGGCCGACCCAGGGTTCAACGCTTCAACAGTGCACCAAAAAAGCCCTAATTAGCATCCCTTTCGGCAACACCTGCAAAGCAGATCAAGTCTCACCCGAGGTAAAGGTAGGGGTGGTTGCAGGACTCAAGTGTATGCAACCTAACTGGGACACAGATCTGTGATTACACCACTCTAACAAAGCACTTAGCAGTTATCATTCATCAGTATTTAACCCTTATTCACATCGCAGATCCAAACCCTAATTACAGAACAATGCAGTATTCAACCAGATCTAACACATCTAAGCACTTAGCATATGGAAAGAGATCAGATCTAGCATTCATTCACATCACTAACCAATTAATATATCATACTATATTCATATAAACATCCATTACTGCACTAAGCTTAAATCATATGAATAATATAATAACCATAATGCATAAAGAAACCACAACATAGGATATATGTGGTTCACCCCAGTGTGGGGCTACGTCCACCAACTCTTATCTTTTTTATTATCTTCTGTCAATCTTCTACAAGCAAAGAGCCCAAAAACCCCACTCCGCATAGGACAAGATATCTACGTGCACCTCGCCAGATCCTCCTTCCTTGAGCTAGGTTTAAGCACAAATCCTTCTTATGATCACTTGCACTTAACTCTGCAAGTCTTAACACATAGTATGCACAAATCCTCTAGCTCCACACTAAGACGATTCTATCAGTTCTAAACTATCACACACCCGCTTATTACATCGCCTAGATATCTATTTATACATTACAAAATGGGCCTAAACATTGGTAAACCCATGGGTTGACATCCCATACCTGTTACATAAACCCAAATCCCAAAACTACCCTAAAAAGGGGTCGATATCCTGTGATCTCCGCTTCGACTTTCTCTCCACCCTCGTCTAGCCTGTCGAATTCCCAAAAGTGGTCAAACATGACCAAGGTTTTCCAAAACTTGGTTGAGGGCCAACAGGCCCCCAACACTCACCTGTGACTTGTCTCGAGTCACTCTGATTTGGGTAACTCTACCTCAAATGCCTCGAGCTACTTCGACCTGTTGCTTCACCAAGGCCTCCTACTTGGAAAACTCCTGAATAACTACCTCAGTCACAAGTCCTTCCAGGCATTGTTCAAATGAAATGACTGCTTGTTCTAGTTCTTCTCCCCATCCTTCAATCTCCTAAAAAAGCAGGCAAGCTGCATCCTGAACTGGCTGGAGCTTCTGAGTCACTTCCATGACTTTTCTCTATATGGAATGGACCTGTTGTTGAGTCATGCGATGTTCTTGGGATATTTTCATTCGCTCAACTATTGACAAGGGCTTCAACCGCGCTTGTATTGTTGTTGCTTGCTTCTTTGCTTCCTGGAGATGCAACTCCAGTGTCTTTAGTTCAAGGTCCTCGGTAAGGCTTTCATAATTATGTGCACTTCGACTACTAAGTTGTTTACATTACAAGGCTAATGTATTGATTCTCTGGATTGTGCTTCAGGCGGGTTCTTGTTGCTGGTCTCTCACTTCCTGCGGAGTGCTTGGTACTACTTGTAACTCCAATTCCGATACTCTTTGTTGAATTTGTTGGATGGTTGCAGTAAGCTTTGCTACTTGACTCTCTACTGGGTCTTATTCTATCTATTCTAAGCCTGTCACAGAACGAAGTTCTTTGTTGACTGCTTCTTTAACTCCAACCTGCTCTGTGAGCATCTGTTCTTTCTCTTTTTGGATCTGTGCTTTATCCTCTTCAAATTTGATTTGGAGTTTGGCCTTCTCTTGTTATGCAACTCGGCGTTGCTCTATGACTTCCTCTTGTTCTTGCTTCAGGGCCACTGTGGTTTGTTCTTTTTCTTCTTGCACACGACGAAGGAGAGCTTCAGTTGCATCAGGTATTTTGCGGAGTTGGGCAGGCTCATATCCCAACTTGGCTTCTTCTCATGGCGGGAGTGTAGTGGACACTGCATGGTTGGAGTGAAGGGCTTGTTGTACCCCTCTCAACTTTGATTCAATTATTTCATACATGGTTTCTTGTTTGGCTTCATTTCTCTACAAAATATATTCTGAGGCATCTCATACAGTTGCAATAATAAATTCGAAGTCATCAACCATGAGCACAACTTGCAGCTTCAGCTTACTATCTTTGGACTTCTTCCGCGATGTAGGTTTCGTTGCGGAAGCCTTTCTTTTCCTAGATGTCTCTACCTCTTCAAGGGGATTCCTAGGCAGTGTTACTTCACCCTACTTATGCTTGTCTTCTTTCCCTTCATTCTCTTATTTTTCCACTTCGTCATTTCATCCTCTGCTAGGTGAATCTGATGTAGTTTCTTCTTATGTGTTGTGTATTTCCTGTATATATTCCTTCTTTTTCTTCCTGCTAATGTTGGGTGCATCATACTCTTTGTGAGTAACCACCAGACTTCCAATGAGGTCGGGGCCAAATAGTTCTACGTGGTTGACTAGCACTAGGATTTCTTCAGGCCACTCTTTGGTGATTTCCTCCATGTCCTCCTCGGTGAGCTTGTAATAGGACTAAATCTCTTCTTTATGTTCATCTTTGTGTGCAATAATATATATATAATTCCTATACGTGCGGAACTTCGCAACTTGTATGAACCTATCCAGGGTATTTGGCGTCATATGAGGGAAAGACTCAATAGCCCTTGTTAACTGCAGGTAGTAGGTATGGAACACCACGTTTGACTACCATTGTTTCCCCATATCGCTAGAATACCAGAGCGTGGTGAACTTCGCAGCTAGTGGCTCGAACGGCTCAATGTCAGGGAAGGTCGCTCCTTCCAGCATCTCCCAAGGAATGAATGCAATGAGGATTAGCAGCCAGCTAAAGTGGAACTCATAGCCTTGATCCTAAGCTTTGTGGCAGTCCTATTCTAACTAGTTGACGAAGTAACTCACCCAGTTCATTTGTAATCCTTCCACACATTTTCTTGTGAGGTCAATGATGAACCCTGTGACCTCCATGTGTATGTTCTTCCTTACTATCTTACTAGCGATCAACTAGAAGGATAGGCACACTACGCCATTCTATATGGAGGCTACCTTGTAGCCTCACTTCCCCTTCTCGACATCGCCATAGGTGTCTTTAATATTCTATGCCAGGGTGCGATCTGCATCCTTCCCTAAATAAAACTATTGTGGGTTTGGTCCTTGCATGCTTAATCCAGTGATCCTATGGATCAGCACTAGATCGACGGTGATACACCTATCCAACCATAGATAACCACCATGGAAGCACAACATCATGAGATTAATGCACGCATTAACCTCCCGATGCCTTCCAAAGTGTGGGATATTCATCACGTTTAGGATAGTGGACCTTGCGATGTCCATAGTCCATGGTTGGGGGACGATCTTCGACTTCTTCCCCTTGGTCTTGGTCAAGTATTTTTTAGGTGCGAGCATGCCATAACTCTTGCGATATCCAAGGTTATAATCATCGATCTTCAAGGTTGGAATCCTCTCCAACTACAGTCTGATTTCTTGTATTCCCTTCGAAAGGTACGTAGTGATGACTTTGTAGTCAAAGTCCCTTGAGACACTGTCACGACTCACCACACCGGCCAAGGGTGGGATGTAGTCAGGCAGGATGGATGGGATTAGCTTCGCATTCGCCAAGTCATCACAATGCTTGGTTCTTTTCTCAGTCGTAACTCGGGATGGTCCAGATCCGTGAGCAGTCGATGGGGAGGCTTGCACTCCTCTCATCGATGAGGCTTGGATGCCTACAGAAATCACCTTCTCAGCCATGAGGTCTATTATAATATCTTTGACGTCTTTTTCTGCTACACTAATTTTGTCTGACATGCACACTTGAGATCTGATATCTCAGGTTGGTGAACAATATTCAATTTAACAGAATGGATGGCGAGGTCTCAATGATCATTGCGTGAAATCAACTAGTTCTCTATGGGAAAAATCACAATTGGCAAAAGTGTTCTCAGTACAACACTCGACGGGATAAATAGGTATTATCATAATAGACTCTTCCAACGGGCAGGAATGCCTCAATCAATGCAGTTCCATTCGTTATGGTGTGGTCCCAACGGTCCAAGAGAGAACGTTCCGGGAATAAATGTGTTTGTAGTCATTTTGGAGTGTCGTTCTAACAGTCGGGATGCCTCCAATGATCATATTGTTCTGCCATAGTGGAGTGCCAATCTGTGTTGTACTGATATTCTGGAGAAGTTCAAGTTTTGGAAACCTTCCTTTTGTGAAGTCTTCCCTGGAACTTCTTGCAATTTTTCTAACTTTTCTTTCTTCTTACTGAGCTTTCTGGCCTTCTTTCATGTGATATGAATCAATGTTTTCCTCTTTCCATTATCGTTCTTAACTCCTATTGGCATGATAACTTTGCACTATGGGGGATCTTTCATAAGGTTCAAGGGTAATACTTCTTCTCTTTCTGGGGTAGGTGCTCTACTCTCTTGTACAAACGGGTGTCTCCAATCTTCCTGTGTCCTTTCAACTTCGACTTCCATATATTTGGTCCTTAGTAGCTTCAACTAGTTCTCCTATTCTTCCAGTAAGTGCACTATTCTCCTAGCCATGAAATCTCTTAGTTCTTTCTTTTTCTGTTCTAGATCCTCCTCTTCTTGTTTCCTTCGTATCTAATATTTCTTAATCCAGGTTTTTCCTAGAAAGATAGCAAATGGGGTGATGTTCTCAACAAATTTAACGATCTCAAATTCTTCTTCTGTTGAAGTGCCATGGGTACTCATAGATGTCTGGGTAAGTCTTCCACATAGGTTTATTATCTTTCCTCTAAATAATCATATTCCTCTTAATGAAGGAACCATAGCAGGCTTTCCCAAAATTTCCCAAGTTCTTTCTGTCATGATACTCACCTGTGTTTCCTCATCCAGAACACAGTCTATGTTGAAGTCTCCTATTATTGTTTCTATGTAGTCTTTCTCTTTTAATATCTCTGATAAGTTGATATTTATGCGATCCTTTAGGGTTTCTTTCATCTGTAGTAATAGAGTCTCTGATTCTTTCTGGGGTTCTATCATATCCTTAGTTTCTTGGTTGTCTCATAGTTTTCTTGTCTCGTATCCATCTTTTCAACTTTTGCAATCATTCTAGGTAAATCCAAAACTTCATGTCCAGTATCCTTGCAACAAAGGAAAATAGAACCTCTACTAGGGCATTCCTTAGCAAGATGTCCCGGTCTTCTGCAACTATAGAAAAGACTTAATCATCTCTTTCTCTTGAACGATCCCCAACCTTTCATGTACTGGGCACTGGGATCACAGTAACTAACCTGCAAAAAATTATTTCTAGGATGTTGCATCCATTAGTTAGTCCAAACATTTGTTCTATGCATATGAATAACATATCTTTCATTATTTCTATCAGATCTATTCATATCAAGTCTTATTTCTTCTAGTTGTACCCTAGTTTTCACATTAGGACCAATTCTGTTAAACATACCTAGATCCATTCTTTCGAAATAAAAAATTTCACTTATCTTACCTTTCTCAGAGCACAAAGCTTCAATATCTTACCTCTTTTCTTCAGATCATACTTCTCTTCTTAGCACAGAGCTTCGCAAGTCAAGTAGAATACTACACACTAAAGTAGCAGATCTACGCACAGAGCATTATTTTCTTCAATTCCCAGCAATCACAGTTTCAAGTCCCAGCAACGAAACCATTTGTTGGCATAAGGGCAGACCCAGGGTTCAACGCTTCAACAATGCACCAACAAAACCCTAACTATCGGCACTTTCGACAACACCTGTGAAGTAGATGAAGTCTCACCTGAGGTAGAGGTAGGGGTGGTTGCAGGACTCAAGTGTCTGCAACCTATTTGGGACACAAATCTGTGATTACACCACTCTAACAAAGCACTTAGCAGTTAGCATTCATCATTATTTAACCCTTATTCACATCGCATATCCAAACGCTAATTACATAACAACGCAGTATTCAACCAGACTAACACATCTAAGCACTTAGCATATGAAAAGAGATCAGATCTAGCATTCATTCACATCACTAAGCAATTAATCTATCATACCAGATTCATCTAAATATCCATTACTGCACTAAGATTAAATCATATGAACAATATAATAACCATAATGCACAAAGCAACCATAACACAAGATATACGTGGTTCACCCCAGTCTGGGGCTACATCCACCAACTCTTCTCTTCTTTATTATCTTTTGTCAATATTCTATAAGCACAGAGCTCAGAAATCCCACTCCGCATAGGACAGGAGATTTGCGTGCACCTCACCCGATCCTCCTTCCCCGAGCTAGGTTTAAGCACAAATTCTTCTTACGATCACTCACACTTAACTCTGCAAGTCTTAACACATAGTATGCACAAAGCCTCTAGCTCCGCACTAGGTTGATTCTATCAGATCTACACTATCACACACTCACTTATTACATCACCTAGCTATCTATTTATACATTACAAAATGGACCTAAACATGGGTAAACCCATGGGCCGACATCCCATACCCATTACATAAACCCTAATCCCAAAATTGCCCTAAAAAGGGGTCGAGATCCCATGATCTCTGCTTTGACTTGCACTCTTCTTTCAACCATCCTGTCAAAGTCCCAAAAGTTGTCAAACATGACCAAGGTTCTCCAAAACTTGGTCGAGGGCCAACACTGATCCTGCCAAAATCTCCCCCAGCTGGATTCTTCTCAGTTTTCTTGAAACTTTTCACTCCCTTCTTAAACCTTCCCTCACCCTCCTTCCTTCCCATGTTTGGTGAGATGCCAA
>ML800501.1:7677-51102 GCA_009831015.1 Picea engelmannii
GCGCACACGGCAGATCCCTAGTTTGTACGGATCGTCAGACGCAGTTGTCGTATCTGACGCACCCACACACACACACATGCAAAGAATATAACACATACCCAACACCATGGTCAATGACAATCTCCTTCGGTATACCGAACCTAGTAATGATTTGGTTGAAAATGAAGAGTGCCATCATTTCCCCATCATTGCTAAACGTTGGCATGGCTTCAATCCACTTAGTAAAGTAGTCTACTGCCATAATGATATAACAATGCCCCATGTAAGAATTCGGGTGGCATGTGGTAAAATCAATTCCCCACTTAGTGAAGGGACCAACGATAATAACGGGAAACATAGGAGCAGGGTGTGTCTGCATATTCCTAGTGAATATCTGACATGGATGACACTTCTTTACCACTTCTATATCATATTTGATTAACCAGGGCCAAAAGTATCTGACACAAAGTATTTTCTAGGTGGTAGACATCCCAGAAAAGTAACTGCAACATGCTCCAGTGTGACAATCATTAATCACAAGTTATGCCCCCTCATGAGTCAGGCAATGACAGAGAACGCAATCAAGGCCTCGATGATACAAAGTGTTATCAAGGATGAGATAACTTCGTGCTTGATGGCATATCCATCGATGTTCATCACAAGAAGTAGAAGGAGGACACTTCAAAGTCTGAAGATACACAAGTATATCTCCATACCAAGGGCCAGAAGATGCAATAAGGAAGAGATTGTCATTGATTAAAAACTCCTTGGGCATATTTATGCCACTCTCAATTGAAAGTTCTGATATCAACTATGCAAAAACCAAAGACTCTTAGACTTGGCCAAAACGAAGTCCAAATTGAATTCTCGAAGAATAACGATCTAGCGACTAATCTTCCCACTAATGACTTGTCGTGTCAACACATACAAAAAAGAATTAACGATGGTCATGACAGTGGTTTTGCAGAGTCGAATATGATGACGAAACCTTTGGACAGCGTGGACAGTTGTCAAAGCCAGTTTCTCAACATGAGTACAATTGAGTTATGTTCCAACTAAGCCTCGACTAAGGTAGTATATAACGTGTTCCTGGAGCGCGTCATCCTCCTGAACCAAGACCATACTAATGGTAGACTTTGTTTCAGCTAAATACAACAGAAAATACCTGCCATAATCAAGAGGGTTGAGCAGAGGGGCAGGTATTAAGGAACTTTTCAACGCTTCGAAAGAGCATTGAGCCGCTTCATCCCAAAATAATGGGACCCCTTTCTTCAACAGATGCACAAAATCTTTAGTTATTTCAAGATAGTTGGAAATAAATCATCGTAAAAAGTTGACTTTGCCTTGGAGACTTTGAGGTTGTGGATCTATGCATGGGGGAGGCAATTGAACTATTGCATCAACCTTAAGAGGATTGACCATGATCCCTTTATTGGACACGATAAATCCCAATAAACATCATGAAGTAACACATAAACTACACTTGTTGGGATTCAAACGAATCTGGTAGTAGTGACACATCTCAAAGATAAGTCGAATGTGAGCAGGATGATCAGACCTCTTGCGAGACCACGATGCGAGATCATCAAGATATGACTCGATTATATGTTTGAGATCGTGGAAGGAAAACAACATGGCTCGTTGAAACATAGCTACAACATTTTTAAGGCCAAAAGGATTTTTCTTCTATGCAAAGGTACCCCAAGGACATATAAAAGCAATCTTATGTTGATCCTTGGGTTTGATGTGAATTTGGTTGTACCTTGAGAAACTGTCCATAAAGGAAAAGACTTCACAACAGCACATTCATCAATAATCTGATCAATGAATGGGGTGGGAAAGTTATATTTCAAGCATGCCTTGTTCAGAACACGAAAATCCATGCACACTCTAATTGTACATTGTTTTTTGTTAACAAGACCAAGATTTGACATTGATTTTGTTAATTGAATAGGGTAGATGAAACCAAATTTGATCAATTTCCCTACCTTGTCTTTAATAGTCGTTGCCTTTCAAGGGTTAACCAGGCTAAGCTTCTATCAGACCGGCTTAGCGTCAGAATAAGTATGAATTTTGTGTTCAATGATGTGAGGGTCAATGCCTAGCATTTCCTCATAAGACCAGGAGAAAACGTCGCAAAATTACTTGAATAATTCAGTATACTCTTTAATCTCCTCAAGGGAATAGTCCACTCCAATGAAGACGTTTTCAACAATGTCAGGGGTCTTGTAGATATCAATTAGAATCGTCTCAGTTATACTCGCCATGTTTCCCTCAACATGTATTTCATGCATTGCCAAAGGATTAACATGCTGAGTGATATCTCCATTCATGGTCGTAGTAAACTCCCATGCTTTCACTCTCCTAAGCTCAGGTAAAAAGTAAGATCTATGGTCAAGATCATCCCAAGGTTTGTCTGGCCCAGTCATTGCCTCTAAAATCACCTCATCGAAGGGAAAAACCAAGTCCAAAGGATCATGAGAAGTAAGAGAGTCTTGAGCCCAAATAGGCTCTAGAACATGATCTATCTCTTGAGGGTGAGCTGGATCAGGGTTGGTTGAGGTTTGTTAAACAATCTTGTATGCAACCTTAGTTGCGGATAGGGGCATGGCCATGCCAGGATTCCCTACCCCTTCCATCGAAGCTGATGGGGAAGGTAAAGTCCATGTATCATTGAGATAACTTGTTCGAAATGAAGCTACTTGAAAAATCGCAGCCTTGGGTTGATCAGGGTCAGCTGACACAAACTTAACATCATTTGAAGGTGGCAGAAAGTCAAAATTTTCCATCAAAGATGGAAATAGTCCAGCACCTATATTGATGGTACCTTGATGCGGGTTATCAATCATCAAGACCGTGGATGCCCCTGATGAAGGGTTGGGATGGGAAAAAGACAAATGATCGATAGTTACTATCCTACCTTCATGAGGAAAGCACAATACACAAGAAACAAAGGATACAATTGCAGTCATTGCGTAAGTCCAACTTCTCCCTAACAAAAGGTTGTAGTCAAGAGGTGCATCGACCACTTCGACCTCGACACACACAGTTTTTCCCTCCAACTGCATGAGGAAGTAGGGGATTATGCCATGCAGTCTAAAAGAATGGCCATCAAACGCAGCTAATAATGTAGGCGACGAAGACAAATCGGGTTGACCAACAGCTTTCCAACATGCCAATGACATAACGCAAGTTGACGCACCATTGTCTACCACCATAAGAAAAAAAATTCATGTCAACAATTTTGTGGCATAAACCACTACTCTAGAAATGACGACATGGTAAGGAAAGCGAGGTTTGACATTGGAAGTATCAAAGACAATAGAGCCCAAGTTAGTGGGCTTAGAAGCACCTAAGGCAGACAATAACGCTTTTCTCTGTGAAGGGAAACTCTAGAGGACTTCTAGGGTAGACATCGCACAAGGGGTTTGTGCCAGATCCTCAATGATGGAGTAGTTCTAAGCAGCCCTTGCATTTGGATTATGAAAATATTTCTTAAACACACCTTTGGGGATGTGATTCGCAGTTTCTCCCATCGTTTTCTTGACGTGGAGAGGAGGCAATGGGTTGGAAGCTTCTTTTCTCTTCTCAGCAGATTTTGGCATTCTGTAATCATAAGCACTAGTATGAAGATGTGTATCTAATCTCATCATGTATACGTTTGTGGTTCCACTATTAGTGTTAAGTGTGGGGGCACCCTTATTTCCCYARGCATGTTCATGGAAGAATAAGCTTGCATCAAATTCTACCCTTGAAGGAAGGGATTAGTTAACACAGTAGGTTGTTGTTGTGCCAACAACTTYTGGGTTTCTTCCATCCGAGGGCACCAATGAGTTAGGTGAACGTCTATGCAAATCTTACACGAAAACTTATCCTTCTTCTTCTCATTTTTACCCTCACTGACATTGTTAGCAGCCTTTTTATCGTTATCCCCCTTACCTTTCTTTCCCTTGGCTTTTCTTTTTCCCTCAAGTTGCTGGTTACATTTGGGATTTGTCGTTTGAACACTTTGTACTTCCAACATTTTGGTTGTGGGGGCAGCTAAACTAAGAGTCTAGCTGGCCACAGTCTGTTGTAGCGATAATTGTTGCAATTGGTCAAACCACTGATCTRTGGACTTGTTTTTTGTTGAGCCTACTATACCATCGGCATGAGGACCAGACTTTGGTTTGGTTTTGTCAAAAGTTGTCCATGGTGMGTCTGGAATAATCTTGTACAACATACTAGATTGAGAATAAATCAATTTCAGTTGTTGGGCTCTCATAATATCCTCTTCCTCAGAGAACACTCTGGAAGTCATGACATCTTTGGAAATACAAGGTACCAAAGACTTGAGGAACCACTCAATAAGAAATGCAGTAGGGACCTTTACCTTAATCAATCTATTACAACGACATCATTCTTGAATATGATCATAGATGTGAATGGCCTTAGTTTGCTCAAAATTGGCCAGCAACTCTGTGTCGGCATCGTATCTCATCGATAGTTGAAAATGGTTTAAGAAAACCATTGCCAGATTGTTAAAGTAAGAATACTTTGAGTTGTCGAGCTCGATGTACCATTTCACAACACCCCCTAAGAGAGTGTGTTGAAACAATCGCAACTGGACATAGTCATATTTCAATGAGTTGGAGGAGCACTACAAGTGAAACATTGTAAAATGATCTTCTGGATGTTCACCAGGATTGCATTCAAATTTTGGTATGTCTGAGGGAAACTTAGTTGGCATAGGAGGCCAACGTGGATCATAACAGATAGGATCATTCAACAACCTTGACAAATATGGAAAATGAAGAGTTTCCAGAAAATGTAACCTAAGTTGTGATGGATTTCAAGGAAAAGAGGAACCTGGATTTTGACTGGCACCAGGTTGTCAAGAAAATCTTGCTTGTTGACCAGGGTTCTGGTAAAAGCCAGGGTACCCTTTGTCAGTATAAGAATTTTGTGCGCTAGTCTGTATCATCAACAGATTCACATAATTCAATGACATACCTTAGGTAGGGATTTCTCCCTGCATGGTATTCCAAAGACCTTGGTTGGTGTTGCCATCAGTCGATCCTCATGGCATAGGGACTGAACCTTGCCCAGGGTTCCACTGAGTGTGGGAGGGGTTGCCCCCGATCAACATCCCTTGCGAAGGTAAAGAGCTTTGCCATGGATTTCCAATACCTTGAGAGGAGAAGGCATTTGTCATCACTCTTTGTGAAGGAACAAAGCGTTGCATAGGGTTGGGTTGATTGAAAAAGGGGTTGCCCCCTGATGAAAACGCAGAAGACGAGAAAGTGTTGTTTCTGAAAGCACCAAACAAAGAGAAAGGCATAGACCCAACTGGAGTCACGTAAGAATGAGACCCATGACTCCCTCCATTAAACAAAATGGAACTGGTATTAGGCCCAAATGGTTGTTGGAAAGCACCTCCAAGGGAGGGGGACAAAGGAGGGATATGACCCCCACTGTAAGGGACTCCATTAAATGGAGCAGAGGCACCCTCTAAGGATCATTGCAAGGGGGAATTAGAACTCGCTTCCCCCAAACCAATAGCTAGTAAAGTGGAGTAAGTTAAAGTCAAGCTTATGTCGAAACCCAACATCCCATATGAAAAAGGAGCGCCAGACACGTTCTATGTGATGGAAGTAGGAATAGTGGCTAAAGTCATCATAGAAACAACACCACTGCCATAGGTTGTAGGTGTATATCTCGAAGTAATCCTTGTAGGTGAAGGTGGGGGAGGGGGCATGGAACCCCCTCTAGTCGCAGCAAGGATGGGAGTATGAAGACTCTCGGTAGAGGTAGTGTTACATAAATATTCCTCGACGGACATGTGAACTTTCCCTTGGATCACAGACCCCTCTACCAAGATAGAAAATTAGATTTGGACACTACCATTCCTATAGATTTATTTTATCCATCGAAAAAGAGATAAGGAGGGGAAGTATGATGTACCTCATTTACAACGTTTTTCCAAGCTACTCCAATCCACGAGCTCCAAACAATACCTGCAATGGACAGCAAGAAACAAACGACTATCTCCTACTCTAATGGATTAGAAAAAATCAATCGATCTATGAAGATTAAGACAAACATAGACAAGCACATGTAAACACATACTTGAAGGAAATAGGCCAAGTATATTAATGAGAACTTCAAAAGGAAACTCACAATCTTCATATGATATTGCAACAGCCTCTCCAAGTCCTCCTATCACAACCCTTGCTTGAAAGATCCACAATCAAAATAATAATGCTTTGTTGATTTCTCCTCCCTTTTCACCATGGAAATGCTTCCATTTATAGGCTTTGAGAGGCTCAAATACCTTGGGTATATTTGGAATTAGTTGAGGATATGGCTACAAAAGTTGTGATATATTCCTGAGATGCAACCCTGGAGTCAGATTTGATCCAAACTAACCCAATCCATCCATAGTTGTCTTTAGAGGAAAGTGGGATTTCCTCCAATATTCTCTCAACCAACTCAGCACTCCCTTAACATGGAAAACAGAGCGTTTCATCACTCCCCCTGAGATGGACACGCAGTGCTAGCACTCCTTATGTAGGAGAAAGGGAGTGTTGATCTTCCAAAAAGTCACCAAGATGAGTAATTCCCTAGTAAAAATACTTGTTCCAACTGTAAGATGACGGGGCTTCTTCTTCTAACATGTTCTAGGGGTTGTAGCCAGTGTTTTCATGGTGTCGTTCGAGATGCAACACTTAAGAAAAGTGAATGCAACACTTGTGACACTGTCGAATTGAATAATTTTGATGTGTAACAGATTACCCCCCAAAGTGTGAATTCAGAAGAGGAATGTTGATGGACGAAACACTTTGTAGACTCTTCGAAGCAAGGGTATCGAGTTTAAGAACCTGGTAGAAGCTGCAAACAACTATCAAACACTATTAATATGTGTTCCATCCCAGAGTTAGGCATACATATGCTAAGAATACAAATGACTCAAAGCACGGCCGCCAATAAATACAATGCGGATCCATGATGATATTGACTAAGGAGATGGCCACCAAAGATACAATGTGGATCCATCCCTCTATGACCTGACTTGATCGTAGCCATGAAAGAATACACAATGGAGCTACAATGTGATAAGAACATAGCCACAGACCAATACAAAGTAGATCTATGTTAAAACATGTATATAAGTCAGATAATCGCCATTGCAACCCAGGTAAAGTGTATATGCAAATGAATACTCAACCCGAGGTCTTCGTCCCGATCCTATAACAATACAATTTTCTCCATGTGAATAGATGATTTGATGTTGAACATGACAGAAACCACTTGATTACCAATCATTGAGGTATATTGTTAACAAGTGCGAGAGAAATCACCATTGATGTCGATGATTCTCAAGGTACTTTAAAGTATAATCCAAAGAATGTGAATAATGAGTTGAAGTCGAACACTCGTGGAATCAATCAGTCAGGGGTCATTAATGCATACATATTGTTGAATGTGAGGAGGTCTGCCATTAAGGCATGCATTTCCCAAGGTATTGATGTGTTCCTAAGTTTATTTCCCAGATAATTTGTTGAATTCGACAGGAAAAGACTCATCAAAGGAGGGCATTGATGTATCCTTCATCAATCAACACGAAACTCGTCACAGGAAAGTAATACGATATAATAGATAAAAATGGACTTACACGAGTATGGGAACTAGTAATATTGTAGATGGGTGAATTTTGAGGTGAATACTTCCTTTGAACATTGAGGCACGATATAAGACTTGGAACCATAGACTCGGAGTGGACCAAAACATAATGCAGCGAGTGTTGGGGCATTATTTGGATGGGCCAAAGGAGTAGAAAGACTCATAGGATTGGTTTAGTGCGGAGGCTAATGGATCATCCAAGAGAATGGTGAGGTAAAAAAAAGTGTGGTGTTCAAGGGTGACCATAACAGATACCTTAAAATATCTCAAGAAACTTGACCCACTTCCTTCAATTTTTCCCCCATCCAGATAGATGAGTACCTCTTTTTCGTTTAACGAGCTCGAGGAGGGTAACACATGCTCGATATAACTCACCTTTGGTAAGTTACTCTTCCTTTATTTAACGAACTAGAAGAAATAAGGGTTCGTCCTTAGATGGGCCCTTCAATGTGTAGTTTTGCGAGTCCAAAGAAGAAAAACTCGAGTTGTTTTTCGTGTTTGGGGAGTTTGAAAATAACTTTAAAAAAACTCCAAGGTTGCCCTGTTTTGTAATTTTAGTCTCTGAAGTCCGAAAAAAGTATAAAATAATACGATGGAGAACAATTATAGTCGTGATTGACTAGAGCATTCCTTTTTCGTAGTTAGTCAGTTGCGACCGAAAAAAGGGGTAATATACCACCCAACAGATGATTCTTCATATTTTAATGCGCTCAAAGTATGACGAATTTTTCTCAATAGATTCATAAGGTCATCAAAAAGTCTCTACTCCGAATTTTCCTGCGTAATCAAGTCATTTCAGGCAAAAAATATCAGCAGTTTCTCAAAAATCAACAATAATTTAGGGGAAAACTCAAAAATAAATATTATTAATGTGAAAAAAAGGGTGTAAATGACTCTACTTGGAAATAGTAAAAAGTCAGTTAGTGCAAAAACCGATCATTTTCACCTTTCATTTTACAATCTTCTCTTTCTTCTTGAATTTTCACTCTTTGAGAGTGATTCTTCCAGCGTCAATTACGGGAGCTACGGGTGACCATTTCAAGTTTCATCAAGACCAGGTTGGTAGTCTGATCCCTCTCATTCATTTACATGTTGTATTTGTCTTTTTCAGCCTTTATTTCATGATTTTAGACTCTCTAGAAAGCCCTGGTATGCCTTCTAGGGGAGTGCTAGCACTCTATTTTTTCCTTCCAGGGAGTATTGGGCACAAAAATTGAAAAAAAAAAAAAAATTGTTTTAAGCTTTGAAAAAGTAATTTTTTCTTTGTGAAAACTTGGCTAATGTGATTTTCTTATGAATTTGCAGGTTTGCATTGGCCAAGATGATTGAATGGAAGGAATGAGAACATGAATTCAACGCCACCTTACAATACCCTCAAGCGAGGGCATCTCTATGAATCTGTGGTTTGTTGAAGTATTTCAAGCTACAAAATATGAGAAGAGAAGTTATTTTTCTCAAGTATTTGATTGGGTTATGGGACAGCAATGGGAAAGAATTTCGGATAGGATATCATATGCTTGATACTGACATCGAAGATGTGTATTTTCTGGTGGGGCTTTCAAATAGAGGAGCACCCAGCTTTTTGTCTAGACACCATTCTACTCCACTACCAACAGATGCATATGTTGCCCAATATTGTGTGTCAGGATCAAGATTAGTAGGGGGAAGAATCATCATCAAAGATGTGATGGACCTACCTCTTCAATCCATTCTCTTTGTTATCACTAAACTGGCAGGAAGCACCAATGCCCATCTTGCTTCCAAATCTCAGATATGGTATGTTATTCAGTGCTTGGAACCCATGATTTTTAACTGGAGTGCAGGTTTCTTGAGAAATGTCAAAGAGAAAATCTCAAAATGTAGAACAAGAACACAGAAACAATTCGGATATGGATATTTCTTGGTTTCGTTCTCCTTGGAGCGAGTACCACAGATGCAGCAACATGTTGCATTGATAGCATGCCCTGTATCCGAGCTCCGGATGGAGAGGTGGACGAGCCTCTCACCTCAGTTGGGGAATGAACCCTCGGCCTTTCATTTTACCATTGAATTCTTCACATGGTATAGAAGGCAGCTCGTGGTGATAGAGGATTTTCCTTATGTCAGGGTTGACTTTAGGGGCAATGAAGATTTAGTGCTCACCAAAGAGGCACAATGGGATGTGTCAGGCAAAGTACGAAAGATCATGACCTTGCAACAGTGTTTTTTGTTTTTTATATGTATATGTGTATTTTTTTGTTGTACAATGAGGGATCTAAATCATTTGATTTCATCATGCAGACAGAGGCATGTCACGTCCAGCAAGGATACCACCTTTAGGACGTTGTGGTGATGTTCAGGAAACAGCGGAGGTTGGTGTTGGAGTAGGTGGACTCCATGAGGTGGAGAGGAACCTTTGTGGATTCACCATGGGTGTTCCTTCCATGAGGATATGGGATGTACCCTTGCATATTCATATTCACACAATCGGGGTGCCTGAAGGAATCATTCATCTACTGCGACGAGTGGCCAGAGTGGTTGTGTGCTATGTTGAGCACAATGTAGTGCAGGAAGACGAGTAGAGTCTCCTAACACGGTAATCTTTTTTGACGATGTCATGGGCATAATGGTCCACATTTTTTCCCTTCTATATACTTTTTGGATGATGTATTTTGACACACTTTTATACATACACATATATATGAGTTTTTCCATGGCTACTTATGTTTTTTAAATGATGTGATGTTGTTATTTACATGTTTTATGTTTTGAATGTTTATCTATGTGTAATGTACCAATCCAACATATAGTTTGATAATGAGCCTGTAATTATATTAAGTTATATCAATATATGTCTATATTCTAAAAATTCAAAAGATATTTCGAGACGACGAACCCTTAGAATGAGACATAGCAAAACTGGATTATGAATAGTGTATTCATGGTTAAATTGACAGACCACGAGTTGAGAATCAAGGTTGATAATCAATTGAGATATACCTAAAGAAGAAGTTTTAGTTAAAATTCCAATGAGAGCATGATATTTTGCAACATTATTGGTTGCATATCCGAGTAAAATTCTTCATGAACTCACTAAGCCAGAGTGGTAGATGACCCAAGTTGCAGAAGTGATGTTCTGGGTATGTCGACTAGCGCCATCTACAAATCCAATATAGATAGGAAAGAATGATGACATCTGCACATTCAAGCACAAATCACAGTATAAGAATCTTTAAAGAATGGGGAAAAACTCGTGCACACAAAAGCAAAGACACACCAAACCAAAAATATATAGTACAATAATGTATAAAGCACACATGCAAGATATTCCATGCATAGTACTTCTTCGGGTAAAGCCCATTTCGGGGCTCACCAAGAGATAATCCATCGTAATTCAATAACTCATAGGTGCCTCTCTGTAGCACATGCTTCACAATGTATGGCTCGTGCCACATAGGTTCTAACTTACCTGCATCAAGTTTTTCATGATCTTGGTCATAGACTAGGACCAGATCTCCTTCTGTGAAAGCGTGAGGTTGAACAAACTTATTGTATTGAGTCTTGATGCATTTTTTATGTCTCGTTAATGAGAGCAACATGATCACGGGTTTCATCCAAATTTGTTGGATATAAAAATTGTTCTGCTTCAGAAAAAGTATGGGGTAGGAGTTCTACGGTTAATTTTAGGGATGGAATCTCGCATTCAATCGGAAATACTGCTTCCAACCCATATACCAACTGGAAGGGTGTAAATCCAGTGGCAGTTTTTACTGAAGCCTAATAAGCCCAGAGTGTGGAGAAGAGCTACAAATTCCAAGAGGTTTTGTTCACCCCCACCATGCGTTGAAGCAAGGTCTTCGGGACTTTGTTGATGGCTTCAACTTGTCGATTGGCATGAGGATAGTAAGGGGATGAATTTTCATGACGAAAACCCAATTTGGTGTGCAATTCACCCATCATCTACTTTTGGAAATGGGATCCATGATAGGTTACAATCACTTTTGGGACTCCAAAGTGAGCGATGATGTGATTGAACATGAACAATGTGGCAATTCAACCATCGTTAAGAAATGTAAGCATAGCCTCAGCCTATTTGGTGAAATAATCGACCGGGACGATAGTATAATTGTGCTCCTCGGTTGAGGTAGGCTTACATTGTATGAAATCAATACCCCATTTTGTAAAGGGGTCGATGGCGACAATTGGATGGAAAGGAGCTGGGTGAGTATGTGATTTATTCTGAAAGATATTACAGTGTGGACATTTTTAATGGCCTCAATGTTGCCTTTGAATGTGGAAGGAAAAAAATAATTGGCACGCAATATTTTTTGGGTTGTAGCCATCCCATAAAGATGATCACCACAAGCTCCAAGGTGACATTCATTTAAAACCTGTTCATCCTCTTCATGGGTTAAGCAACGTCATAGAACAGTGTCAATACCACAACGATATAAAATGTTGTTGACGTCAATGTAGTGCTTTGAATGGTGTCTAATGTGACGTCGTTCATCACATGAAATATCTGGATGGAAGCGTTGGGTCTAGAGATAGAGAAGAATGTCTCCATACCATAGATCAGACATACTAATGAGAAAAAGTGACTCCTCAGGAAGGGAATCACTGGGTTCAATATTCTCATCAGTATGGGGAAGATCGCAAATTAATTATGTAAAAGCCAACGACTTCTTAGCTTTGGATTTGGAAAACTCTAGATCGAATTCTTAGAGAATAACGATCCATTTGGAATATTTTCCCCCAAGTACTTGACGAGTCAAGATGTGGTACATGGGGTTCGAGTCATCAATGACCGTGTTAGTGAGAAGTAGAATATAGTAGTGAAACCTTTGGACAACAATAACCGCTGCCAAAGCCAACTTTTCAACATGTGAATAATGGAGTTCGGGACCTGAAAGGCTCTTACTTAAATAGTAGATCACATGTTCGATGTCATTGTAGTCCTCTTGTACTAACACCATGGAAATAGTGAAAGCAGAAGTAGCCAAATAAAGGATGTAATCTCTCGCATAGTTGGGGGGATGTAACAACGATGTATTTGTTAAAGCATGCTTGAGATCATCAAAGGACTGTTGAGCAGTTACATCCCAGATAAAAGGGGCATCTTTCTACAGTAATCTCATGAATCCCTTAGTAATTTCGGCATAATTGCATTTAAAATGGAAAAGAAAGTTTTCCTTCCCTTGCAAACTTTGAAGTTGGGTAAGATTTTTGGGAGGAGGTAAAACAAGAATAGCTTTTACTTTTAAGGGATCCACCCTAATCCCATCTTTGGACACTACAAAGTCAAGGAGTCTCCCTAATTCAACAACAAAAATAATTTTATTGGGGTTCAAACGTATGTTGCAATACCTACATCTAAGAAATATTTCTCTTAGATGAGTAATATGATCTTGTCAACGAGTCGAGGGAGTTGGCAAGTCATCGAGATAGGGTTCAAAAATATGTTTAATGTCGTGGAAAGCATACAACATAGCCCGTTGAAACATGGCTCCAACATTTTTAAGGCCAAAAGGTAATTTCTGATAGGCAAAAGTACCTTGTGGGCAAATGAATATTGTTTTATGTTGATCAATAGGTAAAATATCGATCTGGTTATAGCCAGAAAATCCATCCATAAAAGAGAAAATGACACTTCCAATGCAATTTTCAATGATTTGGTCGATAAAGGGTGTAGGGTAATTTTCCTTTAGACAAGCCTTATTTAGATCCATATAATTGACACAGACTTGAATTGTCCCTTGCTTCTTGTCAACCTGAACAATGTTGGAAACCCATTCGGTCAGAGGTACAGATAAATAAAACCAGATTTGAGTAACTTTTCTACTTCTGCCTTGATTGTTGCAGTTTTCTTGGGATGAACTAGACGAAGTTTCTGTCGTATAGGTTTAACTCTGGGGTAATTTTTTATTTCATGCACAACGATAGAAGGATCGATCCCTGGCATTTCTTCATAGCTCCAGGCGAAGATGTCACGGAATTCTTTAAACAAGGCGGTGTAAGTTTAAATTTATTTACTTGAACATTGGCACCTAGTTGTATGTTTTCCACAATACCTTATTTTGTGGATATGTAAACACTGATTGTTTGAGATATGTTTCCCAAATTTCCCTCAAAGATGGTATCTTGAGTGAGTATCAAAAATTGGGGATTATCGACGATATCGGTGGGAAAGATAGATGAAATATATTTCTCATTCTCATCCAAACTGGGAAGAAAGGATTAGCGATGGTGGTTGTAATCCCATGGTGCCTCCTCGATACTAAGCATCTCCATAATGGATTCATTTTATGGAAAAATCTGTAGGATGTAATAAAAAGTGGAGGATAGGGAATCTAACCAAGATAGTAGTGAATAGGAATTAAATGACAACAGATGTTAGTCATCAGGTGAAGGAGAGGGAGATTCAATGGCGTCGTACTCGGCCTCTACATGACTAAGTGGCATAGTGTCACCTAGTGAATCGAATTCTAAGGGCCTAGGTACAATCCATGGATCAGATGATTCGAGGGACTGATGTACCATAGTCGAAATCATATTAACCATTATGATATGTTGCGTAGTTGGAGGAAGAGGTGTGGGGAAAGTGCCCATGAGCGAATAATATTTCAGTAAACCTACCCCTACACTTTCATAAGTAATCTTTGAATCCCCCAAAAATGGAATATTGTTGGTTGTTTCAGTGCAAGCATTAGGGGTGCAGTAATCTAATTGATCGATGGTCACTATTTTTCCTTGATGAGGAAATTGGACACATTGAAAGACTGATGAAGCGATAGCAATCATAGCGTAAAACCAACTTCTTTCGAGCAATAATTTATAATCGAGAGGAGTGTCGACTACTTCTACATCGACGAAAACAGGTTTTACCCCTAGTTGAACGGCTAAGGGTTGTAACAATCCATGAGGTCGGAAACCTCTTCCATAAAATGTTTTTAACATGGTGGGAGATTGATTAAGACCAGGTGATTTAAGGCATTTCCAACAAGCTAAGGACATGACACATGTTGATTCTCCCTCATCCAAGATCTTGCAATGAATATGTTGATTATGGACAACGACATCAATTTGGAAAGCAAGTTGGTGAGAGAGTTGTGACTTAAAATTATCCAGATTAAATGTGATATTATTTAATGACTAAGGATCTATAGCTCCAATGGCTTCCAAGAGAGTTCTACGTTGGCTAGGGAAGTGTTGTATAACTTCGAGAGCTAACATGGCACAAGGTGCTTGGGCCAAATATTCAGCAATGTTGTAGTTTTGAGTAGCACAAGAGTTAGGATTAAAAGTCGACTTTCTGATTTTGCTCTTGGGTGGACATAATATAGAGTCAAAATCTAGTTTCTGAATCTGGAGAGGTCTAGACGGAGGGGTAACCGAAGTGGAAGGTGGATCAGTCACAATTTCATTAGTTATGCTTTCCTTTCTGGGTTTACCTGGTGATGTGTCATATGTCGTATTTTGAGTGGTCAAATATACACCCTTAAACAGATAAATGTGTGCACTTGATGAAGCATCCTCATTAAGAGAATGACATGGATTACCTCCTTGTGAAGGTCTAGGATTTTGTGCAACCAATAACTGTTGATGTGGAAAAGGATGCGTCAAAACATTGAGTTGAGAATTTTCTTTAAATAATTTAGCTACCTCTTCCCAGTAGGGACAATCTCGTGTGTAATGATCTTTAGCACATATGAGACATGGAAATTTTGGTTTGCGTTGTGGTTGATTTTCAGTGGTAGGTGGTTGTGCTTGTGTTTTTGTATTTTCAGTTTGATTATTATTTTTCTTGGGTTTATTCTTATTTTTCTTTTTCCCCCTGATTGTGGTGGTGAAGCAAATTGGACTGCATTCACTTTAGATACTTCAGTAGGGGTGTGATTCAATGAGAGTGGAGTCTGCACTGTAGTCGAGGCAGTTATTGAATGATTGGTTGTGTCAGTCGATTGTGAAACAGACTGGGTTTTGACGGAACCCATAACACCATATGAATGAGCGGTGGAGGATGGTTTCGATGAATCGGTTGATGTGTGGGGAGCATTTGCGATCAATTCATACAAAGTATCGGATTGGGAATAAACCAGATCCAAATACTAGGCATGAATGATGGCTTCCTCTTCTGTGACTACACCACCCATGGATACATCGCTAGCAATAGGAGGTCATAGAGATTTTGTGAACCATTCAGCCAACAACTAGTCAGGAATAGTTGCTTTGATCAACCATCGTCATCATCTCCATTCATGAATATGGTCATAAATATGTACGGAGTTAGTATGACGAAGGGAGGTCAATAGTTCTGTGTCATTTTCTTATCTGATGTGAAATTGGAAATGGGTGAGGAAATCCATGGAAAGGTAATTGAAGTCTTGAAAAGTTCCATGTTGTAACTAAATGTACCATTTAGTCACTAAACCCGTAAGTGTACACTGGAAAAGACATAAACGGATAGAATCATCCATCACTAAGTTTGATGAACACCACAGATGAAATGTCATGACGTGGTTATTAGGGTCTTCTCCAGGTTTACCGTTAAATTTTGAAATATCATAAGGTAATTTGGTTGGAATGACTGGCCAAAAAGGGGAGTGTAATATGGGATCGTTTGTTAATCTCGACAGATCTGGTAGATCTAAAGTAGCTAAGAAAGGTAATTGTCAATTAACTTGAGGATGATACCGGTGTGTCATAGGAACACCAGTAGGACCGTAAACTGGTTGTGGTGGATAGTTGTATCCAGAAGGTAATCCCATATGTTGTTGTTGTGGATTTTGACTAACAAAAGTGGGATTCATTTGTTGAGAAATTTGCATAAAAGGAGAAGGAAAATCCATTTGGCCCTAGGGACGTCAGCCAGTGTATCCCATGGGAGGAAAGCCAGCTTGAACTTGAGGTGAGTAACCATGTTTCCCCTAAGGAGGGTAGCTACTTTGACCCTAAGGAGGGTAACTGAATTGACCCTGCGAAGGAAAAGATGATTGCACTTGAGGAACCAAGTGGGAGTCATGACACCTGGGAATGGTTGTCTAGGATATAGTCCAAAAGGATTGGGATTTAGTGATCCTCCTTGCGGGTTGGGATTTGAATATCCTCCCTAATGTGGTTGAATAAAGGGTCCTCTCTGGGGTGATCCCCAAGATTGTTGCGGGTTTCCAATAAAAGAAGTTTTAAATTGTCCCCAACCATAGGTTGGGTAACAACTGGTATTTGTCTAGTGAATGGGGGTTTCCCCCCAGTAAGGATTTGTCCACTGAACAAGGGTTTCCCCTCAGTCAGGATCTGTCCACTGAACAAGGGTTTCCCCCAGTCGGGATTTGTCCACTAACAAAGGATTTTCCCCCCAGTAGGGACTTGTCCTGCAATAGAGTTTTGTTGTATGACAGGGTTTTTCATTCTTTGATGTGAAGATGTCCTAACAGGATTTTGTGGTGTGTATGAGACTGTCACTTGAAGAGGGATGGTAGGTGTAACCATCATAGTACTTTGCAAATGACTAGGCAACACAAATCATGTTTCACTCGTTACATGTCCTAAAGTGGTAGCAGTATTGATTGTTTGTTCGACGGGATGGTTAGTGTACTAACTTGTTGGTCCTGCATCCGCATCGATGGTGACAGATGTATGTGGAGGGTTAAAGAGTGGTCAGCTAAAATTAAAATTTTCATAAATATCACGACCCGATGGAGTTCTCCATATAGGACGAACAAGAGTTTGTTGTGGATATACCATTTCAGTAGAACGAATAGGGGTAGTAAATTCTTTATTTTGATGTGGTTGTTCGGGTTCCATATCAAGTTGATTGTATGGCCTTAACGGTAGCCTAGGATAATATTCAACTACAATGTTTCCTAAGGAGTGTATTTAAAGAAGGAGTGGATCATGAGGATTTGTCAAAGCTGGGTTTACAAGAGGGCTAGGACCTTCTTGAACTATTACTATAGCTCCCTTAATATTTTTTATCAAAGGAGTAGTGACACTCCCAATGTCTGAATAGTTTTCAACCTCTTCAGAGTAAGTGTATTCAGGTGAGTTGGGAGGTATGGGTTTGTAGCCTTCTGGAGGAAACCCTTGCATCCTACGTAATCTACGAAGACCTTTATCAGCCACAGTAACAATTTTAAGGACAACTAAGGTAAACAAATAACATTTACAAAAAAATCTAGGAAACCAACAAGCAAAACAATAACTTATCTCAACGAACACACTAGTTGGTGATGAAATCCAGCATTGCATGAACAAAGAGAGAAGGGGATAGGATTGAGTGGGTGGATCAATTACGTTGGTGACCTGCTTAATAGACTTACGCCTTGGTGCAAGTTCCCTCATGATTTTACCCGTGGGTTACCCTCCAAGGATCCTGAGTAAGTTTGACCAACGTCTGATCCAGGTACAGCGAAGACTTCCCTTCACCGTCACCTCATGTAAGGACCTTGAATATTATGGCCACTAAGGATACCAACTCAAATTCATCCTCTAGGCGGGTACAACCAACATTCAGGTCCAAACGTAAGGGCAGGATATCAAGTCTGAAATTCTTCAAGAGAACTGAGAGAAAATGGATCGGTAAACTCCAAAGGACCCCGAACGGATTCAGAATTCATGAAGCTCCGAGACCAAATGAAAATAGTTTATTCTCAAGAAGAACCCCCAATATACAATCATTATGCTATGATTGGTTAAGCCTCGGAGGGATAGTCTTCGTTGCTTTCATGCACAAGACCTCGTGTTTAACCCATGTGTGAGAGGGGGATCCTAGTTGTTCTTATATGAAGGTTGTATTTTCTCTCCCTATCACAAGTTTGTCTTGAATGCTTTGGAGATTTATTCTCACATCCTATTCCAAAGCTCTAGCCCTAATCTATTGTTGGTGTAAAGATCTAAAAAATAAAAGTTTCTAGTTCAATTTTTATTAGCGCTTATTTCCATGGTTGTTTGTTACGCAAGGGTGAATGATAGTGAAACTGATGATGTTTGAAACTTGATTCCACAAGAAGGTAAAAATAATGATATGAAAATTTTCTTTTCAATGAACTTTTAGTTACGAAAAGGAGAAGAGTTTCTTTTCTTTTCGTCACTAACAAACACTCAAAAGAAATGAAAAATGTTATGTTATTTTGTTCCCAAACAAGAATTCACACAGTTGCCAAATTATCACAAAGAACAACTTTTTAATATCCAAAACCAATGCATATAAATACTTCTTTGTCTGATTTTAGATGCAAACTATGGCGTTCGTCTAATGCTTCATTATTTCACTAATAATGAAAAAGTTCACTATGATCATCAAAAAGAGTAAGAAGCAAAAGAGCATACAAACAAAGATACTCTCAACAATAAACAAGAGACCCAAAGAAGAACAAATATCAAACTGTTCAATCAAAGATTCCAAAACACTAAGAAATAAAAAAGTCATACTTTATAGTCTTCAAGAATTGAATAAGAGATCAAAGACAAAGAAATCAATAGATTTATGATCAATAATATTTCATGTGAGTTCCTCTAATCAATCAGATAATCAAGAAGAGTGGCAAAAAGAAATGCTATAATCATTAGGATTCCAAAAGAATCTATTGATCTCACACCAATGAAATGAGGAGTTATATTCCATTGAGCCTGCTTAGCTCAGAGGTTAGAGCATCGCACTTCCTGTACGACAATATCCTAAGGTCGGGATCCATAGGAGCTCATGAACCTGGTTCTTAGCTCTTTTTATGCTAGGATGCGTTGGGCACCGAAAGCACTAGGCTAAAGACCGGCAGAGCGCTGGGCGAGGGCTCACTTAAACAGGCTAAGGAAAGACCCTATGTGCTCTCAGAGAGGGAACCTTCATGTTCTAAACAATTTGATCCCATCCCTTCCTATGTAAATAATCCGATAGAGGTTCACAGTCAATAACATCTTTACCATCTAGCAATAAGTCGAAGAACATCCATTATCGATGGATAATGAGGACCCATACTTACCATCAGGGGGTCTTTAAGCAAGCATGGTCATATGTCACCCCTCTCCAGTTCGTTTTATAAATGAGAACAAAAGAATGACTAATTAGGATCTGGGATTCCGAGAAACACCCTATTTTTTTAATAAAGGGGGAAAATAATTTTGCTTCTCCAAATCTTCATTCTTTCTCTCCCATTGATGAAAGAATGATCTTCCCTATAGGGGAAGGTCATTCTTTCAATTAGTCCTCGTGATCCTCAAAAGGAATACGTGTTCTTATGGGTGACAACTAGGGGAAATAAAACATCAGACTATATACAAGAATAAGGCTCTATACGAGGGTGTATATAAGGGTCTTCCTTTATCTATGTGATAAGACTATCATATGGGGTCTTGATATTTAGCTGGAGTTTAGGATCTCTATTTCTTCATGCGTTACACTTCCTATTTTATTCACTCAGCATGCATGCCATCTCGAATCAAATCTGAAAGAAAAAGGTCGATTTTGCAAACAAGAAAGAAAACAAAAACTCAATAAATACTAAAAAGCATGAAGGATAGCAAGTTAAAAGTCAAATAGGAGCCAAGATCAGACAGAAGAAGCTCTGAGTTAGATAAGAAGATCCAAATACTATACCCGGCAAGCAGGAAACCTGAAAAGTTTCTAGAAAGGGGAAATCAACTCTCTAGTAACCAAGACACCAGAGCACTACAGTGCTCCCTAGAAGGCTCTAGGGGAGCGTTGATCAAGAAACAATGCTCTAGATTGAATAGCAGAGGAGTTATAGTTCTAAGGAAAGTTTGAGAAAAGCTCAAAAAGCTCAATAACTCGGGAAATTTCAGTAAGAGGCTTTGTGAGACAACTAGAAAAGACAAAGAAGATGAAAACTTCAGATCAAATCAACAAGTAGGATCTAAGGATAGGAAAAAGTCTCAGATGAACCAAGGGAAGAACAATTGAAAGCTCATTCCCCAATGGAGTCACCAGTTTCTGTTACAGAAATATTCCCCTGCGAACAAGTGAACTTTTCCTTGGATTAGAGACCCCTCTACCAAGACAGAAAATTACATTTGGACACTACCATTCCTATAGATTTATTTTATCCATCGAAAAAGAGAGAAGGGGGGAAGTATTATGTACCTCGTTTACAACGTTTTTCCAAGCTACTCCAATCCGCGAGCTCCAAACAATACCTGCAATGGACAGCAAGAAACAAATGACTATCTCCTACTCTAATAGATTAGACAAAATCAATCGATTTATAAAGATTAAGACAAGCATCGACAAGCAGATGTAAACATATACTTGAAGGAAATAGGCCAAGTATATTAATGAGAACTTCAAAAGGAAACTTACAATCTTCAGATGATGTTGCAACAACCTCTCCAAGTCCTCCTCATCCAACTCTTGCTCGAAAGATCCACAATCAAAATAACAATGCCTTGTTGATTTATCCTCCCTTTTCACCAAGGAAATGCCTCCATTTATAGGCTTTGAGAGGCTCAACAACCTTGGGTATATTTGGAATTAGTTGAGGATATGGCTCCAATAGTTGTGATATCTTCCTTAGATGCAACCCTGGAATCAGATTCGAGCCAAATTAACCCAATCTGTCCATAGTTGTCTTTAGAGGAAAGTGGTATTTCCTCCAAGATTCCCTCAACCAACTCAACACTCCCTTAAAGTGGACAACGGAGCACTGCAATACTCCCTTTGAGATGGACAAGGAGCGCTAGTGCCCCCTATGTAGGAGCAACAGAGCATTGATCTTCCAAAAGTCACCAAGATGAGTAATTCCCTAGTAAAAATACATGTTCTGACTGTCAAATGATGGGGCTTCTTCTTCTAACATGTTTTAGGGGTTGTAGCAAGTGTTTTCATGGTATCGTTTGAGATGTGACACTTAGGAAAAGCAAATGCGACACTTACGACACTCGCGAAAATAAAAGTGCGACATTGTTAAAGTGAGGAATATTTATGTGTAACAAGTAGCATTATTTTCTTCCATCTCCAATTGCCTAACAAGACAAAGATCAGAGGGACTATCTGAACAAGGATTGGCGTTGATAAATCAGTGATCGAAGGGTTTGCAGGCATGAAACCTTAAGTTCAAGGTCAGAAATGGTAGTCTCCTCTGGTGAAAGTGTATCTTCTCTAGGAACAGGCTCAGGCACAATTTCTTGTGGTCTAATCGCTTCGAAAGAACCCACTTGATCTAGGCTTCACCTCAGCGGTGGCGGTGGTGGCTCCAAAGTTAACGGTGGCAATCCCTGAAGCCTACGCAAATGATGGATCTATTGATATTCCACCTTGTGAAATGATCAACTAACACTCTAAGGTGAATCTAGGGATAAGAACAAAGCACACACTACAAAGTCCCTAAAAACAAATCAAGCAATTAGGAGAATGGTTGGAAGAACAGTTACACCAACCAACACTAGAACAACTTACCGGTGCAAGTGTAACTCGAACACAAAAACACCCTCCGGGTATACTCTGCAAATCATAGTTTGACGTCTGTCCTAGGTACCATGGTATACCCCCGCAGTCAACTGTGTGAGTCCCTATAAAAAGGCAACTAGGTTTCCAGCACACAGTTAGCCACCAGGTGGGTACAATTAACAATCAAGCAAATCATATGAATAGGATAACTATGTACGAAGCCTTTCAAGTGTACCGAAAGCAAATGGTCTGGAAGACAACTGAGGATCTCGAACAGATTCGAGGTCCACAAAGCTTCATAGTCAAAGGCAGCCAACGGAATCCCAAGAATGACCCTCAATATACGATTCCCAGTACGCTTAGTCCGTCTTTGGAGGGGTTATTTCCTCTACCTTTCCTCACGTGACCTTGTGTTTATCCCCTATGTTAGAGGGGGGTCCTGGCTAACTTTTACAATACTGGATTTCAACACTCTCTATCTTAGACTCTTAATTTTATTTAAGTGGCCTTGAAGAGTTTCCTCTCCACAAATATTCCAAGGCCCTAAAGCCTAGACTACTTGGTGTACACTATAAACAGAAAAGTCTAGTTTATTTTAGCATTAAGCGTTAATTTTAGTGGCTTGATTACTCAAGGGGTACGTAAGTGAAACTCGTGGTGTTCTTTGAGAGACAAAAGAGAAGAGTTAATAAGCTTTTAGAACATTGTGTTGAAATCAAACTACATTCTACAAATGAAGAAATGGATTTTTAACTTTGAAGGTGCAAACTTTTCAAAATAGAGACCAAGATCCTAAAATGCAATCTTTCCTAGAATGCTCTTTCATTTTCACTGCAATGCAACTACTAAAACTTTCAAGGAAGAAGCCTAAAAGGAACTTTGGGTTCATAACTCTTTTCTTTAATAAAAACAACCTAAGCTAATAACACCAAACAAAGATGCATAGTAAAATGCAAATGCATTTAAAAAACTACAAATTCTTTTTTGCATTTTATATGCTTAGAAATGAAAATAACAAGCAAATATATTTTTCTTTTCAAAGCATAATCAAGAGAGAAGGATGGAAAACCAAAAACTGACTCACATCCTAAATCACTACCTGAGAGCAAGGATTCACCAGAATCCATAGGAAGACCTAAAGTTGACAAGTACACCCTCAACCTTGACAAAAAACAGAAAGAGACAAAGAAACAAAAAATATGTCTTTATGTAAATGTGAATGAACCTGCACAGATAGGATCTAGCTAGCAAAGGACATACATAGTTTGCAGAAAAATGAGAAAAGATGGAAATGAGAGAGAGAGAGAATCAAAGAATTATATTAACTGAATGAATGAATGATAACTTACACATGATATACTATGGATAAATCAACTAATGCGCACTGGAAGAGAAGCCAATACACCATAGTGGTTGTTTAGAGTGATTTGGACACACATCGACAATCACGGGAGTTAACTACCACCTAGTATAATTCAGCTAGCCTCTTGGTCATGAGTTAAATGACTGGATCATAGTGAAATGAGGAGGAGATCAAGGAAGCATCACTAATTCATGACTCTGGTGATAATACCAAGGACAATGTGTATTAGCAATGATGATCCCATTGTTGCATGGTGATGGAACCAATGTGGCATCAAGACTCCACTCAATTGATCCAACTAAAGTGTGAACTGAAGAGAATATTCCCCTAGAATGTGGGAAAAGGAATATTCTCCCTAAAATGTAGGAGACTGGATAATGACTAACAAACATAGGGAAAACCTTAGGAAAAAGAAATCCTAGGTGTGTGTGAAGTATCTCCAACACCCCCTTTGAACATCACTATGGTGAAAATAAAAGAATGGGTCCCGGCAATGAGGCCATGTTAGGTACCCAAAAACAAAAGACACACTGAAATAAATGAGGAAAGAGGGGAAAACTCATGGGAAAAACCCCCCATCAAGGTAAAATGTATCAAAAAAGAACTGACAATTGTTAAGCAATTATGTCCTTCACTCCAACATGACTACGCAGAGAATGGAAATTCTGCTCAGTGAAGGTCTTGGTGAAAATGTCTACAGTTTGTTCTGCTGAAGGATAGAATTACAGATCGATGATCCCTTTCTGTACTAAGTTCCTGATGTAATGCATGTGGATCTCAATGTGCTTCATCCGTTGCCTCTGAACTGGATCTCTTTAGAACTTCAGAGTTCTTTGGTTGTCACACCAGATGAGGATTAGTCGATGAAACTGAATTCCCAACTCAGTGAGAAAATGTTGAAGCCACATAGTCTGAATGGTTATGCTAATTATCCCTCTGTACTCTGCCTCAATTAAAGATAGAGCAATAGCAACATGCTTCTTTCTCAACCAACAGATGGGCCTGGAACCCAAACTCACTAAGTAATCAGATATGGACTTGCGATCAAAGTTTTCGCTAGCCCAGTTAAAATCAGTGAACCCAATGAGATCCAATGAAGAGTCAGATGCATGGTGAATCCCAAAGGTGATGGTGCCCTATACATATCGAAGGATACGCTTTGCAGCCTTCCATTGTAGCTCATGCGGCTCTTGCATGAACTAAGAGACTATTCCGACTGCATAGGAGAGGTCTAGTCTGGAGTGTGTGAGATACAACAAGCTCCCCACTAGTTGTATGTATAGTGTGTTTTCCACCAGTGGAGTGTCCCCGCCATCCTCAAGTCTAACTCCTGATATCAAAGGAGTTGGGGTAGACTTGTAGTCCGTCATGTAGAATCTCTCAAAGAGATCTTGTGCATACTTTGCCTGAGACAGTTTGATTCTTGATGCATCCTAACTAATCTCGAGACCAAGGAAGAAATGTAGCGGACCCATGTTCGTCATCAAGAACATGTCATGCAAAATCCTTTTTACTATAACAATCATTGAAGTCGAGCAACCAGTGATCAATAAATCATCAACATACATAACTAGGAGTAGAAGTGAATCAGTCGTCCTGAGCATGTAAACGTTTAGGTCTAACTTACAATGTATAAAGTTCTGTGACAGTTGGTAGGAGTCCATCTTGGCATACCATGCCCTTGGGGCCTACTTGAGGCCATAAAGGGACTTCTTCAGTCTAAATACCAAATATGAATCATGCATGAAGCCCCAGGGCTGCTCCATATAGATCTCCTTAGAGAGATCTCCGTGAAGAAATGCATTCATCATGTCCATCTAATGGACTTCCCATCCCTTAGTTGCCGCAATGGAAAGTGCCAAGCATATGGAATCCATCTTCACTACTAGAGTGAAGGTCTCATCATAGTCAATGATGTGCACCTACTGAAAGCCTTTCACAACTAGGCTGGCTTTTTATATGCTAACATGTCCGTCTGATGTGTTATTGGTCCT
The DNA here is from genome assembly GCA_009831015.1 of Picea engelmannii. Lineage (NCBI taxonomy): Eukaryota > Viridiplantae > Streptophyta > Pinopsida > Pinales > Pinaceae > Picea > Picea engelmannii. The sequence continues at coordinate 33,053 of ML800501.1, forward strand.
GTAGACCCATTTGCACTTGATAAGTTTCCTTCCTGAAGGAAAGGGAACCAGATCCCAAGTCTAGTTCTCAAGGAGGGAGTTGTACTCATCCTACATGGCGGATTCCCAAAATGGATTCCCAGCAACCTCACCATAGGACTGTGGATCTAAAAACTAAACCAAGAAAAGATGTCTGGGTGGCATTGATTCAGTGGTGGTGAGTGCAAGAGGAGGCTCCTAGAAATCAGATCGAGTCCTCTTGGTATCAACTGGATCCCCAATAAGATCTCATGCATCCTAAAGAGTAGTATTGGCCCACTTGGGTCTCAGCTCTAGCTCTTCATCTGACTGTATTGAATCAATATATGAATCATTTGAATTAGAACTCTCATATAAAGAGTAGTAGGCATGTGCATTCTCATCTTCTCTGACAGGTGGAAGAACAAAATTATCTGCGTGTGGCTCCTGAGGTGCATGCAAGATACTTTCCTCGAATTGGAAATTGCGCTCAATGATGAGCCAGTCCATAGAGGGATCAATGAGTTTGTATCCCTTCACACTGTTTGGGTATCCAACAAAGATACACTATGTACTATGTAGATCAAGTGCCTTCCTCTTCTCAGAGGGAATCCTGGCCCATGCAAGTGAACCAAATATACAAAAGTGGGTCACTTCCGATTTGAGGCCACTCCAAGACTCGAAGGGGGTCTTATCCTTGACAGATCTACGAGGGGGTATATTTTGGATGTAGTTCACACAATTAAGTGCTTCAGCCCATAATCTCTATGGAAGTGGCTTTGCATGCAGCATGCAAGATGCCATCTCTTTTAGGGATCTATTCTTTCACTCAACAACTTCATTTTTTTGTGGAGTGTAGGGAACCGTGTGCTGCAACTGAATCTCAGCCTTAAGACAAACATTATGTACCTCATGGTTGACATACCCCCCCCATTATTTGTTCAGAGGACTTTGATTTTCCTTCATGACTGTGTCTCAACAAGGGCTTTGAAATCTTTGAGATGTTGAAAGACCTCAGATTTTTTCCTAAGAAAGAAAGTCCAAGTGTAGTGTGAGAAATCATCAACAAAAATAAGCATGTACCTTGCTTTACTGATTGATGGATGCAGAAAAGGTCCCATGAGATCCCTTTGGATCAAATCCAAAGGAGAGGAGGCCTTCTGAGTATTTCCTTTCTCGAACTTTTCTTGAGGATGTTTTCCAAGGACACATCCCTCACAAATTCCTTTGGAGAAGTGGATGTCCGGTAGACCTTCAACCATTCCCTGCTTGCTAAGTTGTTGCATGTATCTGAAATTTAAATGCCTGAACATTTCATGTCATATCCTACTACTTTCAATAGCATGCATAAGCAATAATCCTGAATCTGGTTCAATAAATTCATAAAATGTGTAGAGTCTCGATTGGTGATTTACCTCACCAGTAGAAACTTTGGAATTGGTTTGCATGTCATAGATATCCATAGCATCAAGTGTGAATATTACTCCCTTTCCGACGCCGTAGTTTTTCATCTGATACACGGAGATAAGATTGACTAAGATTTTGGGAACGTGTAGCACATTCTCAAAGCTCTCGTTTGTGAGTTCAACTCTCCCTTTACCGGTGACTTCGATTGGAGAATTGCCCCCCATAATAATATGAGGACCTTTGTGTACGTCCAATGAAGAGTAGACTTCCTTTGTGGATTCCATGTGGTGTGATGCACCTGAATCTACAATCCAAGCATCAGAAGAGAAGTTAATGGCAATCAAAGCATGGCTAGAATTACCTTTCTTGGGGTTTTGATCTTCTAGCTTCTTCTTCTTGGCACCCTAGGGGATTCGATATCCAAGGTTATTTTGTTGAAGTATTTGTGCCATTTGATCTATCTCCTTCTGCATGCATGCAGATTCTGGATGGAATCCTCGTTGGTAGTAAGTGCATTTCTCCCCTTTTCTTCCCTTTCCACCCTTGGATATGGAGGAATCATTGAAGGGTTTTGAGTACCCTTCCTTCTTTGGATTTGCATGTGCCTTCCCTTTGTCTTTGTTTTTATATTTCTGATTTTGGTAACTGCTACCATCTTGCACAGCAAGTGAATGCACCTTTGAGCCTTTGATTTTTCCCATGTTAATGAGCTTAGTCTGCTCTTGCGTCAAAGACTCAATAAAGACCTCAAGAGATGGCATGGTCCAGATGGCTCCAGAGGCAAGCCTAACTGAATGAAATGTGGATACAAACACTGAGTATTGCAAACCAAGTTTGGAAAGAATGGTAAGAACCATTTGTTTCTTCTCCTTAGATTTACCAACCCTGCAATCCTTGAGTTGCGACAAAAAATCCTTATATTTGGTAAAAACATCTTGGAGATAGTCAAAGATTTTTGGATCCAAAGTGACCAATTCCACCTCGAGCATAAGTCCCCTTGTCTTGTCTTCTTAGCCAAAAAGTCCTTCCATGGTGGTCCAAACTTCATCGGTGGTTTTATAGGAGGATATCTGAAAGAAGAGCTCAGAAGAAATGAGACAGCAAATAGTTCTATACGCTACATCCATCCGATTCAGATACTTAGATTTTTCTATGGATGATGTTGGTTTGGTCTCTATGGCCATGGTTAACATGTATAATCCTTTGCTTCGAAGATGCAATTCCATCTTGTGCTTCCATGCAAAGAAATTATATGGTGTAAGAATTAATTCTTTTGGAAATTCCATTTTCTCGTTGTCGTCAATCTTTTGTACCTGCAAAAAGAGTCTGGTGTGTCTTTTTCTAAGCAATCCGTCGACTTTGATACCATGTAAATGTGGATGAACCTGCACATATAATATCTAGCTAGCAAAGGAAATACACAGTTTGCAAAAAAATGAGAAAAGATGGAAATGAGAGAGAGAGAGAATCAAAGAATTGTATTAATTGAATGAATGAATGATAATTTACACATGATATACTTTGTATAACTCAACTAATGTGCACTAGAAGAGAAGACAATGCACCATAGTGGTGGTCTAGAGTGATCTGGACACACACCGACAGTCACGGGAGTTAACTGCCACCGAGTCTAAGTCAACTAGCCTCTCAGTCCTCTGTTAACTAATTGAATCAAAGAGAAATGAGGAGGAGATCAAGGAAGCATTAGTAATGCACCACTCTGGTGATAATCCCAAGGACAATGTGTATTAGCAGTTATAATCCCAATGTTGCATGGTGATGTAACCAATGTGGCATCAAGACTCTACTCAACTAATCCAACTGAAGTGTGAACTGAAGAGAATATTCCCCTAGAATGTAGGAAAAGGAATATTCTTCCTAAAATGTAGGAGACTGAATAATGACTAATAAACACAGGGAAAACCTTAGGAAAAGGAAATCCTAGGTGTGTGTGAAGTATCTCCAACACTTTACAAGTTCAAAGACAAACTGAGCCTTGAATATAGCTAAACCACAGTCAACAGAGGCCCCTGAAACTCAGGGAGTCCTGAGAAAGCCAAAGACTTTCTGAAAGGAAAGAAAAGCTTTTTGAAAAAACTCTTCAAGATGACAGACATGCGTGTTGTGCACAATCAGCCTGCGTATGTACGCGGGCTGTGTATGTAATATCCCCAAAGACGAGCCCTGTTGTAATCATGTTTATGAATTGTAAATCATGTTTTGTAGGCTAGTGAGCCAAGTATTGATAAGTTGGTGGACTTATGTGTTTATTAGGCCGGAGAGCCTAAGTATTAAGTCCAAAAGCCTGATTTTGTATATGTAATTATGAATATCATTAATATAATATATGAACATCGTTGTGTGCAGACTGACCACGAAGAAAGAGTGATGGGGGACTAAGCTTCCACAGGGTGGGTAAGGGAAAAGGGGTTGAAAGGTTGGGAAGAGGGGCTAAGCTTAGGGGATTAAGTCCTTGAGAATAATATTTTATTATTATTCTAAAGTTGTGTGACAAAACATGTTTTTATCCTAAGTCCTAGGAGAGGCAACGCATGCAGCTCCAACGTGTGAAAAAGGGAATGCATGCAACTCCAGGAAGACAAGTGTCGATCTTGACGCATGCGGTTAAAAGTTGAAGCGTCGGCTAAGTTTGGGGTTCCTCCTCCTCCATTCTGCGGTCGGTTGTCTAAAACCGGGGAAATTATGTCTGTGTTCTGCATGCATACCCTCACGCAGCTCTGAAACCCGAAGCCTGTGATGTTTTCTTGAGAAGCCGATACACCCTCTGTCTGAACCGTCGAGTTTGTGTTCGACCTCTGCGTGGATTGCTTGTCACACATCCTAAAACCAGTGTTACCTGAACCATTTTGTGTCTTGGTGACCTGTTGTAGTTTCTCTAGATGACCCCACACCCAATTTTCTTGTTGCTAGTGTCACCCGTGAGTTAACCAAAAGTTGTTGTTGTTGTTTTTATCCTAAACTTGTGGGAATTGAGTTGAAAACTGGTTGAAGAACCAGGTTGTCAGGCCTGTGGTAGAAGAGGTAGGTTGTCAAGCCTGTGAGAAGCCCTCTCCATGTGAGAGATTTTATTGGGAAGTGGTTTTCTCCCAAAGTGAGTCGAGCACCAACTACAGAGCTCTAAGAATTCCTGATATGGCATGTTGCCGAGACCCAGAGAGGGAAGTGAAGCATCGATGGACTGTGCTTGTGAAGGTGTATACTCCCAGGTGGAATAGGCATGTGGGGAATGAAGTCTATGAGTAGTGGGCGTAAGAAGGCTCCTAGAGTGAATCCTTCTGGATGCTCTATGTAGTTTTCCTATAACCTCAGCCTAGTCTAGGATTCCCTTGCCCTGGGTGGAGCTTGGTTCCATCTCAGGGGTGACCCACTGCTGAGCGTGATGAGCAGTGTGGTCTGAGGCTAGGAGGTTCATGGAAGGTCTGCACATGGTTGGTGGAGTTAATACAGTTTCAAAGATAAGTATATGCATGTGTTTAAGTTCAATTAAAATGCATGTATGTGATGCTTGCAATATTATCATGTATTCCGTTGCAACCATGAATTATTGTTAGTTCCATTATTTATGTATGTTAGCAGTAATCATGTGATTAATTTGTATTGTTTAGTTAAATGTGTTAATTTGATTTAATGCATGTTATATACATAAGTATGAGAATGTTTCTGCATAGTAGCATTGCCCGGCAGTGGGGTTGATGGACGCTACAATATGGTATCAGAGCACATAGTTTCAACGCTGAGCCTAGATGGGCCGATTAAGTGGTCTTTGGACCCAAGGTTTCGAGAGTCCTTTGTGACCATGAGATCCGAAGAAGGTACATGAAGGTTATCCTAGAAGCCTTTCGGAGTTCGACTATCGGGAGGAGCGAGGTGCGTTGATGCACGAACTTTCGAAACCTGAAACTTCGAAACCCCGAGAAGATCTACACTGTAGATCTGGGAAAAACATCTCGGTCGTTGGATTAAGCAAAAGAGAAGATGGTAATTTTGGGAGATCGGCTATCGGGAGAAGTGGGATGTGTGGACGCAAAAATTCCCGAAGCCCGAAATAGCGAAATCCTGATGAGCCAAAGTAGTGGGTCATGATGATGCCACTTGGATAGATGTGGACACATGGGATGAGTGCCACGCAATAGTGGGTCCCGAAAAAAAAATAAAAATAGACGCAGTGGAGCTGGATGGCATTACCTAGGGTAACGTGGACCTTCTTAAGCACACCACGTGTCACCACCGCGGTTGGTGATAGTTATGCTATGGGCCCGGAGGCTAGAAAGGTCAGAAGTTCAGAAGTCGGGAATTGGAGAGGGAAGCGAGTGTGGGAGCCTCCAAAACAAAAATCCCAAAGCTACGAAACCCGAAACTCTGAAGTCTTGATTAGAGAACCTTGGGATCTAGCGCCTGGTCACGACCATGGTCGCGTGGATTGGGAAACTGAGGAAAAAGGGCTATGGCCTGAGTTTACTACAGAGCTGAGCATAGCTCAGAAAATTCAGGAAAACTGAACGTCTCCTTGAATCAAATTTGTTTATGAATGTTGTGGGATTTCTTAAGGAATAATGACCTGAAAATTTTTGATTTTCTGCACATTGTGTTTGCATAATTTTAACGAGTGCCAAAACCGATTAGAGTTGCCACTGAGGACAAAGAAATGGGGGAAGCACAAAATGCTTCCAGTTTAGAGAACGAAGCTAAAGGGATGGACGTTCATTTTGGATTCGAAGGGTCGAACTCCAATGGGCATGGAGAAGAGATAGGTAAGGAAGGGCATATGATGAAGATCATTGAAGGATTGCAAAAAGATTCCCAAACTCACCGGGCAGATAGTAGAAATCTCAGGAAAAACAAGGTGAATTCAACGTAAAGTTGTTAAAGAGTTTGGAGAGAATAGAAAAGAATTTGGGTAAGGAGAGTGACTCGAGCATAATAGGGATTCACCAAACTTATGAAGGAAGAAGGTCAAGGAGTGTTGGTAGACACCATCATCACTCCCAAGGTATCTCCAAGAGAAGGGCACACAGTAGTTCAAGCCCATCTCCTATCAGAAAGCATAGAAGATCTGGAGTGGATGAACAAAAAGGAGAAATGAACAAGATTAAGCCTCCTACGTTTGATGGAGAACATAAGAAGGAGGAAGATGTTGAGACATGGTTGCTTGGTATGAGGAAATAATTCCAACTACAGAATTATTCCTCTCATGCAGAAGGAAGAATTGTGATGTATCAACTAAAGGGAAAGGCATCCATGTGGTGGGATCAGCTTGTGCAAGTGCACCACATTAGAGAGAAAGATATCACTTGGAGAGAATTCAAGAGGTATTTCGAGAAGAAATACTTGACTAAAAGATATTATGACAGAAAGATGAAATAGTTCTTTGAACTCAAACTGAGCAGCATGACCATTGATGAGTACGAACGAAGGTTTCTGGAATTGCTAAAGTATGTCATGTTCATCAAAGATGAGACTGTCAAGATCCAGAGGTATCTAAGTGGATTTCCACCTTCCATTGGTGACAAGATTCATCATGATGATCCTAAGACTATGGAAGAAACTATAAGGAGAGCAAATTCCTTATATGAGCAGCAAGGAGAGAAGCCTACTTTTCAGAAGGCTTGGGAAGACAAGAAGAAATTCCAAATGGATCAGAGGAAGAAGGGAACTAAGACACCCTTTTTCAGAAACAGTCCTCAAGGACAACCATCGTTTAGAGAGCCGAGAATGGCTGACGTAGGGAAAAAACGGCCAAGGCAGATGCCCATTCAGTGTTGGGGTTGTCAGGGGAACCACAAGTATAGAGATTGTCCCCACAAAAATGGAAAAGTGAGAGTTGTCCATAATGTTCAGCAAGCTGAAAGAGTGGAGGACATGGGTAGTAGAATGCCAAGGATCTATGCATCCTTGGACAACAAGCAAGTTGAATTTCAGTCGCACATGATTGAAGTGGAAGGTATGATTAACAACCAACCATTTACTATTTTAATTGATTCAGGGGCTAGCCATAGTTATATAGATCCTAGAGTGGTGGAAAGTTTGCATATGTCGAGAAGCAAACATGAAAAGTCTCGGTTAGTGTAGTTGGCTACAGGAACCAAGAGAAAAGTCACGGAGTTAGTTAAGTCTTGTCGAGTGGACATGAATGGGTTGAGCACAAAGGCTGAATTGAATGTTCTGCCTTTAGGTTCTTATGATTGTCTAATTGGGATGGACTGGTTGGACCAGCACCATGTCATCTTGGACTATCGTAACAAGGCATTCACTTGCCTGGATGAGGAAGGGAATCGAAAAACAGTCCAAGGAATTCCCAGAGTTGTTGTTATCAGAGAAATCTCATCAATGCAGCTGAAGAAGTGCTACAGAAAAGACTGTCAATTATTTGCAGCCCATGTGGAGGAAGCATCTAGGGATGAAGTCTCAAAGATTGTATATCATGAGGTACTAAAGGAGTTTGAAGATGTATTTTAGGAGGTACCCTGACTACCTCCGAAGAGAGATATTGATTTCTCTGTAAACTTGATGCCTGGAGCAGCTCTAGTGTCGAAAACTCCTTACAGAATGAGTACGCTGGAGCTAAAAGAGTTGCAATTGCAACTTGAAGAACTTCTAAAGAAGAGGTACGTACGCCCAAGTGTGTCACCTTGGGGAGCCCCGGTCTTGTTCGTGAAGAAGGACGGAACGCTGAGATTGTGTATTGATTTTAGACAATTGAACAAAGTAATTGTAAAGAGCAAATATCCCTTGTCGAGGATTGATGACCTCTTCGATCTGTTGAAGGATGCGAAGATATTTTTGAAGATAGACCTCAGGTCAGGATATCATCATGTAATAAAGGATGAAGACATCAGCAAGACCGCCTTTAGAACAAGGTATGGTCATTACGAGTTCACAGTGGTGTCATTTGGGCTGTCAAATGCACCTGTTGTTTTTATGTGTTTAATGAATGGTGTATTCAGGGACTATCTAGACAAGTTTGTCATAGTATTCCTGGATGAAATTCTAGTGTATTCCAAGTCAGAGGAAGAGCATGAACAACATCTGAGGATGGTGTTGTAGGTGTTAAGAGAGCGCCAATTGTATGCCAAGTTGAGCAAGTGCTCATTTTATAAAAAATAGATCCATTACTTGGGGCATATTATTTCGAAGAATGGGATAGTTGTAGATCTTGAGAAGATTGAGGCCATCAGAGAATGGTTAGTGCCAAAGAACGTGATGGAAGTCAGATCCTTTATGGGTCTAGCTAATTATTACAGAAGGTTTATCGCAAGGTTCTCGAGGATAGCTCGCCCTATCACTTCCTTGCAAAGGAAGGAGAAGAAGTTTCAATGGATAGAGGATTGTGAGAGAAGCTTCCATCAATTGAAGCAACTGTTAACCAGTGCTCCAATCCTGAGGATTGCAGATCCGAATGAAGACTTTCTAGTGTGTACATATGCATGCAAAGAAGGACTGGGAGGAGTCCTCATGGATTTGTAATCTGTTATGAATCCAGAAAGTTGAAAGAGCACGAAAGGAACTATGCAACTCATGATTTGGAGTTGGCAACCATAGTACACACTCTAAAGAAATGGAGACATTACCTCATGGGAAGGAGGTTCGAACTGAGAACATATCACAATGATCTGAAATACATGTTTGATCAACCAACCTTGAATGCTAGGCAGAGTAGGTGGATGGAGTTTCTGTGTGAGTACGAGTTTGATATCAAGCATATCAAAGGAAAGGAAAATAAAGTGGTTGATGCACTCAGCAGAAGAGTACATGAATTACATGTTACAGCCATTAGCATGTATCAAACTGATATACAGGGCAGAATTTCAAAGGCTGCAAATACAGATTTGCAGTACAGGGATTTGGTAGCAAAGCTACAGCAAGGTAAGATGCCACAGAAAGTGGAGAATTATAAGTTGGAAACTGACAGAATACTTATGTACAAGAACAGAATTTATGTACCTAATGTCCAGGACTTGAAACTTATGATTTTGCATGAAATGCATAATGTACCTTATGTTGGGCACACTGGATATCAGAAAATTGTGGCAGCAGTTAAGACCCATTACTTTTGGCCAGGTATGAAGAAAGAGATTGTTGAATACATCACCAGATGTATGGAGTGCCAGAAGGTTAAAGTTGAGCACAGGCACCCAGCGGGGTTGTTGCAACCTTTACCGATTGCTGAGTGGAAGTGGGAGGTAGTGACAATGGATTTCATCATGGGATTGCCAAGAACAGGCAAGCAACATGATTCAATCATGGTGGTGGTGGACAAGCTTACGAAAGCTGCCCATTTTATTCCACTAAAGACTACTCACAAGGCAGCGGATGTTGCCAATATTTTTATGAGGGAAGTAGCACGATTGCACTGTATTCCCAAGATAATTGTGTCTGAGAGAGACCCGAAATTTACCTCAAATTTCTGGAAGGGGTTATTTAAGGGGTTCGAAACAAATCTGAATTTCAGTACAACTTATCATCCTGAGTCTGATGGACAGATAGAGAGGGTGAAAAGAGTAATAGAAGACACACTAAGGCTAAGGATGTATGTGATGGACAAACCATCAAAATGGGAAGACTACCTACATTTGGTAGAATTTGCCTACAACAATGGGTATCAAGCATCGTTGAAAATGAGCCCATTTGAAGCACTTTATGGCAGAAAGTGCAATACTCCAGTGAGCTGGGATAATCCAGCTGATAGGGTAGTAGTTGGGCCAGAGTTGCTCAAGGAAATGGAAGAACATATTCTAAAAATTAAGCAGAATTTAAAGGTTGCCCAAGACAGGCGGAAAATTTATGCTGACAAAAATAGAACCCACTGAGAGTTTAAAGTGGGTGACCATGCTTTCCTGAAAGTAAAAGCCAATAGAAGTTCCCTGAAGCTGGGAAACTGCGCCAAGTTGGCAGCCAGATTTTGTGGGCCATTTGAAATCCCAGAAAGGATTGGGCCAGTTGCATATATGCTTGCATTACCTGCATCCATGATTGTACATAATGTGTTTCATGTTTCACTGCTTAAGAAATATATAACTAATGTTAATCAGGCAATTGATTGGAATGTGATTTAGGTGCAGCAAGAAGGTGTCTTGCAAGTGCATCCTATGCACATATTGGACTGGAAAAGCAAACAGCTCCAGAATCGAGCCATAGGGCTTGCAAAGGTCCAGTGGACCTGGTACCGTCCTAAGGATGCGACATGGGAGCATGAGGATGCTATGCGGGTAGAATACCCACATCTTTTTGAAGATTTTGAAAATCTTGTTGATGTTGTGTGAAAGTTGTACTGATGACAGTGCAAAAATAATGGGAGTTGATTGTAATATCCCCAAGGATGAGCCATGTTGTAATCATGTTTTGTAGGCTAGTGAGCCAAGTATTGATAAGTTGGTGGACTTATGTGTTTATTAGGCCGTAGAGCCTAAGTATTAAGGCCAGAAGCCTAATTTTGTATATGTGATTAAGCAGATCATTAATATAATATATGAACATTGTTGCATGTAGACCGACCACAAAGAAAGAGTGATGGGAGACTAAGCTCCCATGGGGTGGGTAAGGGAAAAGGGGCTGAAAGGTTGGGAAGAGGGGCTAAGCTTAGGGGCTTAAGTCCTTGAGAATAATATTTTATTATTATTCTAAATCTATGTGACAAAACATGTTTTTATCCTAAGTCCTCGGAGAGGCAACGCATGCAGCTCCAACATGTGCAAAAGGGAACGCATGCAGCTCCAGGAAGACAAGTGTTGATATGGGCACATGCAGTTAAAAGTTGAAGCATCAGTTGAGTTTGGGGTTCCTCCTCCTCCATTCCATCGTCAGTTGTCTGAAACCGGGGGAATTTCGTCTGGGTTCTGCATGCATACCCTCACACAGCTCTGAAACCTAAAGCTTGTGATGTTTTCTTAAGAAGTCGATACACCCTCTATTTGAACCGTCGAGTCTGTGTTCAACCTCTGCATGGATTTCTTCTCACACATCCTAAAATGGTGTTACCTTAACCGTGTTGTGTCTTGGTGACCTGTTGTCGTTTCTCTAGACGCCCCCACACCTAATTTTCCTGTTGTTGTCGTCACCCGTGAGTTAACCAAAATCTGTTGTTGTTGTTGTTGTTATCCTGAACTTGTAGGAATTGAGTTGAAAACTAGTTGAAGAATTGGGTTGTCAGGCCCGTGGTAGAAGAGGCAGGTTGCCAGGCTTGTGAGCAGCCCTCTCGAGGTGAGAGAGTTTGTTGGGAAGTAGTTTTCTCCCAGAGTGATTCCAGCACCAGCTACAGAGCTCTGAGAATTCTTGATCTGGCCTGTTATCGAGACTCAGAGAGGGAGGTGAAGCACTGATGGACTGTGCTTGTGAAGGTGTATACTCCTGGGTGGAACAGGCATGTGGGGAGTGAGAGTCCGTGAGTAGTGGGGGTAAGAAGGATCCTGGAGAGAACCCTTCTTAATGCTTTGTGCAGTTTTTCTGTAACCTCAGCCTAGTCTAGGATTCCCTTGCCCTGGGTGGAGCTTGGTTCTAGCTCAGGGGTGACCCACTGCTGAGTGTGATGAGCAGCGTGGTCTAAGGCTGGGAGGTTCGTGGAAGGTCTACACGTGGTTGGTGGAGTTACTACAGTTTCAAAGATAAGTATATGCATGTGTTTAATTTCAATTAAAATGCATGTCTGTGATGCTTGCAATATTATCATGTATTCCATTGCAATCATGAATTACTGTTAATTCCATTATTTCTGTATGTTAACATTAATCATGTGATTACTCTGTATTGTTTAGTTAAATGTGTTAATTTGATTTAATGCATGTTATATACATAAATATGAGAATGTTTCTGCATAGTAGCATTGCCCGGAAGTGGGGTTGATGGTCGAGGACACTACAGTGTATATAGTAGAACACATATGTATGTGGGCTAGGTATGGAACAAGGCGTGTACACTGTTGAAAATTTTCAAAAAAGAGAAAGATTTAGACAGAGCACTCAACTCAGGAAAACTGGTAAGCACTTGTAAGGTGACCAGAGACCCAAAAAGACTCGGAACACTTCAACAAATAAGAATTCAAGCCAAACAAAAATCTCCTAAAAACACCCTAGAGAGACTCCCTAGTCGATTCGCCAATTCTTCTATGGGGGAAAATCCCCCATATCTGGGTCTAGCGACTAGGTAGAGCCTTGACACCTTAAAAGACAGAAAAGTTTCTATTCTACCTAAATCCAACAAGACCTTACGATAATTAAGGGAAGAGAAAGAATATTGAAAGGTGTACCTTAAGTCCTTACGGCTATTGTTGATCCCTTCCAGTTGTTGTCTGTTCCAAGATTGTAGGCCTCCTCCTGTTAACACTCTGTAATTTCTCTTGGTTGCGGGAGGGAAACCACAGAGGTAACCACAAACCACTTTAGGTTGTATTCTGACCTATACAACTAGAGAGGGTTCTCTCAAATATTAAAGACTGAAAATACTCAAAAACAAATTAGCAATGAGCACATAGAGGTCAGATTCTGCAATAAAATAGATTTTGTTTTTGTTTTAAATGGGTTGGTAAGACCAAGCAAAAGAAGGAAACCATTGGGAAATGGAGTCAAAGCCTGAACTTAAAAATATTGAGTCAATAGTTGGTGGTGTACTCGTAGAAGGCAAATGCAAAGTAAGTATTGTTCTTTAGCAAATGAACAGTATTTGGATGGCAGTAGAAAAGAGAAAAGGACAACCCATTACACTAAGACACCTAACAAAGGGTGAGTTCTTAATGTAAATTTAGAAGAAAAACAGAAAGGAGATAGATCACCATGGAAAGAGCACCAAATACAGATGAATTCTGAACATGAAATCCTTAACACATAAACAAGTATTTATTGCATGAATGGAGCATCAGATAAAGATGAATTCAAAACATATATTCTCAGTCAAATATTGTAAGAGAATAAACATTAATGGAAATGACCATTACAAAGGAAAATACATACTTGGAACATCATCGTGATGAATCTTTGCATCATGAAAATATTGTACTTCTGCATTAACTCAAAATATTCAAGAAAAATGATACACAATACAATGGCTTTCTTCCCCAGCTGAAGGTCGAACCCCCCTCTTTTCTTCATTAAACTGTGGTTTTTATAATCAAAACAATAATCCAAATTTCCCCTAATTTACAGGAAAGAAATCCAATAAAATCTCAAAAATAAAACTATAAAAAGCCTCAGTTGAAAAATGCCTCCAATGGTTGAAATTGCTGGAAATTGTTAGAAACAAATCTAGAACTAATCTTTAGAATCTGGATCTGATCTTTATCCTTTGATTCTCTGATGATATTGTGTTGTGGAATAAATCTTGGTTACTCGCATGACAAACACATATCTGGAACTGATGATGAAACCTCTACCACTTGTCCTCTTTGGATACCCTCATTGTTGTGTTTATACCTCTGAATGGAAGATTTAAATCACAACTTGTTGGTGCCATGAATACTCAGTCACGATTTTGAATGTCTAAAATATGTTCTATTATTTGTTTCCAAGTGTCCCCTTTCCAATTAGAGACAAAATCATCTTACTAATATATTTGAGAAGCTTGTGATATGGGACTGATTTTTTTGCCTTAAAATCTGGGATTGCCCCTCAACTTCTGAATTTGAATGCTATCCTTGCCTGAAAATCAGGAAGCCGTGTTGTGTTGTCTTCATTCGATCTCTCTGGAATCTCGAGCTCAAGTATTGATCCGTTAGATAAGCCTTTCATAATAAAATGGCACAACATTTCCATTTGCAACCTTTCATGATTTCATAACCTTTAGAAGGAATCTTTGTAGCTACTAGAAGAGTAGCAGATCCACCATTATGTCTCAACAAACAAGTTCTCATATCAACATCAAATATTGACAAACCCTCCCAAATATCTCATCTTTTACCATCAACAAAACTTCCAACTGTTCACAACAAAATCAATATTGTCTTGAGGTATAACTGCTTCTCACATTTGATTATTTATTATCCCAATGCGTTCTCTGTCTCTTTAATACTTTGACCTGGTTGCATCCTAATTAAGAACTTCTGCTCGACTGGAAATATTCATACCATCAAATCATGCATTGGAACTCTGGGGTCGATGTGGATCACCTGGTACAACTGGAGATGATTTGCAGTCGATTAGGGTGCTGACCTGACTCTTTGTCACAGTTGTGCAGCGTGGAGAGACAATTTGTTGCGCAAGTGAAAGCTTTAGAACTTGCGCAGCGTGTTTGCGCAGCAAAAACCCTATTTTGGTTTTGCTATGTTGTATGATCTCTGGATATTCTTTTATGGAATCATCCTGCTAATATCTGGAATGGTTGGTACCTCCTTTTGAAATGCTTCAAAAACATGACCAACATCTTGACCAAGCTCATGTTGCAATTGCTCAAGCTTTTGAATTTCCTGTACAAACACAAATACTGTCATTGATTGCCTCATTGTCTGCTTTATTTGCTTATTTATTGACCTGCATATGACAACAAGTGCCATGTTTGTTGCATCCCTTTCCCCACGCATTTATGATCCTGTGTTGAAACTAGAGGAAAATCATTTTCACCATCACTTGCCACCACTGCATCTTGGATGATCAACATTGTTTGAGCTCCCACACTTCAACAATATGAAAACAACATGTTGTTGCACAAGCAACAATTTCCATCAATAACAAAGTTAATATCGGAACACCACTTTATAATCCAGCACCACTAGTTGATTGCTTCGCCATAGGAACACATTTTACAGTGGGGAAAACAAGCAAAGGAGCATATCCCACCAACTTCATACCCAATTCCTCAACTAATGAAATAGCAAGCATGCATGCACATTTACTGGTCCTCCCTCTTTCATGCCTCTCATCATGCAACAATTTCTACTAGTTTATTTACACTTTTACTTCCCAGTCTGATGCAAATCTCTTTAGGCCCTCTACATTCAACAACAAATTTCCTCCATGAACGTGAAACGACAACAAAAATGAGCAATATCAGCAAATGCCTCTACATATCGAACCACATTCTTTGACAAGTCAACATTTAATCACTACAAGAAATCATTACTCTCCTCCATAGGTAAATGCTCATCAAGTTTTTTTCGATCTGGACAATAATAAGTCTTTGATGTAATCTTCAGAACCCACAAATAGAAAAGCGATTAGATTATCAAAGAAAAACCCTGCTATTATTTGGACGAAACCCTCATCACATGGAAACTCGGCTTCCATCCCCTTAGCTTTGAAGGCTATGATGCTAGCACTGCAAGTAAGAACCAAGGAATTGTTGTTGACTGAAAATTTTACAAGGAAACGGATATATAACCACCACCTCGGCATTTTATATAGATGTTGTCTTCAACTCCTGGGCACACTGGTTTTGGTTAAAACCCTGTAACAATATTTACAACTTAAATCATTTGCACTGGTTTTGGTTAAAACCCTGTAACAATATTTACAACTTAAATCATTTGCAGAGAGCATTGTTGGATGGATCATCTTGTTGGCATAATTTGCTCACATCATAACAACAATGGAAACGGCCGACTTCACATTGCATTCAACTCCATCATCTTTATATATTGTTGCTCCTCTCGCAGAAAATAATGTTTCTTTAAATATTTCTTCAACTCAATTTACAGAGATCCTGTTTTGTTGGCATTTGACATCCGAACACTTGGTTGACGTTGCATTTCCACCTATCGTTACTATGCTATTGTTGATGCAGCTCACGCTGGCTGCATTTGGCACTTGATAACGAAGCCCAGGCGCTCGTATTGACATCTGGCCAGATCATACATCTTTTGTTTTGCCAGGGAAACATATCCCACAAGCAATCGGGAAAAATCGTTAGAATACTTTATATATATGTTTAACAAGCTGTTTTTCAGACGCTTTGTACAATGAAAATCCCCTTGTGGCCTCCCTCCTATGTGGCTGAGTGTTCGGTTTGGGTGCTTCGCTTAAAAGTTGTGTTAGCATGTGACTTGGAGATTGGTGCTTGAATCGATAGCTTGTGGACTTTGGCATGTGGCTTGGAGATTGGTGCTTGAATCGATAGTTTGTGGACTTGGCTGCAAAATTGAAGTTTGGGCCCAATGTTTTTGGCTAAAGAAAATGTAACCCTACACATAAGCCCAAGAACAAAATTTGGTTATAAAAAGTCAAATAATTTTGTATTTCCTTAAACATATAGATTTTTCTCAAAATCATATGTTTTTGGTTAAAGAAAATGTAACCCTACATATAAGCTCAAGAACAAAATTTAGCTATAAAAAGCCAAATAATTTTGTATTTCCCCAAACATATAGATTTTTTTTCAAAATCATATTTTTTCTTTTGGCAATACTGGTGTCAACAATTAGTACGTCAGCATTATGAAACTTGAAGACGCTACAAAAGTGCCAAATTTTACTGGTGCTACAAACGTTGAGTTAGCACAAATTATACAGTGCCAACACCCCACAACACTGGCCTAAAATAATGTTATAGAACAAACTATGACATCATATGCTTAATTATCAAGATTATCTAGAGGGTTAGATATTCATGAAAAACATCCATAAATACAAACATCAAGACATAAGGATTTGGGATAAGAAGTTTTCTCTTTTATTAATAACAAAATTGGAAGTTACAACCTGAATTTTGTTGGCGCCACTCTACGAACCTCACATGGGTTCCTCTACTTTGTCTCTAAGTGCATTATTCCCAATGTTATCCTCACAACCAACATACCAATTATAGGGGAAAATGATGGATTGTATAAGGAGGATGGATGGAAGGGAACGTTGAGGATGAAACTCATAGTAGAATGCAAGAAGGCTTGGAATACAAGGGAGAAATTTTGGCAGATTTCTCTTGCTTCTCTTTCATATTGTCCAAATGACCCACCTAAGGCCCTTTTTATATGAGAAAATGATGGTTATTCGGTTGTCAGAAGGGCTACAGGAGGTAAAATGGTTGCAAAACCTAAGATAGCCTATAAACTCTGTCGGAAAGTGCAGAATATTTATATTTTTTCCAACTTTTTAGAGTACACACGGGTTGTTAGGTATGCAACACGCATGTGTACACGCTCTACATATGCATCAGGACGCGTATACCATACAAAACTTGTTTTTTGATAATAAATCCAGCAAAAAGGGTTGGTAGATGTGTGAATGAGTAGGCCAACATCATAGATGCATAGTAGTGGCATTTTGATTTATAACACCCCCGAAATGAAATTTTGGGAAAAATTGCTTTGTAAAATATTGTAATTTCATAGTCAATCTAGACCGTTCATTATAAGGTCGTAGATCTGATGGTAGAAGTTATTTAAGGGATTTTTCCCTAAAAGGAAACCCTCTTTTATGAGAGAATTATATTGTGGTTGTGTATGTGTGTGAATATTGTATTCTGAGAGAGGAGATTGTGAGAGAAAGAAGAGGAAGTTACAACAGGTGCGTTGTAGGTTGTCTCCCTTCATTTTTTATGGATAATAAAAAAGAAGGACCTTGAAATTTCTCTGGTGGATGTATCCCACACTGAGTGAACCATGTATATCTGTGTCTCTATTGTATTGTGTATTTTTTGTGTTTTATTTCCACATTTGTTTTATCCTATTGCTCTACGATCTTGTTTTTCTAACAAGAAAGATATATTTTCATC
>ML800501.1:51794-83504 GCA_009831015.1 Picea engelmannii
AGTCATAACTTTTTCATACAAAATCCAAATTAAGTTGGACCACTTCCATTGGAAAGAGTATGGACTGTAGTTTCTTGTGTGTGAGTTTCAGAATCAGATGTTAAATATTGAGTGCGGGGCATGCTGTACAAGTTGGGTCTTCTGAATAGACCAGAATTGAATAAAGTCTGCCATTATTTATATAACCTCTTTTGGGGGAGGATTCAATGAGTGAAAATTGGAGGAGTTTCAGAGAATACATTGAGTAATATTATCTACAGGATCAGAGTACTCCAAGAATTGAAGAATTGCATAAATTGAAGAAGTCTCAGGAAGCATTATCAGGTTCTATGTGATGATTGGTTGATGGTGATGATTTAATGTAAAGTTTTATTATCTCTCATATATTCTTGGGTGGAAGGAAGGGGCAAGGATGAAGAGTTCAACTCTCTCTTGATATTGGAGGATTGTATCTTCCTCTTGGAGGTTTATCCCTCCCTCTACATTTGGAAGATGTAGCTACCTTTGGAAGTCATTACTTCCTTTGAACAATAAACTATTGATTATTTCTCATATATTGTGCATGGTGTATTATGGTGTATTGGTGTAACTCTTATAATATTGTTCATTGCTCATTGGATATAGTTGAATGGTTTAAGTATAAGTTAAAAAAGGTTTTAAATTGTAATTGATACTGATTCACCCCCCTCTCAGTATCAACAGAGAAGTGGAGGAAAAGGGAAGGAGAAAACTGGAAATTTACCAAAAGAAAACAAGTCTAGAGCCCAAAACTTGTTTTGGGCATAACAGGGGCATTTCAACTTAGATTTAAATGAAATTTTAGGTGTATGTCTACAGTGATGAGGGCTACAAGAATTACA
The DNA here is from genome assembly GCA_009831015.1 of Picea engelmannii. Taxonomy (NCBI): domain Eukaryota; kingdom Viridiplantae; phylum Streptophyta; class Pinopsida; order Pinales; family Pinaceae; genus Picea; species Picea engelmannii. Next base: position 52,655 of record ML800501.1, read on the forward strand.
TCGAGGGCCATCGGCTAATTTTGCTTCCATCTTTCGAAAAATCTGAAATAGTGACTTTTGAAGGTGTGGGTTATGCTCATTACTCGGGGCCCAGATAAAGGTGAAATTTTAACAAATATCTCAAAAAGCAGGCATAGAGATACCCATTTGGGCCCTTATCAAAATTCAAAGGGGTGTGGAGTGGAGATGCCAAAACAAGGAAAAATATACTATTTATGGGCACGTTAAGGGGATTTTTGAAATCTTCAGAGGAAGAAAAAGGACCCCAAATCACCTATCCATAAATTTTATATAATTGACCTTCTATCTAATCATCAATATGGATAACTTTGTCTTGAGGGGATTTTTTCTAGTTTCACTCCATTTGGGAGATAACCATATTTGGTAAAAAATTACAAGTCTAGAGGAAAAACAAAAGGAATAAATTAAAAAATTTAGATTGATGTAGAAGTCATAGGGCGTGTCAAATCCTAAATTTGAGAGTTGTTATGTATTAAACATCATGAATACTATCAATGCTCAATATAAAGTTTACTTGGTTCTCGCCATATTTTCTTCTACAACAAGCAGAAGTCGACCCTTGAGATTTTTGGTACTATTAAAATAGGTGCAAAAATGAGTAAACTGTTGATTTCAGAAAGCCATAACTCTCAGCTTAGAAATCATATTGAGGCATGGGTATAGCCATTAGAAAGATAATTAAGAAGGGAATATGTTTGAAAGTTCAGAGTTTTCATTTTTTTAGTAATGTTCCTTCAAAAATTCCTGGAAAAAGGGGTTTGTAGCTTAAATTTATGACAATTGCATAGTATGCTTAACTCTAACAAATAATTGTTTCTTCACATTCCTTGCAAACTTAGAGGTACATACCACGTATCTTGTCACTATATGAGCACTAGAGATATGGATGATGCTCAATATTCTTACAGCCATGAGGACAAGATCTGATGTCTACATGTCAGCATGGAAAATATAGAGACCGAGTCCAATAGGCATAGAAGCAAAGTGGAGGTTGTAGAGTTGGTTGAGATGATGAGAAGCCTGCAGAAGGAACTGAATAGTTATAGAGAAAACAATGAAAGGATGATGAGGGCTCATGAAGAGATACTACAGAGTGGTATTAGCTTTGGCACAAAGCAAGCATATAGTGCAAGGTAAGTAGCAACATCTAGATCTCATGACCATGGGGGATCTAGGAAGTCAAGGAGTGTTAGTAGACATCACTGTCACTCACTAAGACACACTGCTAGAAGGGCACATGCACATTCAAGGCTAGAGAGCAGCCCTAGTGTGTCCCCTGTCAGAAATCAGAGAAGGAGGCTTGAAGCAAATATTTTGCAAAGAGAGCTCAGGAAAATAAAACCACCACCATTTGACGGAGAGAATAGAATGGGAGAAGATGTTGAATCCTGGTTATTGGGCATGCGAAAATAATTCCAATTGTATGATTATACATCACATGTAGAAGCTAGGATTGCAGTCTACCATCTTCAAGGAAAAACATCTATGTGGTGGGATCAGCTCATGTAGGTCAAGCACATTGATGAAAAGATAATTTTTTGGAATTGATTCAAAAGATATTTCCAATGGTATTACTTGTTAGAGAATTATTATGAAAAGAAGATGAAATAGTTCTTTGAAATCAAGCTTGGGAGCATGACAATGGATGAATATGAGAATAGGTTCTTTGAGATGTTGAAGTATATGGGATTCATAAAGGATGAGAAAGTCAAAAACCAAAGGTTTCTGAGTGGGTTACCCTCATGGTGCTACAAGTGTTGAGAGAGAATCAATTGTATGCCAAGTTAAGTAAGTGCACTTTCTATCAAAGGGAAATTCATTATTCGGGTCACATCGTCTCAAAGGAAGGCATAGTACTGGACCTTGAAAATATTGAAGCAATCAAAAGTTGGTCAACACCAAAGAATGCATAAGTGTAACACCCTTGTTTCCCGAAGCCTGTAGTTAATCGTAATTTATGATTGCCAATGACTTGCAAATATTGTAAATGTATTATTGTTTAATTGTAAACGCTGACAATTGAATGATGGGTGAAGCCTTAAAGTACTGACCATGATATCACTAGAGGAATGCAGGGAGGTTCTATTAAGTTAAACGACCCCAAGCTACCATGCAGAAATATTAATTAGAAAAATTCATATTACTTTCCCTTAGCTTGGATAACAAGACAAGTCAGTTAACGAGGAGGGGACTGGTAGTTGAAAAAACAACCACCCCAATGAATGGAAGCATGGAGGGATGACATAAGGGACAGGAAGCGGTCAACTAGAGGATAGTAGGAAAGATCACCATAGGTTCCTGGGATTGACCCACGAGTTGCCTTATGACAGAAGAAACAGAAGGACAGGTCGAGGACCTACTTAAGTCATGCGTGCAAGAACAAGCACAAAATATAGAGAACTAGAGGGGAGTTTAGGGGAAGGGTGGATGAGAATTGTTGAAAGGAATGCACGAGCGCATGCAAGAGAAGAACCAAAGAACTCGTAGAAGAATTCAGAGTTGGAGCATAGAAGACCTAGACAACCTAATCTGAGTTAAGAAGGATGCGAGCCTGATGTTGGAAAGGCATCTAATAAACCTCGAAGGGGCCTAGGGAAAGGTGGGTGTAAGGAAAATCTCTACCTAGAGTATATTTAAGGAGAGTAACCTTCAAACCTTACTGAGAACCTGAGAGAGATTCCCTAGTGATACCATGGCTTGGCACGGGGCTGGCCAAAATGCTAAAAGTGAATGCATCTGAGCCTATGGTTGGGTGGAAAGGAGAACACCCACAGCAATTGGTCAGCTATCAAATGTAATAAATAAGTATTTCATAGACTTTGTGTAATTGAATTGAAAAGTATACTTGAATGCTTGTACTTGCGCTATACATATATATACTCGATTCATAGGGGTGATGCTTATTGTATTTGTGACCTCTTGTGTTTAAGTGACGGTAGGATGGCAAAAACGATGCATGCCCTACACAACTGAATACAAATGTTTTGCAATGTTCTCAGATAAAAATAATGAACTTAATTATATGGTTACCATGTGTTATATACAAACATATATAAATCCATCATTGTGTTGGGAAACTCGTGAATGGAAACTAGGATTATAAGTTAAAAGTGGAATGTAAGGTATTGAGCCCAAGAAAGTAATATAACTGGCCTTCGCTGTCAAACGAGAATTGTTAGTCGTGCTATGTATGAGAGGCCAAAGGATGGTCGTAAACTATATGTTCTTCCCCTTGATAAATTGGTGGGGTCTCAGGACCTCGAGCCCTCATTCAAGTGTTAGATGACATACTCGTGTTTGTTGTGGATAAAGGAATGAGCCCAAAGAAAAATCCTTGAATTGTCTAAATCCTGAATCAGAAGAAAAACCATGTTTTGAGCTCGAAGAAATGACAGTCGTTGGATCAGTGGAGCAAATAGATTCGGACCCTCCATCGAGGCAGGCTACCCTGCCTGTAGAGAATGTACCTATGTTAATTTGGACCTTTAATCAGGGATTAACATCTATTATAGATCATGGTGGTCTCATTTAAGCGATAATTTAAGGAGAGGTAACGTCAGCATGATGTACCATGTTGACCTAGAACACCAAAGTATCCAAAAATTGATAGGTGTTAGCCCGTGAATGGCAACAGGTAATTTTTCAGTGGCCCGTAGCATAGGCCCATTGGGCGAACTATGTCTTAGACCTCTGTTTCAGCCTTGGACGTTGGATCACAAGTTTGAAATATCTCGACCGTTGATCGAAGTACATTTGGGATGTGATTTTGGTCATTGATCGACGTGGAAGCCCTTAGATGTTAATGAGAGGAGGGATGAAATCATGCTAACATTATGATGATGTCACGAGCCTACATGTACAAGGAGTCCATGTGGAGACTTGTAATTGGTCAAGGTAATAGGGAGTGGGTCCCTGTGAAGTTTAAGGATTGGAAAGGTGAGATGAACGAGTCCGCGAGTTTGCAAAGATGAAAATGGTAAAGTGTTGAGACTCTTTGGACAAAGTTAGGAAAGGAAGAATTATGCAATCATGAGTCCACAGGTTCGCGTAGATGGAAAAATGACTAAGTGTTAAGGATTTCAGATGGACTTATGAAGAGGAGGCACAGAATTGTATGTTTGCAAGTCCACGAGTTCGCGTAGATGGAAAAATGACTAAGTGTTAAGGCTTTGGAACAGACTTAAGAAGAGGAGGTACATAATTGTACGTCCGCAAGTCCACGTAGATGGAAAAGTGGCTAAGTGTTGAGACTCTTTGGACAGACTTATGAAGGGAAGAGTTATGCATTCGTGAGTTCGCGTAGATGGAAAAATAATCTAAGTGTTGAGAGTTCTCGGGTGGACCTATGAAAGGATGCTTATATAATTATGCATCCACGAGTCCGTGAAGATGAAAAATGGCTAAGTAATAAGACTTCTCGGGAAAACTAATGAAAGGGAGCTACATAATTACGAGTCTGGGAGTCCAAGACCCATGAGGGTGTGTCGAAAGAAGGTCTGAGTGATGTTGGTTGTATGTCTATGTGGACTGAAGTTCCACTGTGGCAGGCTAGGCTAGTGCCATGTTAGGATGAGGTGTCGCCACAACAGTTGGCATGGTCAATGACACGTCACATGGATTCCATGTGAAAGAAAGAGAGATATTGCCTTTGTAGACTTGAGAACTTCAAAAGGTCGTAATTTTCATTCCAGATCTCAATCCTGAGTGAATTTACAAGTCATTGGAATGCTCTTGATGAGCAAAAGATGATGGAGTTGTGATAGAGAATATTTAAGGTTGATATAAGAAGTGAAAATTTAATACCCCATCCCTTAAAAGGTACTTATGGGTCAGGTTTGTTACAAAGTGGTATCAGAGCAGGCTACAACACTAGGCTTGGATGGGCCAGAGATTAGTCATAGGACCGGTACATCAAAATTTAGAGGAGCTTGTTGAAAGGTGTTTCTACCTTTAAAGGATTGTTCTGTATCTGCACAAGTCCGTTGAGGATGGAGGACAACAAATTGAAATTGCACATTGGAAACCATGGTTGAATTACAACAAGGGAAATTATATTGTCCCTTTGTCAAATTGATTACTACTCTTACACGAGTAGGAATGTGATGATAGGCATTATTGGTAAAACCTGAATGAAAATGGCAGAGGTGGTAGAAATTTTGCTATGAAGTTTCCTTAGTCCAGACAAGGGACATGAGCTGGGTTGTTTTGATAAGTATAATAATGTAGAGTATCTTATACTTAAATATGGTTGATTATATAAGGGTTAAGACCCTTATGGAAAATTCCTTGTGCTTAAAGGAAATTAGTTTGGATTGATATAATTTGTAGCAGTAATAATTATTTCTTTAATAAAGGATTAAAACTTGTAAATGTGTATAATCCCTCATAATTAGGGGATTGATGGAAAATAGGTAAGGTCGGTTTTATTTGACTTATAGTGAATGAAGAAAATGGTTGTTGGAGAATAACCCGATTAAGCAATTAAAAGGGAGTCATGTGGATTGTTGCTAGACCTCTCGGAAGAGGTAAGGAGATATGAATGCATGAGCAAGTTTATGATTCTCATGGCTATAATAAGAGAATGGGTATACTTATTAATCTAAGGACTTGTTTGTGCATGCAAAAACAGATGGCAAACAATTGGAATACATCTACACTGTAAACATGGGTAAAATAATTGGGGCAGCATGATATGTCGGAATGCATATGGAAAAGATTGAGCGTGCATATAACATGCATAGAGGCTTAGTATAGTCTGTTATTAGATGTAAAATATGGTGATGTCATGGGTCATCTGGTTAATGATGATTTGGGTATAGTAGCATAAGTAATATGTTGATGACAATGATTACATATTACCTTAGGAGAATAAAGTAGAAGGGTTAATGAATTGTTGATTCTGAATGGAGTAAAGGAATTGATGGGGCATTTCTAGATGACCAATGGGTTAGACTAACATTCAGAGGTGGATGGTAGCCATAAGAATATGGCTTGGTGTGCTCAAGTTGTAGTGAGAGGGAATCTGAAGAAAAAAAAATCCCTTGATAAAAAAAGGTTTGTTGACTAAGAATGGTTTGAGGCATGAAGAGAAGCTTGATTAGTGGTCTTGTCACCTAGAGCACTATGGAAATTGCCCATATTGTATTTATGGGTAGTTGCATACTTTTATAGTAGTTGAGGCAAGAGTGTTTTCTTGTTGGTTGTTGTCATATGGAAAAGGAAACATAGTCATGAATATGTCTGTGAAACTTGGCATGTGAATATCATGTGGATGATTATAACTTCTCTTTAAAGAAGATTGATATTAGTATCAGATAAACGTGAAATAACAATATAAGTTTGTGCAAGAAATACACATGCATAAAACATACATAGATATACTTATATGCTTGAAAACATGACACGACTGCCTAAGTAAGAGGGCAATAAGGCAAGGAGTATGTTTTCCTGGACTGAATAATTCCATGGTTGTATGGATTGGTGTGCTCAAGTTGTAGTGAGAGGGAATCTAGAAAAAAAGATTTACTTGATAAAAAAAAGTTATGTTGACCAAGAATGGTTTGAGGCATGAAGAGAAGCTTGATTAGTGGTCTTGTCGCCTGGAGCACTATGGAAATTGGCCATATTGTATTTCTAGGTAGTTGCATACTTTTATAGCAGTTGAGGCAAGAGTGTTGTCTCGTTGGTTGGTGTCACATGGAAAAGGAAACATATTCATGAATATGACTGCGAGACTTGGCATGTGAATATCATGTGGATTACTATAAATTCTCTTTGAAGAAGACTGATATTAATATCAGATAAATGTGACAAAACAATATAAGGTTGTGCAAGCAATGCACATGCATAATACATACATAGATATAATTATATGCTTGAAAGCATGACACGATTGCCTAAGTAAGAGGGCAATAAGGCAAGTAGTATGTTTTCTTGGACTGAATAACGCCATAGTTGTATGGTCGTCTCTATGATGAAGGGTCTGAGTATTTTGTTAAAATGATAACTTGGGGAAGTAGGAAATTCCTCAGAAATAGTTAAGATGAAATGCTAAGAGAGCAAAGAGCAAAAGTGACCCTTTTGTTGGCTACTGTCTTGTAAAGAGGACAGTATAATTATGATTTCATTGAGGAGATTTGTTGCGTAAGTGACTGTAACGTCTCATCAAAATTGGATAATGTTAAATCAATATGGATGAATGAGGTAAAAAGGTGCAAGTAATGCACCTGCATATATGTAAATATGCATATACATGCTTAAAAGTATGATATGAGTGTCTAAATAAGTGAAACGTGAGGCATATTTGTACTTTCCAGACCTAAATAATGCCATGGATGCATCACTAACCCTACGTTGGAAGGGTTTGATTTGTCTTGATGATATAATAGCTTGAGAGGGATGTGTCCCCTTTTTCCTCAAGAAAAACTAGTATACATTGATGAAAAGGTAAATGAGCAGAGATGCTTTGTTGCCACTATAAAAGGAAAACATGATTATACTTTTAAAGACTGCATAGGAATGGTCATGAACAATCATGAAGCAATTAATTTCCAATAGATAAGGAAATTAAACGGTAAAGTGTTCCTATGGTGGACACCCATACCACATGCTAAGGCATGTGATTAAAGGACAGGGAATGCAAAGTGATGGAATAAATGTGCATGTTTTGGTGCACAATAAAGATGCATACTGATAAATTCCTCATGGAATATTAGGTAGGAATCTAAGATGACAAAGCTGAGGCTAACTCAAGAATTGAGCTCATGAAAGACCGTTTGGATATGCAACAAGATAATTTCATGTTGAAGAGGTTCCTATGGGGGGGACTGTGTAAAGAATTCTGCCAGGAGAACAAAGCTATAACCTTAATGATTGCTAAGAATTGAACAACGGGCTGCAAAACCTATTTATATAAGAATCATGGATTACATTCTAAAATATCATGCATGAGTACCAAGACATGGAGATGAATGAGGACCAATCTCATCTCTGGTTTGGAAAGGTGTGGAGTGCACAAGTTCATGATTCATTGTGAATAAGAAACTTGTCGATGTAGCATGTTGAATTATCCAAGAAGGTCAAGGTGAACATGACTAAGACTGCTCAAGAGATAGAACAAGTAGATCCCAGGAGGGATCAATTGTAAAATCAAGGAAGGGAAAAGTGATTAATACTTCTCTCACTATGAAACTTTGAACAATAAGACAGATTCATATACTTAAAAAGGACAACTATGAAAATAAGCATGACTAGTAACTGAAAGATACAATATTGAATATGTTTAAATGAATGAGCTTGGTTAAGCTATAGTGTGTGAAGGCAATGAGACCTTGAAAATCAATTCAGCTAGACTAAAAATTCCCTGACGGGAGAATCCCTTAACTCCTTCCTTGTTGTCTATTATGTTTATCTGGGATGAGAAACTGATGTGCTAATAAGGGTAGATATTTTGGCATGAGAATGTTAAGAGTTGTTGCTGAAATTTGATTGTGGTTGCAGTCATGAAAACATTGAGGACAATGTGATGGAATGCATATAGATATGCTAAGGCATATATGAAAATTCTCTACTAAAATAAATGATATGGTACATGCATTTGATTTCACATGACAAATAAGGTGAAATGTGAATGTGGTGATGTATGTCACGTGTAGAAAAGATTGGAACTATCAAGGAAGGACAACTTCCAATAGTGAACAACCTCAAACAGAAGTGAATGCAAGAAGGTTGCTGAAAAAAAGTAAACCACGAAAGGGATTTTAGAAGTCCCCAGGGAGCACCACTGAAGAGGTAATATCGTAGAAAGTGTTGGCAACTAGAGCAGGTATAAATATTTTGTTCCCATATGGCATGAGAGGAAAAAGGGGTCTGGGTAATAATCCCTTATAAAATAGTCTAAGTTTTGATGGCATGCATGTGATGTGAATGGCTCTTATATGCCATTGATACCCAAGTAGGGTATGATTAAGGGAGAAGAACCTGAATGGTGGAGGTGTGAATCTTTGACAGCCAAGGATGATTGAAATCCTTGGAAAAACACATGAACAAATATATGCCATGAATACATTGCCCAAGTAAGGAGTGGCCGGGAAAAAAAGTGCTCAAAGATAGCATGATGATGTAATGCATTAAGGAAATGCATGTTTACATGAGAGTGCAGGTAGTGGACTACCCATTATGGAAGGAGGACCTTCCAATACTTTATCGAAGTTGTAGCATGGTAAAGGGAGAAATTGGGTGGCCGTGGATGTTGGCACCCTGGTTACTAATGAATAAAGAATGCTTGAATGTATTCATGTGAAACTTTTAGTTCATGTATGTTGAGTTGAGGTCATGATCAATTGAAGCAAGAAAACACAGTCTTGTTGTAATAACAAATGTGTACAAAGCAACCTTGTGGTAAAAGGTTGGCGTATTTTCAACCCACCAAGGCAAAGTGCCTAATATGAAAAGTAATAATCTGAAAATTAATATAAGGGTACATTGTGTGTGAATGTGGCCATGGATATTGGCACATTGATTAGATTCATTTTGATTTTTGATTGGATTTTGAAAGGAATGGTATTTTATTTTTGAATAAATGAACTTGATTGTTTGTATACACAACTCTGAAATTGTTTGTGGACCACTACAAGTGTGAAATGAAAATATGATGTGCATGAGAACTAACAATTTGTTGGGTGATTGAAGAAGAAATTGCAGGAAGAAAGGTCTTGGATGTGGCAGTGTTGTAAGTCCACAAAAAAGACCAATGTGTGCTCATTATAAAAGAGCCAAACCACTATGAGAAAGATATATCGTACTTGTGAATCTAGTTCCGTGCGGAACGGATCTGAAAAATGAAAATGTGGAATTAGAAATCTGCGGATAATAGATTTGAAAACTTTGATAAATAGATGATAGTATCTCATGGATTAATGTATACATGTGATACAGGTGAGATAAAAGATCTATCCGAAGGGACACGGGACGATTGTCATGCTAGAAAGCATGGTAACAGGCTACTATTGTGACATGAGAACCACGTGATAAGACATGATCCCACATAATGATGTGTTGTGGTGACACATGCAGAAGGGACACTTTCAACATAACAAGCATGAGGGATGCCTCACCTGTAAGACTCGGGGAAGGTCTCAAAAATTCTTCGTGTACAAGAAAGCCCTAGCAAGGCAAGATGGATCACCCGAAGGACTGTATAACAGAGAAGGGAATGCCTAAGCCTAAGCCTGAAGGGTGAGTGACCGCAAGGAAGAGGAGACTCCAACATTTTTTGTAATATGTTGATTTCAATCATGCACACAATGGGTATGTCAAGGAAAGTAGTGAGCCAAGTTAGTGAGACAACTATATGGATGTAGATCCATGAACTACACAAATAAGAATTGTGCTAACTTGTGAATATTCCACTTGAATTTAAACGACAATAAAATATTTTGCATGAAATGATAATTAATATGATTGTTGTTGAAACTTGTTGTAGGCATGTGCTAAATACCAAGAGTCTGGGAAAGGACCAGGCCAAGAAAAGAAAAATGATGTTGAAGCAGTTGAAATATGAAGTCATGGCAGGTGTTGTTGAAAAAAACATCGAGGACAGTGTTCCTTTAAGAGGGAGGGGATTGTAACACCCTTGTTTCCCCGGGCCTGTAATTAATCGTAATTTATGATTGCCATGCAATGGCTTGCAAATATTGTAAATGTATTATTGTTTAATTGTAAATATCAACAATTGAATGATGGGTGAAGCCTTAAAGTATTGGCCATGATATCACTAGAGGAATGAGGGGAGGTTCTATTAAGTTAATGGACCCCAAGCCACCTTGAAAAAATATTAATTGGAAACATTTAGATTACTTTCCCGTAGCCCAGATAATAAGACAAATCAGTTAACGAGGAGGGGATTAGTAGTTGAACAACCAACCACCCCAATGAATGGAAGTATGGAGGGTTAACAAAAGGGACAGAAATCGGTTAGCTAGAGGACCGTAGTAAATATCACCATGGGTTCCCAGGATTGACCCATGAGTTTCCTTATGAAAAAAAAAATATAAGGACGGGTTGAGGACCTACCTAAGTCATGCATGCAAGAAAAATCATAAAATATAGAGAACTAGAGGGGAGTTTGGGGGAAGGGAGGATGAGAACCCATAGAAGAATTCAGAGCTGGAACACAGAAGACCCAGAAAACCTGATTTGAGCTAAGAAGGCCACGAGCTTGATGCTGGGAAGGCATCCGATAAACCTTGAAGGGGCTTGGGCTAGGTGGGTGTAAGGAAAATCTCTACCTAGAGTAGAGTGAAGGAGAGTAACCTTCAAACCTTACTGAGAACCTGAGAGAGATTCCCTAGTGATATCATGGCTTCGCACAGGGGTGGCCAGAATGTTTAAAGTCAATGCATCTGAGCCTACAGTTGGGTCGAAAGGCAAACACCCATAGTCAGTTGGTCAGCTATCAACTGTAATAGATAAGTATTTCATAAACTCTATGTAATTGAATTTAAATGTATGATTGAATGCTTGTACTTGCGCTATACATATACATACTTGACTTGTAGGGGTGATGCTTATTGTATTTGCAACCTCCTGTATTTAAATGATGGTAGGATGGAAAGAACGATACATGCCCTGCACAACTGAATACAAGTGTTCTGTAATGTTTTGAGATAAAAAAAATGAACTTAATTTTATGGTTCCCATGTGCTATATATATACATATATTAGCATACCCCATAAATGAGGTAAAGGGAATGTTGAAGTTAATCAAGATGATATGTTGTTTAAAGATAAGAGAAATGTGTTGGATGGTTCATGGATAAGTAATATATGATCCATTGAATAGGGTCCATGAATAATGTATTAAAACAATCTTTCAAATGGTTAAGCATTGTCATAATTGATTTATGAATGTATACAAAAGATTTTTCTAGGAGAAATCATATTCTCATTTCCAAGTAACATCCCGTCGGCCTACCTTCATTTGAGTCCCATCCCCATTTCTCCTAGCCCGTGACCAAATCTCATTGTTGGCCCTAATCTCTAATATTCCAGGAGGTCAGAATCTCCATTATTCATGTCGAGGTTGAAACCTTGTGATTTGGCTAGGGTAATTCAACCTAATATAGGTTGACTCCTCAAAGCATGAAGTTATCTCCCCAAGCCACGAACTACCTCAAAAGATGAAATTCTTAACTACATATCACATTAGTAAAGTTAGGCTCCATATTGGTTTGGGTGCAAAAGTATTGGTTTGATCAACAATTCAGTGTGTTTGTGGGTTACATTTTTTCAGGTTTCATTATTGCTCATTCCATGGCCTGAATAATATGTTGGTCCCCATTGTAGTTTGTGAGTTCTTTCTAGATTTTGTTTTTTAAATCAAATAAGTCAAGCCTAACCTAGCATCATCTAACCACCTTGATCACTATTGATTCAATTTGTCTGTAGAAGCACTAAATAAGATGTTTGTAGTAGCAGGGGATACTCACTTGAGATACAAATATTTAATATATTTTTATAAAATTAAATTGTATATAACAAAAATTTAACAAAATGTGCATTAAACCTAAAATGGATCAGTGTTGAGTTAGTAATAATTTTATTATATTTATGGAATGTTATAGTATAATTTGTAAGAGCATTGAAGTCAAGTTCACCATTATTTTTTTCTCAATCATAATTTTGAGAAATTCGCAATCAATTTATTTAATTTTTAACGTAAACATGATCTAACAGAAGTAGTTCAATCCTGAAGGTTCATGTATATAAGCATCATTTTTGGAAATTGGCAATATATGTACATATTCTTAAATGTAAAAAGGATCTTGTAGAAGTCAAACCCCTCAGCACTATAAGGTTCATGTATATGAAACAATATTTCAATCTTGAAGATTTAAATGCATTTTGAGATTGAGATGTGTACATGGTAAGTGGAAAAAATTGGATACAATACCATTCAACTCATAACAAATAATGATGAATTATGTAAATTAAGTTGAAAATGCAACTATAGTCCTAAAAGCACATAACCAATGTAATCTTAAAATCAAATACAAGCATAAGGAAACTTCTATGAAATGTGGCCCCATACAGGATGAATTTATTTTATTTTTCAATCTTTAAACAAAGTTTACATCTATGAATCTTTGTCAATGTATTATAAAGGTCCCTAAAGTGAGCTACCAAATAAATACATAGTTGTCTCTTTTCACTACAAGGTGAATTCAATTATTTACAACAATCAATAAACTAATTCAATCATATTGTAAATATAAGAAGTTGAAAATGAAAGTTATAGCCTCATATCTACACTAACCTACCCTAACAAAAAACAAGAAGAGTTAGAATTGATTGAAGAAAATATACGACAATATTGTAAAGATAATTCACACAATAATCTTACATAAACCTAAAATTATAAATATTTTGTGAGCTAATGAACAACAATAATAATCTATAACATATTCATGGCATAGTGAAAACCTCCAAGAGAAATCTCAACTAAGTAGTAGCTTATGGTTTTGTGTTTTGGATCCAATGTCATGTGTAAATTTCCATTGCAACCTGATATAACTTTAGTTATTTTGTCCAAGCTTCGACCTCTAGTCATTGTTGTAGTTGCTTTCGCAAATCATGTTTTTCATCTCTCCCCACATCCTATATATATACGACATTAGTTATTTGTATATTATTTAAATAAAAGCATTAATGATAATTAAAATGTATCTTCGGGAAATTACCAAGGGGTTACTCACCTTCTCAATAAAATAAGTAAACCAACATATCATAATGACTACAAATTGGGAGTTTACCAACCGAATCTAAGTTATCAATCAAATCGTCATGTACTTAATTGAACTTTAAAGATTTACAAACCTTCATAGGTTGTCTAGTTCACACATTTTACGTAGTTCTTGCATGTGATACCGTTGTAAAAACATACTAAGTTAGTTTTTTTTAATTCCATTCTCTAATTATCAAAGCCAAGGCAAAAATGGATGTAATTAAAATTTGCAAGCGCTATACCTTTATTAACTTCGAAACCAAAATATCAAACTCAACATAGTTGGAAGATGGTATAACCAGCTAGAATAATTATTTGTGTACTCTACTCTCTTTGTGTATATAAGATTGAGAGTTTAAGAGACACAACACATGCTATAAAATATCGTTGGTAAACTCTCTTAACAGTGGGTATTTTCCTAATTTTTTTATTCTCAATGATGAGCATATATTGAATCAAGTTCATCAATAAAATAATGGTTGTGGCATTCTATGGAAAGAAACCCATCAAAGATTCACGTGCTAAAAATCCTAACAATGATTTATATGTGGCAATGTAGAATGCTTGGAAGAACTTTAACATGATTACGAAAATAACATCCATTGGTTTCTTTTAGACAAAACGTGTTGTTTCATTTAGTCTATAAATAGGAACAAACCAGCCTATGTATCCATAAATACCAAAAAGTAGATGTTGAAATCACTCGAAGACATTGAACATTAGTTGTTTTATGAATTGCTCTCTGACTCCTTTCTTAATTGCAATGAGAAATCATTGACTTATCATCACCCCCACCATCTTCCCAGTATTGCATAGTGGCTTTCTAGCTCCCTTCTTAATTGCAATGAGAAATCATTAATGTATCATCATTGTCGTCATCTTCCCAGTATTGCATAGTGGATTTCTAGTTCCCTTGTTAATTGCAATGAGAAATCATTGAGGTATCATCACCCCCGTCATCTTCCCAGTATTGCATAGTGGCTTTCTCTCCTTCCATATCATCTCACTCTTTATTTTTGAATTTTTCAAATTCATCGTTGTCTTCAAAAAGATTGATTTTAGGTTATGGATATGGCTTCACCTTCTCTGTGCACCCGTCAAATAACTTCATGCCTGTGTAGCATTTACATCTATCCATTTGAAAAGTTCTTTACAAAAATTTGTTGGTAACCCCACCATGTAAGGTATTTTTATCTTCCTTGGGAAATATTCCATTGTTAGTCGATCAACGGTTACCCACAACCTAGTGATTACCAAAGGATAAGGATATTGTATCCTTGTATCCTCTGCCATATTTATCTTTGTAGGTAGCTTTTCAATATCAATTGGTAAACATGAATCTACAACAACCTCATGATGGCCATTGGCTTAGGATAACTACAATTATATAAAATAGTATGCTACAACCATAGAATCTAAATGATCTCCCCCAATATAAATCTAGGCATCGCTATCAACAACATGTTTCACACAACCAACAATAGCATAGAGCCTCAAGGCTGCAAATCCATAAAAAAACAAATCAATGACAAAAAATAATACCCCGTATATATTTAAACAATAACGAAAAATTGCAATTGAATTCATACCATCCTTCAATGAATCACTTCTCTCCTCTCTGTTACGTTTTTACAAGTCCAAATACTTTAGTGTACTGGGGAGTAGGAGCTTGTGTGGGATGCCATGTTAACAACATAAATCCTTTCTCTCCTCTCTGCTACACTTTTACATGTTTGAATACTTAGTGTACTAGGGAGTAGGAATTTGTGTGGGATACCTTGTTAACAACATAAAAGACATTTTAATGTAAATACAAATTATTTGTGATCATCATGTAAGGAAATAATTGATGAAATAAAGAAAATGGGAGGAAAAGATATCCAATATTGAGGAGGAGGATTTCCTTCAGTGTAGCCTGTAGGTGGTGTTGAAAATTTACATGGCTCTTCAAATATGATTCAACTCACATAAATGAAAGTAGGAAAAGAGATTATTGATGGATCGATTGTGTGATCCTGTAAAAAAAATCCACACCCTTACACATGAAATCGAGGAAACATCACAGCCCCACTTTCGAGTCACCTTCCTCTACCCAAAGCTACCAACAAGTTCATGACACCACAAAGGGCTCATCTACCCAAAGCTACCGACACAATTCATAACAACATAAAGGATAGGTGGCTAGACAATTTTTAATGAATATGGTAAGTTGTGCCATGCCTTGACAACCTTCTCTTTTAAGTGGACACGTGACACGCTTATATACACTATGCAACTCTAACACGTGGCTTGATCCCATGTGGTATTTGACAGACAACGATCGGAGCACAACCTTACCCTTAAAACAATGCCTTGGGCGTAATAAATGCAAGCCCTCAAACAAGTTATTAAAATGCAATAAACTCCAAAGAAAATATCTCCAACCATTTTTCCCATTGTACGCCAACTATAATGTGTTAACTAACCCTTAGTTCCTTTTAACTATCCATATTTATTCGACCAAGCACCCTGAAATTCCTACCAAACATGATAGAAACTTTTGACCAAGACTTTATATTTTATTTCATATCAACCAGTCAATTTTCCCTTCATTTTCATAATTTCCCTTGTGCTTTGCCAACATGGGATGAAAACAAAACATAGATAGTGCATCCATCCATCCATGTCCATGTTCTATGCTTCAGATAGAGAGTCCCCATAATGGCAGTGCAAAGAGGAGGAAATCAAATGGGTGCAGGGGATGATAATAATGGTGGACATGTGTGATCTCAAGCAGCCCACTCGTAATCCAAAACCCTAGCTTGCTACCATTCAACATTGTGTTAGCAAGCTACTCACCTCCTACAATCAAAACATTGTATGGGCATACAAGCTATTCGATTATTTTCTTTCATCTTATTGTTCCAAATCGATGATCAAACAAAATGTGGGGAAATGGGTTGCCCATGTCCGATTCGACTCTACCAATAAAACCCAAAAACCAATCATTTCTGCTCTCAAATGTCTCTCTAATACAAAACAAGCAAACTGTTAAATGTCTCACTAATACAAAACAAGTAGACTGTCCATTAGGTTCCATTCACGGCCCGTGTAGAATCCATCTCAAGATTAATGCAAGAGCTATTTTTTACTGTGTGGGAGCTCCTGATCTTCGACAATATCACAAATCCTATGAGTACGAATACAAATAACAAGTTTTTCAAGAAGTACTTGAAGTTGGTAGTTTTGTTCTTTGCATTGCCTTGGACATTGTTGATTTTACAAAGTTTATTAAATATGAATGTTCTTCAATATCAGGGGAGGGTTTGTTTGAAAATTTTTATTGGGAAATTTACATCTATGAATTAATTATTTGGGTCCAAAGATATTCATTTTTGTTGGGTGCATCCCACAAATATTTCCAGTGGGAAGCATTTCTTGCTTATTATTCTTACCTGTAAACATGAAAATTCACCTTCTAACAAGAAAGTGATCTGAAGGACAAGCAACCTCTTCTTGCCTATATAATTTGACCTTACTGTAGCATTAACCTCAATAAAGAAGAGATGATATGCGGCACTATATATATTGTAGGATTCATTTTGTACAGAACAATGAGGAAAGCTTTTGATATTATATATAATACCATCTTTATATACATGTTCTAGTAAATATTGTTAAATTAGGAACTAAGCTTATATATAATATCATCTTTATATACATGTTCTAGTAAATATTGTTAAATTGTTAAATTAGGAATTAAGAAAAATTGATAAAGGTTTAATAACATAGTAACGAGATGGTTATAAGTAACAAGTAATATATAGGGAACTAAGTGACAAGTAGTATGGAAGTCATTGAATTTTTTTTATATAAGTTATTTATTTAAAATAAAATAAAATAATGTCTATCTCAGGCATTATGTGGTACCAACTTAAGTTCAAATATTTGTGTACACATAGTATTGGAAATATAAGATCACTAAACATGATGTGTTTCATATTCAACATCAATTAAAAAAAAAATTGACTTATAACCGCATTATAAATATAACAAAAATTAATTATAATTGTATTGTAAATTAAAAAACAATTATTTCCCCTTCAGAGCTCTATGGAAAATTATTTAATTCCTATTAACCACTGCCACATAACAACTTATGATGGCTTCATGTAGGTTATTTTGTTTTGGAATTCGTCGATTTGATGGAGGATGTGATCAACAACATAAGGTTGCCCAAACATGTAAGTGTTGTTGAGTACTTGTATGATAAATTCATGGGAAGGAGGCTTAGAAATATTCAAATGGATAATAAATCAATCAATAAACCATGAGTATATCGCTACAACATGTTGAAAGTAAACATCAATATATAGTTTAAACGAATAGTTTCACCATCAAATATATTAAAAAATAAAATAAAATATATATATATATATATATATATATATTCAAGAAAAATCAGGGGTAGATTACAATAAATATTGAGTGGGTCTAAAAATCCCCAACCATTAAATCTACCGAGACAAAAGAAAATACACCATAAAATGTAACCCGGGAAATTTAATGTAGGGAGGAAAAATTAGAACACAAATTGTTACTAAGAAGAAGCCCAACAAATAATCATACCCACTATCCACTAACTCTCTTCGACATACACAATCATATTCCTCAACCATATCTTTAATGAGAGGTAGCACCTCCAATGTAGAAGCCATATAATTAAATTTCAATCTAAAAGCAATTCAATATTGAAAACATGAATTGCTCTTCTAAGTGTTACCAATATTTAAATATAATTGAATCAAAACAAAGACATTCTTAATTTCAGCTAATATCGCTCATATTTGATAAGGGAGACAAGGTCCATAAACTTTCAAAAGAATGATCAACATTGTGCCATACTAAAAGTATGAAACTTATTTCCACAAACTACATATTAAATTGAATTTGGAACTATAATCATTCTATTTTGCACCAGCGTGTTTTCACTCTATGGTTGGAAGAATTTGGGCTCAGTGGCTAGTGAAACCACCATCTCACAAAAAAGTACAAATTCAAAAGTTCGAGGGTTTAATCAAAGTTACATATTTCAATATATATACATATTAACTAACAAATATAAAATCCACTTGTTAAATTAATTAAATCAGAGAACCAACCACATCACAAGGTCACCATTACTCAAAATCTAAATCTATAGAAAAAAAATAGCCACTCAAAAGTTAAATAAGCGCAGACAACCCGGTATATAGGTAGGAAATATACCCAACGAGTAAATGGGTTAGCAAATGCACCACATCCAAAGCTGCAAAATAAGAGGAAATATATGGACCAACCAAAAAATTATTGGGAGAAAAAATTATAAAAAGAAATTTCCCCTAATCAGTGAGAGGCTCACGAAGGTCTGTGAATTATTCAAGGACTCTCTTGTAGAGGAGGCCAATCCAGAAGTGAGAGGCGGCCATAACAGAAGGAAAGTGCTTCCAACACAATGAAGGTCGGGTCAAATAGAACAGTGAGTGAAGGGAATCAACATGTAGCTACAAAGGAGAAGAATCTAACTACCGAAGAGGGTTTTAGTCTTACACTAGGTTATACACATGGAGAATATCGAAGAGACAAAATTCTAATGTACTTGTTTGGTAGAACTACATGAGGCTACAAAAAAGCCCTCTGTTTCAATTTCTCCACTGGGTTGTAGACATGATCATGAAATAAGTGCGCAAACAATTATCGACATCTTTATAAAAATGTAGTGGGGTATCACCTCTGTATATATTGCTATTATGGGGTCAAAACTCATGCCCTTTTCCCTAATTTGGCCAACTATTCCTCATCCCCATGTTAATCCAACTCAATGCAGCAGTTGTGCAGAAGTGGTTCTAGAGTTGGAGTACATTGATGGGAATTCTTTATTTTGTAAAGCTTGTGATGCACAATGGATTGATCTAGATCCACCCGACGAAAATATGGATTTACTTACATTGGATTCCTATATTATTGAGCATCCTCGGAAAAAATGAGCTCTGGTTATATGAGGATTCTTGTAACTAAGGTTTTTCATAAGGATAAGTACTCAAAGTTGAAAAGGTTTGTTCCTAGTGGTGTTTTGCTTTTTGGGTTTTCAGATGAGAAGAAAAGGGATAAAACATAAAACAACCATATACAAAATGGGGTTTAAATAAAGGCTTCCAAGAACGAAATTAATAGGAATTTAAATGGCGACAAAATGCTTAAGAAGGTCTATGAGGAAGAAATGAACATGGATGTAATCGGGGATGAAGTGCTGAGAAAGGATTCTAAGGAAGAAATGAATAAGGATTTCATTGGTGATGAAGAGCTTAGGAGTCTTCAATAGCAAGATGGGGAATTCAAGTGTGGGAACCCTGCTTGGCAGTTGTTTTTCGTGTTTTTATCCCATGAGAATTGGCTAGATTTGGTAAACATTTATGATGGAGAAAACCATTCTTTTGGTGTTATTCTTCATCCATTCACTGTGCATACAACCATTGTTCATGTTTTAGAAACTAATGTTTTAATTACACCACACATTCATTCTAGAGACAATGATCTGAAAGGGGACTGTTTTGTGCAAGCCTGCATCAAAACCTATGAAACTGAAGCACAAAAAACTCTCATTCTCTATGGAGATCACACCGAAGAACCAAAAAAGCAAATAGAGAAAATATTGAAAAAAATGTACTTAAACAAAATGAAGAGTAGTAAGTAACATACTTGAAGAATGTGGATGAATGTTCATTTCCATAGAACTATTTGTTTCCCCTTAATTGATCTTGCTAAAACCCTGATGTGGCATATGGGTGAAGATAGTGTATAGGTGAAAGCAGTAACATGGCACTGAAGCGGTGGACGAAAAAGTACACGTGGCAGATTAAAAAGGACATGTGGTGAGTTACAAATGGATACAGACAAATGACGAAAAGTCGAGAAGAACCACCCCTTAAAAGAACGCCTTCGATGTAATAAATCCATCGTTGTGATGGGCAACCTGTGAATGGAAACTAGGATTATAGGTTAATAGTGGAATGTAAGGTGCTGAGCCCAAGAAGGTAATATAACTCGCCTTCACTATCAAACGAGAATTGTTGGTTTTTCTATGTATGAGAGGCCAGAGGATGGTCATAAACTATATGTTCTTCCCCTTATTAAATATGTGCGGTTGTTGGACCTCAAGCCCTCATTCGAGTGTTAGATGACATACTTGTGCTTGTTGTGGATAAAGGAATGAGCCCAAAGAAAAATCCTTGAATTGTCTAAATCCTAAATCAGAAGAAAAACCATGTTTTAAGCTCGAAGAAATCACAGTCATTGGATCGACGGAGTGAATAGAGTTGGACCGTCCATCGAGGTAGGTCACCCTACCTGTAGAGAATGTACCCGCGTTAATACAAACCATTAATCAGGGATTAACATATGTTATAGATCATGGTGGTCTCATTTAAAAAATAATTTAAGGAGAGGTAACGTCAGCATAATGTACCACCTAGAACACCAATGTGTCCAAAAGTTGATAGCTGTCAGCCTGTGAATGGCAACAAGTAATTTTTTGGTGGACCATAGTGCAGGCTGCTTGGGTGAACTATGTCTTAGACCTCTATTTCAGCCTTGGACGTCGGATCACAAGTTTGAAAGATCTCAATCGTTGATCAAAGTACATTTGGGATATGATCTCGGTCGTTGATCGATGTGGAAGCCCTTAGATGTTAACGAGAGGAGGAATGAAATCATGCTAACGTTATGTTGATGTCATGATCCTACGTGTACAGGGAATCCACGTGGCACCCTATAATTGGTTGAGGTAATAGGGAGTGGGTCCCTATCAAGTTTAAGGATTGGAAAGGTGAGATGAACGAGCCTGCGAGTTCGCGAATATGAAAATGGTTAAGTGTTGAGACTCTTCAGACGAACTTAAGAAATGAAGAATTATGCAATCGTCAGTTCGCGAGTCTATGATTCCACGTAGATGAAAAAATTACTAAGTGTTAAGGCTTTCAGACATACTTAAGAAGAGGAGGTACATAATTGTGCATTCATGAGTCCACGAGTCCGTGTAGATGGAAAAATGACTAAGTGTTAAGGCTTTCAGACAGACTTAAGAGGAGGAGGTATAGAATTGTACATTTGCGAGTCCACGTAGATGGAAAAGTGGCTAAGTGTTGAGACTCTTCGGATGGACTTATGAAGGGTAGAGCTATGCATTTGTGAGTCTGCATAGATGGAAAAATAGTCTATGTGTTGAGGTTTTTCGCGTAGACCTATGAAAGGATGCTTATAGAATTATGCATCCATGAGTCTGCGAGTCCGCAAAGATGAAAAATGGCTAAGTAACGAGACTTCTCAGGGAGATTGATTTATGAAGGGAAGAGTTATGCATTCGTGAGTCCACGTAGATGGAAAACTAATCTAAGTGTTGAGATTTTTCGGGCAAACCTATGAAAGGATTCTTGTAGAATTATGCATCCACGAGTCTACAAGTCCACAAAGATGAAAAATGGCTAAGTAACAAAACTTCTTGGGTGGACTAATGAAAGGGAGCTACAAAATTATGAGTCTACGAGTCTGCCACCTGTGAGGGTGCGTTGGAAGAAGGTACGAGAGACTATGGTTGTAGGCCTACGTGGACTGAAGTTCCACCATGGTAGGCTAGGCTAGTGCCATGTTAGCACTAGGTGTCACCGTGTTAGTTGGCACGGTCAATGACACGTCATGTGGTAGAAAGAGAGATATTGCCTTTATAGACTTGAGAACTTTGGAAGGTCATACCTTTCATTCTAGAGCTCAATCTTGAGAGAATTTACCGTTGTTGGAAAGCTCTTGACGAGCAAAAGAGGACGGAATTGTGATAGAGAAGATTTAAGGTTTATAGAAGAAGCGAAAATTTAATACCCCATCCCTTAAAAGGTACTTAGGGGTTGGGTTTGTTATAATAAGTGAGATCCTTTATGGGATTAACCAGATATTATAGAAGATTCATTGTAGGTTTCTCCAAAGTTAAGCAAATCCAATCACTTCGCTGCAGAAGAAGGGAACAAAGTTTGAATGGACTGCCAAGTGTGAAGAGAGTTTCCAACACTTAAAGGAATTATTGACCAATGCACCCATTCTAAAGGTTGCAAATCCAGATGAAGATTTTTTTTTTGTGCATAGATGCATGCAAGGAAGAGCTTGGGAAGTCCTTACACAAAATGGGCATGTCATATGTTATGAGTTAAGGAAGCTGAAGGAGCATGAAAGAAATTATGATACCCATGACTTAGAGTTGGCGACCATAGTTCATGCCTCAAGGATGTCGATGAATTATCTCATGGTAAGAAAGTTTGAGTTGAAGACAGATCATAGTGGTCTGAAACACTTATTCGAATGAACAACGTTGAATGCTAGACAAACTAGATGGCTATAATTTCTCAGTGATACGACTTTGACATCAAGCATATCAAAGGCAAAGAGAATAAAGTGGTTGTTGCACTCAACAAGAGGGTGCATGAAATGTGTGTTGTAGCCATTAGCATGTATTGTTCAAGTTTAAAAAGTAGAATTTTGGAAGCGGTAACATCAGATCAACATTATGCACAAGTTATAGAAGGTTTGTAGTAGAAAGATGTGCCACTGAAGTTTAAAGACTATAGGTTGGGAGAGGATGGAATCCTCTTGTTCAAGGACAAATTTTATGTTCCTAACACTCAAGATTTGAGAAATTTAGTGTTAAAAGAGATGCACCATGTGACATATGTTGGTCATTTAGGATACCAGAAGACGATTGCGGTAGTGAGGAGCCAATATTTCTAGTCGGGAATGAAAGAAGGATGTTGTTAATTACATAGTTAGGTGCATGGAATGTCAGAAAGTGAACATTGAACACATGCATCAAGCGGGACTGTTACAACCATTACCCATTCTTGAATGGAAATGGGAGGTAGTTACTATCGTTTTTATCACCAAATTTCCAAGACCAACAAGGCAACATGATTCCATTATGGTAGTGGTGGGAAAGCTTACAAATGCTGCATATTTTATTCCAGTGTAAATGATTCATAAGGAAACCTGTTGAAATATTGTAACTGCAAAGAGAATTATATTTACTATTGATGTATTATTCATTAGATCAATCCCCTTTTGTGGATTGATCATGTCGGGTATTGTAAATGACCAAATCCCCTTTTGCAGATTGGTCAAACACTAATTGGAATAAGCTAAATGAGAAGTCGGCCCCCAAAATATATTAAAGTGGTTATAACCACCCAGAATGAGAAGTCGGCCCTGGCAGTGAAAAGACACCTCAGTTCAACACATGCCAGATTGTATAAATAAGAGAGGCAAGCGCCTCATTTTCCCACTCACTCACTTGTTCATTAGATCGCAAGTTTGGAGTTGCAGTTGGAGAAGAAGGAAGACAGAGAGAGGCGCATACTTGGGAGAGGACTTTCTGTATTGTTTGGTTTATTCTCTTGGCATTGTATTGCCTATCTATATTAATGAAGTTTTTGTTGGGGTTTCTCCCCCATGAGGGTTTCCCAGGATAAATGATGTGTCTCTTGTGATTGTGTATTTCTCAGTGATCCTATCTATGCTATGGTTATCTAGTGAATTGAAAAGAAACCTAATAATAGCTTAAACCTTAACATGGTATCATAGCTAAGCTAAAGAGAGCATCTTTCACAAGAAGAAGAAAAACGTCACAGTTGTCATACATGAAAATTAGGGCTTTTTATTGAAGAAGAATTTCAGCCCCAAAGCCATCTAGAAAAGTGTGTCCTACCTCGAGGAACACTTTGGCATCTTCAGCGCACCTTTTTAGTGGGTAGATCTCCCGAAAAGTGAAACCCTAGTTTTCACAAAGTACCAGAAGTACCAAAGTACCAGATGTACCAGAAAACCAGAAGTACTAGAAAACCAGAAGCACCAGTCCAGAAATTTGTTGGTCAAATTTGAGGGGGGAAATTTTGGATTTTTAGAAATCTGATTGTACCAGCCTACTCGCCTCAACTCAATGCATCTAGCCCATGGATCAGAATTTCAAAATTCAAAGTTTGAAAAATTAGGGTTTCCTCATAAAACCCTAAGTTGCAGTTGCAGCTGCAGTTACAGAATCAATTGCAGTTACAAAATCAGTTGCAGTAGCAGTATCAGTTGAAGTATCAGCTGTAGTACCAGTTGCAGTCACCCTTGAAGTTTTTAAGAGTTGGTAATTATTATCGTTGTTACTAGATGGTGCCAAATGCTATCAGAGGTATGTACTCACATATGCTTAAATTGATAAGCCTTAAAGGGTATTTGCAGGAGAAGGGATCTCTTGCCATAGATACAGAAGGATCTCAATATCCAACACATTCAGAGGAATAATGCAACCCAGGTTTGATTATTCTGATATGCATCTATTTTTTATGACATTATTTTGATCTAGATTGCATGTTGAAGCTATGACCATCATACTAACCTTTTGTCAAAAATTAAAGTCAAGGTATTAGATGGATTAAAGTTGAGATCATAGAATTTATTCTCTAACCCAACCTTCTGTCAAGATAACATGTTGTCTTAGTACAGAAGACAGGTGGAAGAAAGAACTCATCATCTTGAGTGAAGGAGACTTGGAAGAAAAGCAACACACTCAGTCTTGAGGACAAGGCTCCAAGTTCCAGGTTTGATTAATTAAGTTGATAAGATTCAAAGTTGCACATGACAAGTTGTTGACTACCCCTTTACAAGTAAACACTATAATTGAGATAGCAGTCCTTGAAAAGTATTATACTTGGTAGCATGTGAGCATATTGAGATAAATGCTTAATGTAATCATTTGCCAGATACAACTAACATCTCCTCCAGGAGAAACTTCTTATGTTAGTTCCAGGTTACCATGGAGGAATGTTTGATCACAACACTATAAGAGTGTTGACCTCATTTCGTATTGTATTTCTTTCTTTTGATCTCTGCTTCAAACAAGTCACAAGTGATAGCTCTAAAAGGAGCTACTATGATGATTATTTGTGTTATTGTTTTATCTATTATTATCAAAAGAGTATTATTCTTGCTTGTTGTTTTGTTGAGCTTGTTTCAGGTCACAGGTGATAACCCTGAGGAAGCTACAGTGAAGGTTGCAGAAGGCAACATATTAGATGAGACATGAAGCAGACTATGTACATGACCATATACACTCATGTACCAAAGAAGATGAAGAAGAAGCTACCTTTTGAGATTCATAGTATCTCATATGAAGATTGATTGTAAGGAGCAGAAGGCTCCAAAGATGACCGAACATTAGAACAAGAACTCACAATAGACTTGTTCAAATAAGAATGAAGCCACTTTGACAGGAAGCAAAATTCACTTGAAGTCGAACTCGGCTTTTCATATTTAGACTTGGTATTCAACACCAAGTATACCTTGTAAGAGATGATGAAGTCCTTGTAGACTCATAAGAAATCAAGAGTAAGCTTGATCTCAGAAAGGATCAGATGAAGAGACATCTCCCAGGACTAGGAGACAGATGTCATGAGAAGACTAGATCGTAGCTTCAGAAACTTCTAGGAGATATGAAATCTCCTGGGAAGATTCCCTTGTTTCAGTAACAAGAAGGAAGCCAGTCAGAAAGACTAGGATATGGATTCTTCCTTGAGACTAGAAGAGAAGTCAGTATTGACTTCCAAGATTGATCTATATAGATCAAGCATGTTGCGGATGTATAAAATCCTAATGTGTGTCTAGAGGATTCTCCCAGCAAGAGGGAGAAGACTATGAAAAGACACTTACTCCAGTAATTGAAGAAATAGTTCCAATATTTATGAAGACAACCAGAACAACCTTGATTCATGTATAGTATGAGATGCAAGGGGAGCAATCCTCATATTTTAAATTGAGTGGCAGTTGGTGCATTACATTAGTTGGGTCATGGAGACATGACTACAATGAAAGATAGAGTTACCTCCATGAAAGAAGAAGAGTTACCTTCAGTATCAATTATTGAGCCACTCTCAGATGAAGTTGTTGCCATGATGGAGTAGAGGAGTTACTCCTAGACTTTAGTAGTCACAGTGAGAATGGAGCAACCATTCTCAGTTATAGAGCAGGTGCAGGTGCAGAGTACTAGTTCCAGAAGGAAAAGTTGCAAAAAAAGGAGAGAACATACTCTCAAGAAGTGAGACAGATAATGCCTTGTAGAGAGCACATAGAGATAGCACATGATTGTGCAGATTGAGTTGCATTTGAGCAAGTGTACCAGATTGGTACAATGTAATGAGAAAATTTGAATATTGAAGATAGAAAGACTCATGTCTGCTAGTTGAAGGAAACTCTGTACATGTTGAAGCAAGATCCTAGAGCTTGGTATGAAAGAATTGATAGCTTACTGACGAGGTTAGGCCTTACCAAAGAGTAAAGTTGTTTCTATCCTTTATCTCAAGGTTATGAATCATGAGCCAGTGATGTTACTACTATATGTAGATGATGTATTCTTGCCAAGATGAAGAAAAATTCATCACAGATTGCAGAAGAAGCTCGCTACAGAGTTTGATGGAAGACCTAAATGCTTTATCTCTTAAGTCTTGAAGTTTAGCAGAGCACATATAAGATCTTCCTTAACCAAGGAAAGTATGCAGTTAAAATGAAGAGGTTTAACATGTTGAAATATAAATCCATGTATACACCCATGGAAACGAAGTTGAAGCTCCTGGTAGATACCTCGTCATAATTGGTTGATGCTACTCTGTATAAATAGATTATTGGTTCAGTGATGTATTTGACGAATGCCAAGCTAGATATATGTTTTTCCTTGAGTCAACATTTGGTAGAACCCAGACGTGTTCACATTGTTGCTACAAAACATATGATGAGATACCTCAAGGGTACGTTGGATTTTGGTCTCTATTATACTAGAGATCATGACTTCAGATTGAGTGGTTACACTGATTTATATTGAGCTGGAAGTGGTTCTGATAAAAAGAGCACTTTAGGATGTTGTTTCAGTCTGAGGCCAGCCATGACTTCATGGTAGAATAGGGAGCAATTCAACATTGCTCTGAGCACAAAAGAAGCATAATATATTGTTGCATGTTTCACCAGTTGTGAAGTCATATGGCTTCGGATGTTGTTGACAGATCTATTTGATCTGGAGATGGAAACCACCGTGATCTTATGTGATAATCAGAGATGATGTGTTCCATAATGAGTCAAAGCACATAGAGATCCAATAACATTACATCCGTGATATGGTGCAGAGAGGAGCCATAAAGCTCCAATATGTTAGCACGGATAAACAGGTTGTTGGTGTGTTGACCAAGCCTCTATCTCGTGTAAAGTTTGAGCACTTTCGAGATAAGCTTGGTATAGTCCGAAAGGACCTCCCTCGAAAGGGGGAGTAGTAGTGATGATATGCCATCTTAATTGTTGTGATGATGTGCCAGCTTAATTGTTGTGTTGATGTGCCAGCTTAATTGTTGTGATGATGTGCCAGCTTAATTGTTGTGTTGATGTGCCAGCTTAATTGTTGTGTCGATGTGCCAGCTTAATTGTTGTGATGATGTGCCAGCCTAGTGTTGTGATGCTAGCTTCATGTTGATGATGTGCCAGCCTCGTGCTGTGATGTTGTGCCAGCCTTGTGTTGTGATGCCAACTTCATGTTGATGATGTGCCAGCCTCGTGCTATGATGATGTGCCAGCCTCGTGCTGTGATGATGTGTTGTCAGCCTCGTGTTGTGATGATGTGTTGCCACCTTCGTGCTAAAGATTCTTAGCCTAGTGTTGATGTTGATGATGCTCCAGCCTTTGTGCTATGTTGTTGTTGTTGTTATTGATGATGATGATGTATTAGTGCTATACTAATCCATGTTGATGCAGATGTTGATGATGCCACTTCAACTTCTTGTTGAAGATGATGATGCCACTTCAGCTTCTTGCTGAAGATGATGATGCCACTTCAGCTTCTTGCTGAAGATGATGATGATGATGATGGTATTTCAGCTTTAAAGCTGAAGATGACAATGTTACTTTAGCCTCATGCTAAAGATGTTGATAATATTACTTTAGCCTCATGCTAAAGAAGATGATGTTGTTACTTTAGCCTCACGTTGAAGATGATGATGATGTTACCTTAGCCTCATGCTGATGAGGATGATGATGCCATTCCATCTCCCTGCCGTGAATCATGATATTGACGATGAGAAAAACTTCTAATGATTTATAGATATGCTAGTCAGTGTTCCAAGATGTTGTTGATGATGCTGCCCTCTCTCTCGCCTGATGTTGTTGTAGAATACCCTTCTTGTTAAGGGGGAGTGTTGAAATATTTTAACTGCAAAAAGTATTTTATTTATTATTGATGTATTATTCATTAGATCAATCCCCTTTTGTGGATTGATCATATCGGGTATTGTAGATGACCAAATCCCCTTTTGCAGATTGGCCAAACACTAATTGTAATAAGCTAAATGAGAAGTCGGCCCCCAGAATATATTAAAGTGGTTATAACCACCCAGAATGAGAAGTCGGCCTTGCCAATGAAAAGACACCTAAGTTCAGCACATGCCAGATTGTATAATTAAGAGAGGCCAACACCTCATTTGCTCACTCACTCACTTGTTCATCAGAGCACAAGTTTGGAGCTTCAGTTGGAGAAGAAGGAAGAGAGATAGAGGCACATACTTGGGAGAGGACTTTATGTATTGTTTGGTTTGTTCTCTTGGCATTGTATTGGCTATCTATATTAAGGAAGTTTTTGCTGGGTTTTCTCCCCCATGTACGCGGATGCTCAGAGTTGTACATGCGCAGGATGTGCATAATCATCCAATTGAAGACCTCTGTTTGGTCGTCTATTTGGGGGTGGAAAGCAGTGGATTTAGTGAGCTTGGTGTCCAACAGTGATTAGAGACTCGACCAAAATGTGTTGAGGAACCTGTTGTCCTGGTTGGAGATGATGGCCTGTGCTATCCCAAAATGGACCCACACTCGTTCGAAGAAGAGCTTAACAATATCTTCCATTGTGATGTTCTTCTTGCAGGCTGTGAGGATGGCCATCTTCGAAAACCGATCAACAACCACAAATACACAATCATTGCCTTGCTTGGTGGATGGAAGGCTAGACATGTAATCCATCGAGATGGATTCCCAAGGCTTCTCAGAAGTAGGAAGAGGGGTGTATAAGCCGTGATTCTTGATGGTTGGCTTGGCAATGGCATAGGCAATGCAATATTTGATATACTTGCTAATGTCCTGTCGAAGTTTTGGCCAATAAAAATGTTTATGTAGAATGACCACAGTTTTCTCCACGCCAAAATGTCCTGCCATATGACTCTAGTGGGCTTCCCAAATCAAATTTGGACACTCGCTTGTAGGAACACAAAGATGGCCCAAATGGCATAACAGTCCATCCTGAATGTGAAAATCGGTGACATTTGTGCCTGTACCCAAGAGCTAATAGGTGGTGGTGAAGTCCAGATCTTCCTGATAAAGTTGGGGCCACTCATATGCCTGATGTCCACAGGAATGGAGCACAATGGTGAGTGCAGCCACGAGAAGTCATTTGAGGCATTCAGAGACACAATTTGTGCTCCCTGTCTTATACTTGATGTTGAGATGGAACTGCTGGAGGTAGATGGACCACTTTTGATGGTGGTCGTTCTGCAACTTCCCTTGTGTCTGTATGAACTGCAGAGGCTTGTGATAAGTGTGAATGATCGTCTCCTTTCCCATAATGTAATGTTTCCATGGATGACATGCTTGTACAATGGAATACATTTCATTTTCATAAGTGGGGCATTTCCAGACATTATCTGAGAGTGTCTCACTGTGGTATGCCACTGGATGACCGTGTTGAGTGAGAACTGCACCTACAACATAGTCAGATGCATTAGTCTCAATCTCGAACGATTGATGCAGATCGAGCAAGGAGAGTACTAGAGTTGAGCACAAGCGACACTTCAGATCAACAAATGCTCATTGTTGTTCCTTCCCCCACGTGAACTTTGCCCTGCCACTGCCCTTGGTCACTTGGTTGAGGGCCCATGCAATATGGGAGAATCCCAACACGAACCGTCGATAGAAGTTGGCCAGTCCTAA
>ML800501.1:89234-102705 GCA_009831015.1 Picea engelmannii
TAATATAATATGCCCCAATTAAGGGGTAATGAGCCAACATTAGGGCTTAACACCTTCTTTAGATTTGAAAGTTGTCTTCCTTACATTAGTTGGTTCGATGGGAACCTGGTGATAGCCAACTTCAGGTCAATCTTGTTGAATAACTTTTCCCCCTTGAGTTGGTCAAGAAGGTCATCAATTATGGGAATTGGGTACCAGTTCCCGACTGTGATTTTGTTTAATGCTCTGTAATCAATGCAAAATCGCCAGGTCCCATCCTTCTTCTGCACCAGTACAATCGGGCTTCCGCAAGGGGAGGAGCTGGGTCTAATGTGCCCCTTTTGAAGAAGCTCTTGGATATGACGCTTGATTTCATCATTTTCCATCAGCGAGCGATGATAAACTAGTCCATTAGGGAGAGGCGCACCGAGGGTTAGATCAATTGGATGCTTGACTTAGTAGTGCGTTAGTATCCCGGTGGGTGAGGAGAAGATGTCTCTATACTCTTCCACGATCTAGTCCACTTGCGTCTGCTGCAAAGAGAGGCTCTGTGTAGAGGCCACGGATGTGGTGACGACCTTTTTCTTACTATGAGCACGGATCACAAAGAAGAGGAACTTCCCGGTCTATGAAATGACATTACTACATTGCTTAGCAGTGATTAAAGAAATATCGATAGGTGATGTTGCCTCTAGTATCATGTACAATTGTCTACCCAAAGTAATAATAACGCTGCGGGGTCTAGACTCATTCACAACATGATGCTTCCACAAATATGGTTTCCCTAAAAGAACATCACAAACTTCAAGGGGAGAAATATCACACAACACCTTGTGTTTGAAAGGCTTGATGTCGTAGGGCAGACGACATTGTTGGCTAACACGAAGATCTCTTCCTTGGCGATGGTGTAGGGTTGCAGGTGCGGTGCCGACGATAGATCTAGCCGCTTGATGACCTATGGTGAGATCAGGTTCTTCTGACTGCTGCTATCGACAATGAAATGAAGCGGAGCTCCCTTTACTCACATCTGTGAGTGAAAGAGGTGTTCCCCTTCCTCTGGCTCTTTTGGTTCGCTTGGATGGACTTTGGTGGTAGTGACATTGGCACTGGGTTCAACATTAATAATCCGCTTCCCTCCTTCTAGATTTGATTCGAAGTCAGAATTGACCTTTGACTTAGCTCAACCACAAGTGACTGCTTGGAGCAACATTCTTCGATGTTGTGCCAAGGGCTTTTATGGCATTCACATCATTTTCTCATGTCCTTCTTCGTCTTCTCATTGCCTTTCTTGTGTTGTTGCTTGGACTGGTTGTCCTGAGAGTGGCCATATTTGCTCTATCCCTTGTTGTGTGGGTTGGGGCTACCTTTTCCCTGCTTCAACTGTGGGGAGTTTGCAGATCCAAACTCTCGTCTCTTCTGCTTAAATTTATGCTCGATCTTGACAACATATCTATAAGCCATACCCAACGAGGCGATGTCCATAAACACTATTTCTATTTGAATGTATCTATGCAAACAACCATGATATTTGAGCACCAGATGTCGCTTAGAGTCTTTGATACCTAATTTGGTGCACAAGGTATGGAAAACATTGGTGAAATCTGGTACTATCTAGTTCCTTTCCTGATGCAGGGTGGTCCATTTGGTGTACTGGTCCTCGTAGATTCCAACATGGTAGTACTGTTCTTTAATGACGTCCCAGGAGGAATCCCATGTAGGGGAAACCACAAATATTGTAGATTCCTCTATGGCCCTTTGCTCAAAGTAAGTATCCCACCAGTGCTTAACATGAGGGACGACCTTGAGGAGTGCAGAAGTAATATTTTCCCTATCGAAAAAATTGTGGACTGAAAAATACCCTTCGAGTAGATTCAACCATTTATCTACAACATCTGCATCTATCAGTCCTTCAAATAGTGGAATATCAAAATTTACCTATACCTTGAAGGGGGTTGCATGGCCGCTTGATGAAGATGCTTCTCCCGTGGGCAGCCGCCGAAGGATCTGTGCAAAGTTGTCCATCATTTCGTTCCTTTGTCGTGCAAGGGCTTCCTCAAGCAACATTTTAAAAGGATCTCCTGCTCCATCATCTTTCTTTTCGTCCCCCATGGGTTGTTGTCGGGCTCGTTGCGATTGATCTTGCAAAGGTCCGATTGGTTTGAGTCTGAACTTCTTGTACCCATAGCTTGTCGGGGACATGCACAAAGAAAAATAAATGAAGAGCATACCGCTCTGATACCACTGATCCAGATTTAGGAGCAGAACGAATTGATTAACAAACATAGTATAATAAGTAGATAGATATGGATAACAACACAGATATCCAGTGAACACTATCTTCTATTGAATAAATGAAATAGGCCGAAACTGTAAAACTACAGAACTGAAACAACTTGCTCAAATGGTGGTAGCTATCTCTGAGAAGAGATGTGGTTGCTACGCTCATCCGTCTGAGAAGAATGATTACAATGAGGCTCCAGAGGCCTTTTTAATATTACTCATGAATGCCAAAACCCTAGACATCAAAAAACCCAACCCTAGGAGGTGAAACACCAAAATTCATGTGGGCTCCTATGGGTAAGTTGGTACCTCAACTTCCCATGGTCGTAACTTTTGCATACGACCTCTGTTTTAGGCGCGTGATAGCTCATTGGAAAAGTCTTTTCGAGAGCTACACATTCTGCTGTCAAACTCTAACTCTGTCTACATTTTGACTATGGCGATCCAAAAAAACGTTGTTTAGGGCCTCAAAACGACCCTGGAAGTACAAAAAGATGCGCTAACATGAAAACATCCAAAATAAGCTAGTTGGATTAGGTGCGAGGACACCATTCTCCTCTTGGAAGATGTGTAGGGCTTCAGACAACCCTGGAAGTGTAGAACCCACAATTACAAAGAAGTATAAAAGAACGTATTGAACTAAAAATTGTCAAGAGTAGCCAGTTGGAATAGGTGGGTGGCCACCAATATCCACCCGGATCAACCTAGTAGATATAGCAGTTGTTGGGCCATAATTGCGTAAGATTAAGCATAATTTAAAGGTTTCACTGGACAGAAAAAAGAGTTATGTAGATAAAAAGATGACATGCAAGGAATTTAAAGTGGGCGAGCATGTGTTTTTAAAAGTCAAGGCTAAGAGGAGCTCGTAAGATTGGGAAGTTACTCAAAGTTGGAAGAAAGATATTGTGGGTCGTTTGAAGTTTTAGAGAAGATAGGCCCAATTGCATACATGCTTGCATTGTTTGCATCAATGAGAATTCATAACATGTGTTTCATGTGTCTTTATTGAAGAAATATGTGCCTAATCCTAACCACGTGATTGATTAGACTGCGATCCAAGTGGAGAACGAAGGGGACTTTTGGGTGGAACCAGTGCACATCCTAGATTAAAAAGTCAATATGCTTCAGAACAAAGCCATAGGTTTGGTAAAGGTTCAATGGACTTACTATGGTCTCGAAGATGCCATGTGGGAGCACGAGGAGACCATGCAGGAGGAGTACCCACAAATGTTTGAAAATTTTGAAGAAAGTTGAATGTACATAAGTATGCAAGGCTCCATTTTGGCAGTTGAAGTTCCTGGAGCCACATCTCAGAGAGTTCCTATCCGATCTGTTTTGGAGCCCTGGAAGGGAAGTGGTAAAGCCCGAGGGACTGTGGTGCAAAGAAGGGGGTACACTTCCTTAGGTTGTGCAGGTTGCAGGGAGCGAGAGATTAATGGTTGGAATTGCTGCAGTAGTTGAACTTGCAAAATTTTCAAGTATTATGATGTACATTTTATATAAACATAGATTATAAACGAGGATTTTATATATGTAGTTGAACATCCCCGTTTATAATCTCCATTTTAACAATGTGTAATTAAATATAATGTATGGTCGCGAGCTTGAATATGTAATTTGTAAACATTATATATGATTGTAATAATAAAATAAATGTGACGTTGGCTGCGGGTGGACACAAAAATAGTAATTCGGGGTTAAGTTTCCGCAAGAGGGGGAAATGTCTAGGAATGTATAAGAAAGGGGCCCAAGGGGGGAGAATTATTCATGGGTATTAATTCCAACCCACTTTCTTAAAATTATTACTTTGAGTGAACCTTTCTAATTTCCTTTTGAGTGTATGAGGGCCCAATCATTAAACACATGTAAGAGGGTTGGTGGGAAAAATCACATCCCATAGTTATGAGAGCATGGGGGCTAAGCACAATCAACCTTGGGGAATGTGAGTCAACTCTCATGGTTAAAAGATAAATTCAATTGGCCATTGTGGGTAGTTTTTTTTCATGTAGTTTTTGGAGCAACAAGGGAGTGGAGAGCATTGGAGCTTGATGACAACCATAGTAGGTGCCGTGGGTAGCTTGTTGGAGTTGTTGTTGCATAAAGAAGCAGGCTATTAGGCCTGTAGAGAGGGATTTTTTTTGTGTGAGATATTTCCCTTGAGCAGTGGGATGTTTTGTTAGGTTTTCTTGGGGGAAACTAGCATCCCTGGAGTCCCCAACATTAGAGATTCCTAGCCAACCTTGTGATGGAGCCTTAGAGGGAAGGCCTGAGGGATTGTGTGTAGTGAAGGGGGATCCTAATTCTATGGGTTGAATAGGTTGAGGGGAAGAGAGCTGGAGGATTGGGATAGCTGTTAGAAAACTAGTTGGTTGTGGGAGTGAATTAGGATCTGAGAGAGACACCCTCTTTTGTGGAATTGTAGCCCAAACTCATGGGTGATTTGCTGCTAAGATTTGGAGCAACAAATCTATGGTTGGGAGGAATATCTGTTATGATCCGGATTTTATGAGCGAAACAAAATGAATACAGATTATTAACAGGTACTTAACACAAAATAACAGAGATACAGTAAAACTGGTTTTCTATTCAATAAGGAAATAAGCTGAAATTGTAAAATGCAACGGAAACAAGCTTGTTGGAATGGTGGCGGCTTATCTCTAAGAAGAGATGCGACGGTTGTGCTCATTCACAAGAAGATGATTACAATGAGGCTCTAAGGCCTTTTTACAATAAACAAGAATGCCAAAAACCCTAGACATCCAAAAACCTAACCCCAAGAGATGAAGCGCCAAAAGTCATGTGGGTCCCGTTTGGGTAAGTTAGTACATTAACTTCCCGGGGTCGTAACTTTTGCATACGATCTCCGTTTTAGGTGTATGATAGCCCATTGGAAAGGTATTGTCGAGGAGATTCATTTTGGGGGCTTAATTATGCCTTATGCTATCATTGAGAAGCTCGATGCCGAAAAAGCTTCATTTAGGCCCTGAAAGTTAAAACCGCTAAAAATAGTAAATTGCCAAAATTGTCAGACAACTGTTTTGAGCCAGTTGGAAAAGGTGGGTGGCCACCGATATCCACCTGGATCATGTTCCTTGCAATTAGTTGCTCATTTGCTATTAAAAGATAAGTGATTTTATCTTTGTTTTATCAAATTATATTCATGGGTTTTTTATTGTTGTGTATGAACTCTAACTTTCAAGCCAATATATGCTATTGTGTATGAGTTTTTATTAGTTGCATTCATGCTATTAATTATTTCTGCTAGATGTATATGTTTTCAATTGTTATTAGAGTGCATTTAGCTCATGGTATCAATTTTTTTCTTACGGGTAAGGTAGTGGGGTCACTACAATGTTCTAAACAATGGTGGAGATGTCTAAACTATGGCACATACAAGGTATCAAGTGGGAAGTTATGGTGCCAACATTCACTCCAAGGCACACCATAACTACCCACTCAAATTGCATCAATGGAAGGGGTGAGGGTGTAAATGCCTTCATAATAAGTGACATTGAGAAAACACTAAGAAGTGCCATGTAAACGACTTTGATTTATGCATTTCTTATTTGTTGTGCATTCTCTACATCATGTTGTCCACATCAATACTAATTTGATAATTTAACATCCTCAAAAAATACCACAATAAACACTTAAAACATGGGAGAAAAAAACCACACTAAATCCCAAAGTCATGTGACTCACTACCAACATCCTTATCCTAATAAAAATGAAACCACATACAAGTAAAAGAAACAAACAAAACATATGAAAAATAAAGTAACAATATGTATTTGAAAAAGACTACGCTTAATAATGCACATATAAATCAAAAAGCACCTTAGATACAAGTTCATCTAAACTCAAAACAAGAATGATGTCAAATTTTTGGGCAAAAATCTCTATTGTATATATTTTACATTTAAATCAAGAAGTAACTTAGATACAAGTTCATCTAAACTCAAAACAAGAATGATATCAAATTTTCGGACAAAAATCTCTATTATATATATTTTTTAGTTTTAAAGAAGTAAAAAACTATAAACAAGGTGGATTAACATGATAGATGGTGACATGTCAAGTCACTTAGCAATATTTACTGTTTTAAAAAACACAAACAAACAATTAAAAATTAAATACAAATTTGTGATGATGATTTTGAAGCAAGGATAACCTTGTCACACTGCCTACCTTTCGATCGGAGGGAAGCACTTAAAAAATAGATTGACATCAAAGACAATGGTTGTTTATTTGTTACTAAAATCGTTTGTTTAAATTGGAAGAGTTTATTTGTTACTAAAATCCTTTGTTTAAATGGGAAGAGTAGAAACCCTACGGGAAGGGACAAGTCCCTCACCACTCGCCGCCACGAGCTCACTACGAGAATGGATTAGCCTAGGGAGGGAACGGAGACCAAACAACCACTCAAAGCTTACAAATCTCTGCTCACCTTTTCAGCTTTTTATAACGCTTCTTAGCTGTAAGATCCTTTCAAGCTCACAGATCTAAATGAAATGACATGGCTCACAGTAGCTGAGGCTCATAAATATGACTGTTCGCAGGGCCAAAACCCACTTGAGATTGGAGGAGACAAGCATAATCCATGTTCCATTCTCTCCTCGGCTCGCAATGTGGAGTCATCAGATCTCCCAATGTTCTAGCAGCTGACATTGTTATCATTCGGCATGGGGAAGGCGAACGAGGGTTCGAATCCCACAAACGATGAAGACGAGGGTACTGTAGATTGTAGCTGCTGCAGTGCTTGTGCTTCAAGTGTCTGTACTATAAAAACCTTAAAATGGGTCGTTGCTGTGGCTGTGTGTGTGAACCTGTTAGTTTTTACGGTGCTGTCTCTTCCCATCTCCGGCAAGGGCAATGTAAGGCCTGCATCAGGAAAACACCCACAAGGTAAGCTTCACATAATTTTGTTTGTTCCTTTGGAATTTTTATTTATTTTTGAAGTAAACCCATGGGGGAAGTGGATTTCTTGCCTCTTTAAGTTTAAGTTAATGACCTAACTGTTTTTCTCTGATACTAGTACAGCTGTACATAATTCACTCCTGAATGCAAATGGAGATATGGTATCAAATCTCTTCCCAGAGTCTTTTTTAATAGGTGTAACCTAGCAACACTATGTGCCAACAATATACTGTAATGTTGCTGCAATTTACCTTAACATTAGCAAAAACCCATTGAAACCCGGGTCTGTTATGAAACTCGAAGGTTGTGAAGCTGGAGGCTGCATGTACAGAATTTTAATATGTAATACATTAGCATTTATGTGAACCAGAGAATATTGAGGTGTATATCATACACAGGTTTAGATGGGTTTCTGTTAATGTCTATATTCAATACATCAAAGTAGATTCAGTGCACCATTATGCACCCGCAGTGATAATGGATCCTCCACCCCACCCTGGCTGTAGAGCACCTCGCATCTCTCAGTGCAGTAATAGGATATGTAAGATGGACTTAGATAGTTCTTTTA
Source organism: Picea engelmannii (assembly GCA_009831015.1). NCBI lineage: Eukaryota > Viridiplantae > Streptophyta > Pinopsida > Pinales > Pinaceae > Picea > Picea engelmannii. The sequence continues at coordinate 96,979 of ML800501.1, forward strand.
AGTGCATTTTATAAATGTAGGGGTTGAGCTGGATTGGTAGGAGAAAAATGGAGAGTGCCTGGAGTGAAATTTTAAGCAGCTCGACCGCGATGAGAGAAAGTTTGTAAGCAGATGGTGCAGACCGCCAAAGCCACTGTGAGGACGTGGGTTCGAGCATGGAGTGTTTGAATCCTGAGCTTTGCCATCTCAAAATCCAAATCAATTTTGCCTACCTTTCCAGCTGGTGTTTTTGGTTGGGGATAGTGCATACATTGTTCGGATCGATAAATGAACACCATCACCATTGGCATAGCTTAGAAAATTCTGCATTAAATAAATAATCAAACAATGAATAACTCTGTTCACAGCTTGAGCTGACTTCATATTGTTTTTTACATATTTACATGACTCGGACTCAGCAATAACTTGGCAAACCCAAAGCTGACAGTCAACTCGGTGACCCGTAAAACTTGGAACTAAACTTGACAATAGCTTCAGTTATTTAAAAACTCAGTGAACATACACTAAAAAAATTAGGTAGCATAAACTCAAGAAAGCTAGGCAAACTTACGACCAATATTGAGTCTGATTGGTTTGACCAGCGGGGTTTGCCAGCTTGGAGAGCGAAGTCAGCTCAGGAGTATTCACAGAGTTATAGAGAGTCCCGTTTCTATGGTTTTCAGTTAATAACTATTGTAGCTAGAATCTCATCTCCACTGGACCCCATAACTTCAACTTTTCAGGATACAGAAATACTACTTATAGGCTCGGGGGATTTATAAACAGAGGGCAAAAGTAATGATAGATATGATGTCATCACAGAAAATCATTTGGAAGCAGTTGAACCTCTGAAACATAAGAAAACGGAAATGTATAGTTAATCTCCATGCAGTGTAGGGCTGCTCCCCACAAGTACTATAGTTTTGCTCGAAAAGATACAGTTGGCAACATGTTCATGATCACAGTCTGTTGTGCTAAAGCAAGATGCCGCTAATATTGTTATATCATATCAGTCATCATTTGCCCCAGTAAACTGTTTTGAGGTGTTTGAATGGTTTCTCGGACCACCCTAAACAATATTATGGACCATACAGGATTTGATCTGGAAGTTTAAGTTTCCTTGGAATGCAAGAAATGTAAAAAGTGTATACAAGTAGAAAAATGTACACTGTGATACTGACAGAACTTAACCAAGCAAATATCAAACAGCACCATCCCTGGGAATTTAGTAATCATATATACAGAAAGAAAAATTCTTCGTATTAATTTAAGAATAAATGGAAGACAAACTTCAAAGATAAATTTTAAACAATATGCGTGATGTCCAAATTTCTTAAATCCTTGAACATTTTGCAAATAATCATTGTACACATTTGATGAGGGAGATTTTCCTGTAGAACTAATCACCACAAAATATCCCTGTTAACAGTAAATTTTCTCCTGCAGCAGCTTTAATGTTAGAACCCTTTCGATGCCAAAGGGGTTGAGGCACCAGATTTTTGAGGAATGCTTAGCACTTCATTTCCGGCTTTTCAGATTACCTTTTGAGGAATACTTAGCACTTCATTTCCGGCTTTTCAGATTTTTGAGGAAATACTTAGCACTTCATTTCCAGCTTTTCAGACTGCCAAATCAGCGCATTCTGGCACACAGTTCTTGGCAGTTATTTCCAGCAGATTTGAGGGTGTCTTTCTGCCCGTCTTTGATATTTTTGGATAGCGATTGATACCCATTCTGAGGTAGCTGCAGCAGCAGCAAGCGAGCCTGATTTTCCAGAATTATAAGATCATTTCCAGCAGCATTTTGGCACACCTTTCAAGGCCAAATTTGTCTCTAGATTTTCTGTTTGGGCACCAGGAAAAAGGAAGCTACAGCAGATCTGTATATCACCTCGGAAAATGAGCCCAGCCTAGGAGACTTAACAGCAAATTTTATCACTCAAAACTTTGCATTCATTCAGCCTATATTACCTTGGGAAATGCACCCTAGTGGAGATTATCAGGCTCTGCTGCTAGGATATTTTTAAATCTGTCAGTGGGCAGCAGTTTATTTCCAGGATTAGTATGTCAGATTTGTCAGCAGTGGGCCATTTATTAAATGAGTTACATTGGCAGACCTATCAGCATTTGTTACAGCAGTTACACATTCCCTATGAGGGCACCCCACTAGTCTATTCTTAGCACTGTTTAGGAGTTACATTTCATCATGAGGGTGCACTTCCCTAGGAGATCCTTTTTCCTTTCTGGGCAGCATTAATGATGAGGAATTACTTGATGCTCTTCCCCACATAGTCTAATTTTGAGCTATCATTTTGTGTTGTGCCTCTCCCTTCTTATTTCTATAAGAGCAAGAGGACGGTGAGAGCTTTGGCATCAGTTGTTATTGAGGCCTTTCCATTTTTTTTTCTCTGCTATTCTATCTTCTATGTCATTCTGAGAAGTTAGCAGTAGTCTAGAGCAGCGACATTGTTGGAATCTGGAGAGCTGATTTCAGAGTTTTGTCAGTGTTTGGATATATTTTTGATATTTGTAATGCTGAGATTTCCTTTGGGTATCAAATCCGCTGTTATATGTGGAGCATGTGTCACTGTGGTGGTGTTCTTGCTGTTAGCTTTTCATTCTGATGTTCATCTTCATCTGCAGGAGTAGCACTTACTAAGTCTTTGTTGCAGATCTCCTCCTTTCTTTTTTCATCACCCAATCTATGGAACTGGTTCATTTTGGGAAGCATTTATCGCTGTCCTGAACTTTTAAATCTGCATTTGAAGTGTTCTTGAGTTAAGATCTGCTACTGATCATTGCAGATTTGAATTCCTTTGCAGAAATTTACACAAATCTCTGGTTTACTTGATTCATCCAAGTGTTAATCTGCATCCTAGTTTACTGATTCTTAGACTCAAAATCCCCATTCCCGTGTGCATTACTGAGTTCTATAGAGATTAATGGCCTGGTTTCTTTAGCAAGAAGAGCTTCCTACAACAGTAGCAAGCATTTTACTTGTGTTTTGGATCATTGGGAGCAAGCTTTGGTGCATTTCCAGCAAGAGGACAATTGTCTGCAGCAAGAGGAAGGGTGTGGGTAGCAGATTTATTCACTGTTTTTGCAGCATTCATGGCTTCTCATTGTGTCATTTCTAAAGCCCCTAGAGCTCCTCAGGAAAGTAAGCTGCAAGAATACTATCCTCTTTGGAAGTATGTTACCAACCTCGAGCAAATGGGTGGTGGGGGTTCATGTGGATGGAGATGCAATTTATGTGAAAATGGCAAGACTTACAAGGGCTCTTACACAAGAGTCAAGGCTCACATTTTGCATGAAGGGGTAAAGAGTGTTGATGTTTGTGCACATACCAGAAATCCGAAGGGGTGAGGGCCACACTAGAGAAACAACATATTGATGCTCAAATGTTGAAGGAGCAAAGAAGCAAAATTGGTATCGGTAGCAATACTCACTTGGTTACTAGCAATGAGTTAAGGATTGTCCATGAAGCAAGGAAGAGGAGGGCGGTACAACTTGAAGAAGAGATATCAAAACCTCCAACTACAAGTAAAGATAGCATATTGTTGAAAATGCTTAACAATCAAGGGAGAGAAGAAGTTGAGACAAGAGTGGCAAGGGCCATCTATGCTTGTGGTATCCCTTTTAATGTGGTTTGGTCCCCCTATTGGCAAGATTTGATAAGGGCAATTAACACAACACCTCAAGGTTTCAAGGGGCCAAACTATGAAAAACTCATAACAATTTTGCTCAAGAAAGTGGCAACTTCTTGAAGATGTTTTAAGACCAATTCATAGCTCATGGAGTAGCATGGGGGTTTCCATTATTTCAAATGAATGGACTAATACAAGGTGTAGGCCATTGATCAACATCATTGCATCATCGCCAAAATGAGCAATGTTCTTAAGAGCAAAAGAATATTCAAGTGAGGTAAAAGATAGTAATTAATTGTTGCTATTCAGCAAGTAGGTCCAAAAAATGTGGTGCAAATTATCACAGATAATGCACCTATTGGCAAAGTTAGAGGCTTGATTGTTGAGGGTAGATATAATCATATATTTAGGATTCCTTGCATTGTCCATAATCTAAATATGATTTTAGAAGAGATTGAGGCTAAAACTGTATGGATTAAGGAGGTTGAAGGGCAGTCTAGGGAGATCATAAAATTTATCACTAACCACCACCAGTCTCAAGCAATATATCAAGAATACTCCAAATTGGAGTTGCTCAAAGTTGTTTAGACAAGATATGCCTCAAACTTCATCATGTTGCACCACTTTGTTGAGGTCAAACCTGCATTATTGAGTATGATGGTGGGTATGACTTGCATTGAGAGGAGACCAACATATTCAGAGAGGGGAAGTATGGTGCAAAGGGTGTTGATTGATGAGGATTGGTGGCGCAAGATAGATTTCCTGCTCAAGTTTACATTACCTGCGTTTGAGCTTCTCCGAGATGCAGAGACAAACAAACCTTTCTTGGGAGAGATTAATGAGAATTTAAGTCTGAGGAATGAGTGAGTAAAGTGCTTTCTTTTAGAAGAAAGAGGCTATTAGGATTTCTAGAGAATTTTAATTTTTTTTTTTTCAAATGAATGTAAAAATCAATTAATTAAGTTTGTAGAGTAATTAGATGCATTTGTTAGTCATTAATTAAATGTTTTTTTAGCTAAAGGTCACATGCCCTTCATGAGTACTTAGAGGCACCCACAAGCTAAAAAGATCACGAAAATGTGTGATTTTTTCTCCATAACGGCCTAGAAACATTGTTAGCTGTATTGTACGACATTTCCAAATCGAGAAACGTTGTAAGGTACGATCAACGGTGTTTCCGTGCCATTTTGTACTGGTTTCCATGTTTTTGGGCATTTCTTGATTGGTACGAAACCTTGGTAAGCATTTCTTGCAACATAGATTTAAACCCTAATCATATAATAGGAAGTAGACCATAAAGCCTAAGGGGTTAGCTGAACCGATTGTTGCCAATGTCGCTGGGCATTTGGCTATTTCCATATTAGCAGGTGCCTGGTTCAAATTCTTTTAGGCGAGGCACACTTGTCTATGCCATCCATCAATATGGGGAAGCATCCCTTGGGTTTCTGGTTTGGAAAAAGTAATAGGAAGTAGATCATGAATTTATGGAATGAAATAGGCTATCCACCAACATGACCAAAGATTTTTATTTACTAAATAGGCCATCTGCATAAGTTCTAATTTAACTGAAGTTTAAAGATTGAAACACTAAACTTAGCTAAAGTCTTTGACAAATAAACCAGTGAAAAAGAGAAACAATTATTCATTTCTACTTTTCCTTTCTCTTGGCACCTCCATGGCCCCCATGTGGCTATGGTAGTGGAGCCGGAGGTAATTATGAAGATGGATCTGGATATGAAGCTTATATTGTTGGAGTCCTAGTAAAGGCAACCAAGGTAGTAGATGGGGGTGGCATCTCACTATGATCATCATCATAAAAAAACGTAGTCTCCATTTTCTCTAAAACCAATGTTTCATCCTCCAAATGATCCTTCTTTGGATTGTTGTTCCAAGTCTTATATGTGTTAGAATTTTAGGGTAAGAAGAAAACAGTAGTCTCTTTTAAATTTCAAAGGAAAGACTCCTTTAGATCTGATGTACAGAACAGCATATAGGAAAGTGACAGTAGAATAGAACTCTGTTCTTAAGATAAACAATAAAGCTAGATCTCTAGCAGTGAGATGAAAACCCTATCTTAACAGTGATATTCCAATAAGACAGCA
>ML800501.1:148478-181256 GCA_009831015.1 Picea engelmannii
ATTTCTTGCTCCTGATGAGCTAGGGATTTTGAACTCTCCAAGGAAATGATTTGTTGTTGAATGTTTGCCATACGTGCTGCCAAATCCTTCTTCACTTGAAAAATGTCTCCAAAAACTGTCTTATTCCAGGAGTGAAGGTGCTGCTTTAGATTTTTAAGTCTCTATCGAAAACATTACATAAGTGTGCCTTCGTACATTGCAGCTTCTTGCCACCATTGATGGATGTTGGCTTGAAAGTTTGGATGAGAAAGGCATAACTTTTCTAAAGGAAAAGGTTTCTTGAGAGGGGAGCCCATTGCTTCTAGTGAGGCAAATAGGCTAGTGATTTGACCTTGTTGAAGGAAGAATACTGGCAGCAAGTCCTTGTCCGGAGAGCAGAAGCGATTCCGAAATTAGGAAGCGGTCCAATTGACAGGCTACTTGATGGGAGCCACCTTCTCTATTATTCCAAGTGTGCAATCCATTTGAGGTTTCTATATCTTCAGAAACCCTAGGAGGAGCTCGATATCTTTTAAATCCTGAGTTACTTTACTGTTGATATGATATGAATAGATAAAATATTTTGGGTTGTTGAACATTGGATTTCTTTCTAGGTAACACTATTTGTTAGTTGGCACAAGGAAGAGAAAACAAGAGAGAAAATAAATGAGGGTAGAAATGGTTTGTAATTGTTCATGTAAATCATCTCATTTTATTGTGGGGGTGTGAGTTACAATTGCTTCAAGGGGTTGTACACCGAATCCTTGCACATTGACTAATAATGAATTATAAATACACATAAGTTCCTCACACCTCCTTAATGTTTATTTTTGTTCCTCCTAACAAATTTCTAAATTTTTCAAACTTTTCCTTGATCATTCATTGCTTGATCCTTTGTCTGGGTGTAAGTTAGACATTGAATTTCTATGTGCTTTATCTGTGCTCATAAAATTGGGTTCTTTGTCAACTTGATGGTACTTGTTTCTTAACGGATGCGTATTGTATCCAACTGTGGCAAGCATGTACCTTCCTAATATGAGAATATATTCAATGAAGTGAAACTGATTTTACATCATTCAACTACTCAATCTCCTTAGACTAAGAAGTTGCGACTGGGGGGTATCTAATCTCCAAAGTAGCCTATGGCTTGCCCTTGGGTCCCAATCACAATCACTTGAATATGCACAAGCACAGGCATAAGCACGAGTACAAGCAGTCCACAATAGGAAAACATGTTGCTAAGGAGATATGAACCTTGGTAGGGGCAATGACAAAACCCCATTTCCAATGACTCGACAAGTTCCCGTTGACAACTTGATGGTACTTTGATTGTCACACTTTAATGGTGTCGGTTTAAATTGTTGAAGATTCATGAATCTTAGTACTCGTTGAAGCCATATTGCTTTGTGTGTGCATCCATTACAACATTGTTTTATGCTTCAATGGATATTAATGCGACTGTTGATTGTTTCTTGCTAATCTGAAAAACCACCCTGGAACCGAGACTGAATGACTATCTTGTAGTTGATTTCTCGTCATTCTTTGAACTTGCCCAATTTGCATTTGCGTAGGCACTTTGTTTGAAAACTTCATTTCTCTCAAACAAGATGCCAAAGTTTAATGTACCATTGATGTATCTGAGAACTTTTTTGGCTTATGGTCCAATGCACCATAGAAAACAACTTTTTTGGCTATGTTCTAGGGTACCATATTTCGTGAATTTAGATTTTTGGACAACATACCTACATCATAGCTGATATCAAGTCTAGTAGTTTTAAGATTGATCAAACTGTCAATAAGTTGTCTATATTGTGTAATGTTATCATAGTTGGGCTTCGATCAAAATGGATTTGCCCCAAAATCATGGCTACGCTTCGACTCACATCAAAATTTGTTGCTAACTCAGTAAAGACTTGAATGGATAAAAAATACATAAAAAATTTAAATCTTAATGAAAAAATATATGCATGTACGTCGGTGTAAATCCAATAAATTAGACATCAAATATGCAAAGTTTGTTGAGTTATATTGCATGTAAGGGTGCAATAGGCAAAACTTAATTGAGATACATAAACTTTAAGTTACAAGATACATAAAATTAAAGTTTTGAGAGAAAATACAGAAAAATTGATGCTCTAAATGGCCTCTACAGAGTCCAAAAATAATCATTGGCCTCTAGAGTCCAAAAATAATCATACAATAATCTAATGAGTACATACATATCATACTATATCATGAGTCATCAACCCCCATTGAAATCAGCTCGTTAACACTGACTCTTGCCCAGCTGCAAAGAAATAATAAGCAGAGGAAGACGTTGTTTGAGAGAAGAAAAATGCTATTTTTATACCAGTATAAGGGTGTTTTCTAGTGGAAGATTTGGGAGGGCCAAAACTGAGTGTTTTTAATATGATAAAACAGAGATCACACTATATGAGGGTTGGTACTCTTCTTTTAAAAGAGTTCTCACCCCTTTTTGAAATTCATTGAGACATTTTAGGGCGGGTCATGCAACCATGCTGCAATATGGACAAACTTGGATCATACAGGGTTTGCAGGGTGTTCTACGTCGTGCTTTTGAGAGACCTGTTGTTGTCAGTTTGGTAACAGAAGGATGCTATTGCTTATGTGTTCCAGATCAGCAGATCAAAAGCCTTACCCTTGGTTTATATCCAGTGTATTGGTTGCTGTTTGTAGGTGCAGAAGGTATTGTTTGCTGTATTTACTTCAGTAGAATTGAAATCCGAAGTGGACACATTCTTGAAAAGAGATTTATTGGAATTTTTGAGATGCTTGAAGAGTTAGATATTAGCAATGGAATAAACACCCTACCCAGCTCTTTTTATATGCTAACAAACTACCTAATTCTTTGTGCTGAAAAGACACCACTGAAAATATCCACCAAGACATATAGTTTAAAGACGAGCTAAGGCTGTTTTGCAGTTTATGATGATTATGTTGCAAAAAAGGATGCAACAGTAAAAGGGACTAAGCCCAAGGGGAGGCGGTCAATGTTTTGCTCACGCTTAAGAACAACATTTTTTCTGTGGGACTAGTTTTGAATAATTTGCAGGTGAAAAGTACTGGTTCTGATGATAATTACTGCTGGCCGACCTGTGTATCACTAGACCTGGGGCCGACCCTCGTGCATGCATGACAAGGCTGGTATAATACAAAGTCATATTTGTGTCCTTTAGTGATTCTTTTCAGGCAGGTTCGTGGGGAAAACTTCAAAGGAAGTGGATAAGGAAACTTATTCTAAACTGTTTTCGATCTGTCACCTTCAACTCTATCTCAAAACAGAAGTAGCATACCCTTTGAGAAGAGAAGTACCAGCAGTTGAGGGGTGTGCTGTTGCAGGCCTAAAGCAGCTAGAGGAGGCGTTTCTGGCTGACCATAACAGTGACAGAGCGAGCAGCAGCAGGGTGCAGTCTTCAGCAATTTCAAGCATGATCATTGCCTTTTGATAGGGTTGAAATACAGAAGACGAGGCTATGATTATACCCTTTCCATATTTATTCCACAAACAAAATTGCAGAAATAAATCCATGTGGTAGGGCGCACTCCTAATCACTCAATTACTCATTTACAATGTTTAGCCTTTATTCGTATAAGGGGTTAACAGAAGTGAGTTTGAGCGTGGTAAAGATGCTAAGCTATTTCAGGTAAGGAGTGCGCTTTAGTCTAGATAACTATTTCTCATTCTGAAGGGGATGTAGTGGTGAGGAGTCACACAGTTCATCTTAGTGCATGCATGAGGAGTTACGACTATTTTGGATGATGGTGAGTGTTACCTCCCATGTTCTCACTAGGTGTAAAAGTCCTAAGCACAAGGATGAGACCCTAAGGGCAACTTAGGCAAGCCACCACTGTCACCTCAGTGGCTTTGCCTTTCTCACTTTAGATTATGGATCAACCTAGTCAAGGGGGGCTTCCCTATGGTCAACTAAGTTCAATGTGTTATAGTATGAAGTGGGAGCAAGAGAGAGCTTAGTTTTATTATCTGATTTAATGTTTATGATTAATGCTTTAGGTTCACAGCTTAAATCAGATTTAGCCTTTAAAATTAATTGATCAACACAACACAAGGCTAAGTAAATGCAAGTAGACTTAGAGTTAAGCAATTAAATTCAACACGCTTGCTTTTTGTAGCGTCRGACATGTACTTCCACAGAGGCTCGGTGTCTAGCTTGTTGAAGTTGCCCTTTATAACCTCTTAGATAACCTTAGGAAGTTCACTTTATGAGTATTTTATTAAAGCGAATGTTCTTTTAATTAATTAAGTTAAATGCCTAAGTTAGTGGCATTAGTAACTTAAGTGAGAGTTTGATTAAGTCACAACCGTTAGATCTAAAGTGAACGAGAGATTAGATCTCAGTCGTTGATCACTTTAGAGATCTAGGGTTTTGGACTTAGGGATTACTCAATGTAAATAAAGGCAACTTAGGTGAGAGAAGGAGACATAGTGATGGTACACAAAGAGTGAGTGAGCACTCATGTGTGTCGAGGTAGGGGCTGAGGAAAAGGTGCAGGGGGCAGCTAGGGAGATAGCAGCCAGGTGGGCTAGGCTATTAGTTCCAATTATATTTCCTTAGAAGGGCCATTATCCCAGGACGGGAGCCCTAATTTTATTTAATAAAATCATCACAGATCTGGTTTCGAAATCTCGTGTGCAATGTGTTATGGTTTCTGTTTTAATTGCGTATGTTGATTATTTGTTGAGTAACCCAACTGTGCTCTTATTCAATAAATCTGTTTTATTCGGAATAATCTGCCGGTGCTGGGTTTACAGAATTCAACATGGTATCTGAGCTCCGACTCTGAAGAACCAGATTTGTCAAGATCGAGATTTGCAGCGAGAAATTTTTCAATGCAGTTTGCAAAGCTTTGGGGTCAAAAGTAATAAAAAAAGGGAGGAATCGTGAAGTCGTATGGTATGACTGCTGTACGATCCATATAGCGTACAAATGATTTGCAGCAGAGACAAAATCAACTGTTAGATCGGCTGTGTGAGGCCGTGTTGAGCTGATAGCCGTCGGCTGTGAGGAGCAGCTACTGTAGTTGTCATTGATTAGCCATTGATTAGATCGGGCTAAGTTTGCTGTGTGAGCCGCTTGGAGTGTGAGTAGTGGCTGGGCGTGCATGTGTGCAAAACAATCGGCAACAAGATTTGATCTGTGAGGTTGCGGAGCAGAGAATCGACGAGTCTGTTGCTACGTGGAGCAACCGTGGAGTAAGTTGGCTATAAAGAGCAACCACTGGAAAATCGCGGGCACGATTTGGCCGCTACGATGGAGCAACGCACGGACATGAGACAATAGAAGGTCAACCGTGCAGACGAGGATCAAGCTAGGCGGAGGTCGCGACAACTATGGTCGAGTGGTGTCGACGCTGCCAGGAATCACGAGCAGTGTAGGAAGAGTAGCCACGAGCTGGGTGTGACGACTCGCTAGGAGCTGTCAGGAGATTCGTGGACAGGGGCTGAGACGCGGGTGGACAGAGCTAGCCGCCACTGCAACCGACAAAGGAACAATTGCCAGGTGAGGTAAGCCCATCATTGGTCAACATAAAAGCCGACGAGTAGGGCTGCAAGGTTGCCAAGACAACCCAGTAGGGGCCCAGAAGCTTTCGGGCAGTCGCAGAGAGTGCGGGCAGGTCACAAAGGCCTTGGGCAGCCTCATAAATTTTCGGGCAGCTGGAAGGTGCCCTGGGCAACAGGTTGAGATAGCCGGGCAGCGAGTAGAAAGGCTTCGGGCAACCCAGAAAATGACCCGGGTAGCAGTAGGAGGCTGTGGGCAGCCCCGGGCAGGGATTCGAGCAGCTGAAAATTGTGGAGCGACTTGCAAATAATGGCAATCAGGGTGACGAAGAACAAGGAGCAGGTAGCTCCGAAGGTTGAGCAACTTAGAGGGAGTCAACTTTCAAGATTAGGTGGGAAGGAGTAGCCTTCCAAGTCCGTCCAAAAGAAGTCATGGTTCTAGATGACCATGCAAGATGCTTAGAAGCAGGAGGCTTCTAGGAGCATAGGTAGCAAGTCTTAAGAGCAGGGTTTGAGCGAGATGGCAGGGGTAGCATTCGTGTCAAAGGGAGTAGCCAATCAGGTGGATTGGAGAGCAACCATGGTAGCATATCGGATAGCGAAGATAGAGTCACTTCCAAAGAGTGGAAGTACCTTCCTTGCTAAGAGGGAGTGTTGATTTTTGTAGCATCGGACATGTACTTCCATAGAGGCTCGATGTCTAGCCTGTGGAAGTCGTCCTTTGTAACCTCTTAGATAACATTAGGAAGTTCACTTTATGAGTATTTTATTAAAGTGAATGTTCTTTTAATTAATTAAGTTAAATGCYTAAGTTAGTGGCATTAGTAACTTAAGTGAGAGTTTGATTAAGTCATAGTCGTCATATCTAAAGTGAACGGAAGATTAGATCTCAGCCGTTGATCACTTTAGAGATCTAGGGTTCTGGACTTAGGRTTAACTCAATGTAATAAAAGGCAGCCTAGGTGAGAGGAGGAAACACCATGATGGTACACAAAGAGTGAGTGAGCACTCGGGTGTGTCGGGGCARGGGCCRAGGAAAGAGTGCAGGGGGCAGCTAGGGAGATAGCAGCCAGGTGGGCCAGGCTATCAGCTGCAGTTGTATTTCCTCAGAAGGACCATTATCCCAAGACGGGAGTCCTGATTTTATTTAATAAAATCATCACAGATCTGGTTTTCCCGAGAGGGTTTTTCCAGGGGTTTTACCCGAAATCTCGTGATGTGTTATGGTTTCTGTTTTAATTGCTTCCGCTGATTATTTGTTGAGTAACCTAGCTGTGCTCTTATTCAATAAATCTGTTTTATTTGGAATAATCTGCCGGTGCTGGGTTTACAGATTTAAACACTTTTAAGAGATAAATGATCAATTCCAATTCTGTTTATGAGATGTTTAATGCAGAAATTTCAGATTTGAAGTAGATCTAAGAACAGCCCTCTTTCCAAGATGTAAACAATGTCAAATTTAGGCCTAGAGTAGCAAATAAATTTAGATGTCAACCATGAAAGAAAGTAGGTTTGCTTCTGAAACATGCAAGATAATCTATAAATCTGATATATATTCTTTCAAGATAAATTCCAGATATATATCACTTTATCAAATGTCCATGTACAAGAGATGAAACAACAACAAATTAGGGCAAAAAAAAGCAAGACGTCTAGGGTTTTGGCCCTAGAATCTACAAACCAAAGTCCAAATCTGTTTGTATGATTTCTCTTGATGTAAATTCCAGATTTAAAACAGAAATTAGATACTTGTTTTCCAGATATACCAACCAGCAAAGAAATAGGTGCAAGAAGAGGAAATCGACTAGGTATCAAGTCTAGAAAAGGTTAACGATTTGCCTTCAACACAGCAAGAATGATTCCTAATCTGATTTTTTATGATTTATCTTAATGGAATATTCAGATCTAAATCAAATTAAATGCCTTTTTCAGATTTTACAAATCAGCGCACAAACCAGGGCTAAATCAAGCAAATTGTCCTAGAGTTTTAAGGGAAAAGTCAGTGATTTTGCTTGCGATGAATGAGCCAACTTAAGATCTGATTTTGGAATGCAGATGGCTCTAATATACAATCTGATTTATGGTTTTATTGCTGTAAATTACAGATTGCTAAACAAATTACAGAAGATGAATTTTAGGGTTTTTTGGTTGGTTGGAAAGGGAAGAAACCATTGCCTTGCTTTGGTTGGGCTATGGGGTCAAGATGCCACCTTAAGGGGGCGATTCTTCAATAAATCTAGAGGACAAATAGGGCTATCGAAACAAGATCTTAGATATCCTAGATCTAGCAAGCAAATTATCACAAGAATTTGGACGGGAGGGGTCTTTAAGAATCGTACCACCTTCAAGTCAACTAAGGAATGTTCTTCGCTTGAAAGGGATTGAATGTTGCTTTTGTTCACAAGGAATATTAGAACAAGAATTCTTTCACTTAAACAATGAAACAAGAAGGTTTTAGACATGCCTCTCCTATGTAGCGATACCACTCCTCTATGGTGCCCAAGTTGACTTTGACAATCCAAACCTGCAATAAGAACTAGCTAGTATGCACCAAGAATATTTGCCACCTTTCAAGAAGGTTGATCATCCATTCCACAAAGTCTTAGACAAGAGGAAGAGAAAAATATTTTATTCCAATAGCTTCCAACAATTTTATAATGAGGAGTTTTTTATTTATAGATGAAGAGCTCAACAACCTCTACAATAAAATAACATTAGATCTCTAACAAATCCTAGATCTATGCTAAAAAAATCTCATATCCTCTAACAAACTAGAGAGGATCTATTCAACAACAATATAAAATGGTGGACTAATGCCACATGTACATACAAGAGAATAGATGCCTCAATAAAGTGGATGCCCTCCTCAAAAGTGAGATAGACATGGTCAAAGTACAACAAACTCCCTCCTCTAGGGGGTCATCCTCATCAAAATACAAGATGTGCTCAAGATGCTCGAACAACCTCCACACGTGTGGATCCAAGGCAAAGAAGAGGGTCGTCCCCTCAAAATGCTCCAATAGATGCTCAATAAGCCCCACACATGTGATATGAGAGACCAAAAGGTGAGTAGCTCCTTCAAAATGCTCCAACATCCTTCATAAATGATGCCAAGTGAGTGGAATAATAGGCATGTGTGGCTCCAAATGCAACAACATTGGTCAAACGGTCAAATAAGAGCAAATTGATCCCTCAAATAAGTGGTTGATGTGGCATGTGCGGCTCCAAGGTGTATACGGCCTATCACAATGCCCAATGTTGTTCTCACAACCCCCTAGGCAAGGCTCACAATGCCCAAGGCAGTCAAATATCCCAAGGTAGACATGGATCTCAATGTAGGTACACCAATCTCGAGACGAGTACACAACTCTTGAGGCAAAGATGCGATTCCCAATGTAGGTACATTGATCCCAATGTAGGGGCACTTACCCATAGTGATGAGTCACACCTCAATATATGTGTCAATAGGTGGTGAGACATCAAGTGACATCCTTTAACTTCTTAATAACTCATTTAACCTTTATCATTTCCAAAGTTTATGGTGTGGACAACATTAATCTCTATTACATGTGACAACTCCTAAGGCAAGAAGTATTTCCTAGGACACTAAGTTAGTAGCATGTGATATGATGGATGTGATGTTAAGGGAAGTGAAACTTCACGAGTTGATTCTCATAGCCACACAAGGTCTGTTTAAGATATTCATTCCAATGAGTGCCTTTAAAGAGAGGGTGTGCTTAGCATTGAGTTGCCATTCCTTTAGCCTCCTTTTCTTATTACCCCTTTCTTGCCTTTTTCTTTATTTGATTGGTCCCATTCTTTAGATATTCATTGTTAAGAATGAGACTTAGGGCATTGGGCTTTTTTGAAGGTGTCATGGCTCAAGCTTTATTATTTGGTTTTTTACTTTGGCTGCAACAACCCCGAGCTTATAGCTCTTAAGATTAGGCTTTTCTACACGGGACTATTTAGTTTGGACCTTGCTATGACATGATAAGTCAACCATGAGTGGGAATATGATAAATGTGCATGGAAGTGATGGGAAGATGAAAAGTGTAAAAGATGGTTAGGGGATATGGACACGCTACACCTACCTAGGTCTCTAGCAGTACAACTTGACTAAAAAAACAACACTCGTCTAAAGGGAAATTATGACCCAATGTGGTACAACCAAGAAAACAACAAGAGTTTAGTGTTATGATCCATTATAAGATTACACCAAGTTCACTACGGTCATGACCAATATAGGAAACAATATCACCACATATGAGCACGAACCAATACATCAAGTATCATAATGAAACCATGACAAACAATGAAACAATGGAGTGTTAACATCATGTGTACAAAAATGATCAACGTGCCAAAAACCAACTGTGCCATGCCAGAAACCATCATAGATCATCAAGTTTGGGCATATCCATTGTGCAAGGAAGATCATCATGCAACAAGATCTCTGACATATGTGCTTTGAATGAGAAATTTGAAGTGCTCACATTAAGAGTGAACCGGAACATCATCCCATTGGAAGAGTGGTGCTCATGTTGAAAGTCTTTGTCAATGTGATGAAAATCACATGGTTAACCTCTCATACAATATGAGGGGGGGTAACAACAAGTTGTCTAGATGCGTTGTTGTTTTTTTAGCATGCTAGTGCGGGCACACTTTAACCTACCTTCAAATCTACTTAGTGACACATGAATGATTGGTCTCATGCATGGCATAAATTTTCTCAGACTTAAGGTGTGACCTTCAAAGCTCTATTAAGGGAGGAATGATTTATTGTAGAAAGGGGTCGGATCCCTTGAGATTGAATCTTGGGTTTGCTTGTGATCACCAAACAGTTTGGAATTCAGGAAAGCTTGAGTACTCGATCGACATTTTTCTTCTATTCTTGTGTATTGTTCATTGTTAATGAATGTTTTGGCTCTCTTGTTCGGTCTAGTCAAGTTAATTTCATGGAATTTTGTGGGCTTTTTCTCTCCTGGTTTCATTGAGATTAGTATGAATTTGAGTGGTTGTCCTTGACCTAGAAGATTTATAGGGTAATAACTTACCTTTGATTAGGCATTCATTGTAGGGTTCAAAACATTGTCACCTAGTGTTGTTGATCCAAAGGATACTCCCTTTCCATCGAAGTGTGAAATTGTCTTTTGGTGTGGTGTAGTTGGGGACTTGGTATGGACCCGTGTTTAGTTGGAAAATAAAAAAATCTTACGAGGGAAAAATGCTTGAACACTTCTTCATGTTGAAAAGGTTTTAAATAGAAAATCATTGAATGTCCTCCTTGCTTATGAACATAACTTGTAGGGTTTGTTAAATGTTAGGATGTAGATGCACTAGTACGCAAGATATGACTTCCCAACTATTCATTTGAGGGGCAAAACATGATGTTGTGGATGCTAAGTAAATACAAATTGATGTGCATAACAATTAATTATATACATTATATATGTGAGACTAATCACAAAATGGGTGGAAAGACCAGGAAAGGTGTTTATTGTAGGCAAAAGAACCTATGAAGGTGGTGTGGAGACAACTTTAAAAGAGTCATGATGAGTCCCCAACACTAGAGAAGCAAGTGACATTGGAATAGTCCATTGTGTTTCAATTGTTTGGGTAACCTAGGATATTACCAATGAGGAATGATCCTTTGAGACTACTGGCTTTGAAATGGATTGCAATTGAGGCTACCATTGTACTTGTGTTTTTCATGAGATATCTCTTGCTTGCTTTCACCTACAACACCATCAAAAGAAGGATAGTTAATCAAGGTTGAAGTTGCAAGAGTAGGGTCTTGAGTGTGAGCAATTGCAAGAGTTATAGCAATTACATGTTGAGTTGCCAGAGAAGTAAGGTCCATAGAACAAGTAGATGCTATTGCTTGTGAATGCATGGGAAATGTCCTAGGAACTTGTTGAGTTGGAGCCTCTTGATTGTAAATTTGTTGTTCTTGAGGCATTTGTGGAAGTTGGGTAAGTAACTATTGGAACTTTATGTTCATATGTTGCATTATTTGAGTGAAAATCATGTTGTTGTTGATGTCAATATGACATTGACATTGTAACTCTTTGATACATGTCTTGATGGTAGTTGAATTATGTGGTCAACCCCTTGAAATTATTCCTTCTTTATAAGACCCATGCTTGTATACATCAAAATATGAAGCAATAGTAGAGTCACGAAGTTCCACAATGGAGTTGCACAAGTCTAATAGAAAGTGCTTTATGGAGTACCCCATGAAAGCATGATTTACTCTAGATCATAGAGGGTTTATGCAATTCCTTGGGTTTGAAAACTATAATTGTGCATTACAAGAGAAATTTATGTTACTTTCAAGCTTATATGTTAAGATAATTATGTGAGATGAATTGAATGGGCCATGATTAGAATAGATGGTTGGGCATGCCACTTCTAAAATAGGCAAGTCATCCATGAAAACTCATATACTAGGAAAGCAAGAAAGAACTCCTAAAAATAGATTCATGAAAAAGGTCAAAATGTTAAGAGCTAATACATTCATTGCGTGAGAATGCTGAAAACATTTTGATGGACACATGTAATTGATTGTTTGAATAATTGAAAATTAAAGAATAAGAGAACAATAGTTTGGTGGGGATCTTGCTTAACTTTCAAGGAGATCTTTTAAGTGTTTGTAACTTTGCATAACTCTTGCAAATTCATTGATTTATTATTATTCCTTTTTTTCGCTCATCATACTTCATGTTAATTTGCATTGCTAGATGAGTTTAGCACTATGTTTGTGGCAAGAGAAGCTTTCTTTGATGCAGAAAACATTTGGTTTGTGTAATACATTTGACCAGTTCGTAGTAGAGGGTTGGTTAATTGAGCAAAGTATCATATGAAATGGTTGGACCAGAAAGAATGGTGTAAGATTATAGTGAGCACCATATGAAATTGAATTTGCGTAATGTTCTAAAATGACCAAACTAATTGTGTAAGGCCCTAAAAGGTAGCTTAGGATATAAGTTATATAAGGTAGCTTAGATGAATCTGCTCTGAAAAAAATAAGCTAAAATAATTTTAAATGATAAAAGAAGAGATAAGTTAAGAGGGGTAGAAGCCAAATAATGTATATAACTACAACAAAAGAGAATATGCTTTTGCAGTGTGTTTTGTAAGAGCCAACTATGTGGGCCCAATAATGCCCCACTTAACTAGAATGGAATGAGATCAAGTGAAGTAAGGATTCATCGAATTTAACCATCATTTATGACATTGAAGCAATGCAAAACTTGGTGAAGAATACTTATATCAGTAGAACCATGTATGGCGGGGAAGAAGTCAACGATGTACTTTCCATTGGATCCTTGGTGACATTTATCTTACATACCTAGGGATGATAATAAATATGGTCTTGTGTCTGGAAGTATCTCTACTACTACCTTTGCTTCCACCTCTCCCACTTTCCTTGATGTCCTAGGATCTTGTATATCCCTTGGATCTGTATTAGATAGTTTTTATTGTGATTGTCACATATTCTATTAGATGCCATATGCAACTCTAGTTGAGTTATCTGTACTCTCAGTTGGCTAGAATATTCTAGTTTTGATTTGAGTCCAAATTGACACTAGACTTGCAGTTTGATTATTAATGTTATCTCTAAAGTGATAAAATGTTTGCATGCATTACACTAGTGAGATACTATTTGGTAAGGCAATGTTAAGGTTGATGAAGAAACTCATGGGTTTTGTTGGTTGTCATAGATCACTCTCTTATCGCGTCTCTGATATTTCTTATCACATTTTTGAAGTGTTCTAGCTTTCTTTATAATAAATCTTGCTCGACTTGTATAGTGTCTTTTTGTCATGGTTTGTCTCTTTTCTAAATCATTGCTATGACCCCACATACTGTTTGCAGTGGGGTGTGTTGGGGGAAGCACCCCCTCAAAACTCTAAAATCTTAAGATGCAGATTATTTTTATAGTGACACCAAGAGGAGTCACCATAAGTCCAATGAGGACGAAGCAATCAACCATTAGCATCTTGGCGCCCAGTGACCAAACAACAACACACATGTACACCCATTGGGCTAGGTTGGCAAATACATGTATCATAAACCAAAAGACAATGCATCATGACTAGGGATATTGAAAGATTTTATTTTGGGGGGAATGAAGAAAAGTCAACCTTTTTTTGTGTGTTTTAGATAGTGTCGGGCCCATGAGTAGGTGCCACGACTTATGGTAAACACGTGGGTTGCCAAGAGGAAGGAAAAGTAGATAGAATAATTGTTTCTCATTTTGTAATGCTTTATTTGTCATAGATTGTAGCTCAGTTTAGTGTTTTGGTCTTCAAACTTCAGTTAAATTAGAGCTTATGAAAATGGCCTATTTTATAAACATAACTCTTTGGTCATGTTGGCAGGTACTATTTCATGCCATAAATTCATGGTCGACTTCCTATTATGTGGTTTAAAAATTTATAAGTTTGTAACTGCTAGATGGTTGATGCGCGAACGATTTTTAATCATCTATTTATTATAGATAACATATCTAACTTCACAATAATGTAGTTTTCGTCTACAAGTAGCACAAACATCATCTTTTCATATTTTTTGCACCTAATTTGGCATTCTACATGTTATTTTTGAAAAAATGCATTATAATATATGAAAACATATATTATATAAAAAACTCTTCTGGGACAGTACGCTTCTAGGGATTTTTGGGAAATGGCACTCCTAGTGCTCTCACTCCCTCTTTGTTTCATGCTTTGGCATCCTTGACATGACTTCTTTCCAAAGAGTTGTGTAGTGCACGAAATTTGCACTTCATACTAGCCACACACATATCTTCTTGAATATCACTATTTGAACATGCCAAAGCTACTCTAGGACAACAGGAATGTCCTCCATCTCATCCTCATGATGACATGCACGTGCTGAAAATTCTCCTTTGAGTATCCCTTCCATGGTCCATAATACATGTGTATTTTTTGCCTCCCATTTGATGTTTTGTGCCATAGGAGGTTACCCCTAGCCTAAGCTTTGTTCATTTTACCCCTTGGTCGTGTATTTGGCCCTACGAGACCATTGGCTCCCGTTTTGGCGTCCCTCTTTAGTTGACTGGACTAATTTTGGGCATGGTGTGCCAAACCTTGCCCCAATTAGTCAGAGAGCCTCATTTGGGTCCACAAGCACCCCTAATTCCATTGGAGCATGCTTATTTATGTATTTTCTTTGATTTAATTACCTTTCTTCTTGGGCCGTTTGAGTGTGCACCTTGAATCACATCTTTTCCTATGTATAACATGCCCATGGCATGTCGCTTGCTCATACCTCTGAAACAAAGTGCGCTTCTCCTTGAACACTTGTAGGTTGTGGTTTGGATGGTCAATACTTGTGGTGTCACTGTTTCGGAGGGAGTGTTGCTTCCACTTTGTGGGCAACAACTAGTCACGCACCCAAGCACTCCCAAATCTATTTATAGTATATACCATTCCCTTGTTCTTTGTTAAGTGTCGCCCTTTGACATATCAAACATTGTAGTACTAAAGGCTCACTTGTGAATTTGTGATATCTTGCCACTTGTCACGCTCATGGGTTTGCTTGGATCTTCGATCTCCATCAACCCTTCACCCATTGAACACTGCTTTATGTTGCTGTCTACCCCACTGGTTTGGATCTCCCTTTCTTGGATTGGTTGGTTGCATCTTGTGGTGTCTGGGTTCCATCCTATCACTCTTTTGTCAACCTTGAACACCACCTCAAAGGAAGCTTCAACATAGCCTATGAAAGAGGTACTATTGAGGGCACATGGGTCATACATTTTGTGCATAATTAGATAGATCTTTTGTGTGTGTCTTGATTGTTGCTTTCATTTCTCTATATTGGAGATTGGATTATCATTGCTTATTTTGCGGGGGAAGCATTGGCATCTTCAGGTACATTAAGAGGTCCTAACCCTACTTGATTGCTTGTTGTTTGTCACTTCCCTAAGCCTACGTAGCTGGCATTAGATTTAGTTTAGAGTAGGCTATATTAGATTCACAGTTAGGTCTCCCTTCCCAGTTTTCCTGATCACCATCAAATTGGGTAACATGTCAATGCTTGCTTCTTTCATTGGGTTTGAAAGGGGGTTAATTAGGTTGCATTTACTGTCTTTTGTTCACACTTTCAGATCTGGTCATTATATCAAGTAGTTTAAGTAGAATACCAAAGGAAAGAAAACCCATGTCCAGCTCTTTTAAATTTCTTTAACACCTGAAATAAGGCCCTCATTCCTTTGTTCTTATCCTTGTAGGTCGTGTAGCATTATATAGATCCATGGGTCAAATTTATTGATTTGTTTTCCTACATTCATTTGCACTATTCATTATACATCCATATGATGCATAGATTCATTTTATTGCCTTTCGCTTGCATTTCTCAGCTCAAATACAAGCAAGCTTTAGACTCCATAAACCAGTATCGGCTGTCAATGCAAATATTCCAAATTTGGAGTCTGCTATATGGGAGGAAATTGGCATACCCTATACTAAGGTAAAATAGACAAATTTACTTTTAACATATGAGTTATTTTTAATAATTTTTTTTTGGAGTTATTTAGATTAAAATTTCCTAAATGTGTAGGTAACAGTGATATCAGTGGAACCATTAAATGCACCAAACTCTACAGAGGTCATATTTGGTGTTCTTCCGGATCCAGAGAACTCATCAATTTCAACATATGGCCTCATTTCGCTGAAGGAAACATTTATAGCTCTACTATCAGAGAGTTATAATATTTCTCTAGCATCAGAGGCTTTAGGGTTTGGTTATTTTTTCCAAATGTTGAAATTTCCAGGAGGAATTACAGTTATTCCCAAACAGAGGTTTTTTCCTTTGCAACCAAATCAGGTGCTTTTCAACTTTACATTGCACAGCACTGTTGCACAAGTTGTTCAAAATCTAGCCCAAATGAAAAATCAATTGAAGATTGGCTTATTTGTGCAATCAAATGAGGTTTGTTATCAACATTTCCGTTTCAGACTATTTGTTTTTCCTGATGCATATCTGTAGGTTTTATGACAATTTACTGTCTAAATCTTAATTTCTGTAAAATGTGCATTAAAATATTTCACATTATTATGTGTTATGCCTGTAAATGCAGAATCTGTTTGTCCGATTGACAAATTTGCAGGGGTCAACTGTTGATCCCCCAATTATAGTTGAGACATTTATTGTGCCAGTCGTGGGGAAGGGTCTAACTCTAACTCCTCCAAGATTAAGGCAGTTGGCTCATGAAATCACTCCTGCAAGGAATTTAGGGCTAAATCACACTCTTTTTGGCAAAGTAAAGCAAATCCAGTTGTCATCATATCTGAGATACCCTTCAACTCCTCCAGCTTATCATGTTCCTAGTCCAGCTCCAGATCCAGCTGCATCACCTTCACATTATTCTTTATATTCACCCTCATATACTCACCCTTCCCCTTCCATACCCCCTTCTCAAGGACAACGTGCCATGGTTCCATCTCCACACTACAGTCACCTTACACCCATTCATCACCACCCTCGAGGACAACGTACCATGGCTCCATCTCCCCACGACAGTGGCCTTACACCTATTCACCACCACCACCATGCCATGTCTCCTTCACATCATCACTCTGCCATGCCCCCATATCATCACCGTGTAGGTGCACCCTCTTATCATCGTCCCCTTGTGCATTGTGACTGGCATCACGCTTCTGATCCTTCTAAATGTGGACACCGGCATGCAAAACCTGCTCCCATCTCTGGATTGAATGGAGTGCCCTCCCCCTCACCTGACAATTCTAAGTCTCATGAAAGTATGTCTTTCAGGCACCACCATGATGTGAAAGCAGCTCCAGCACCTCTTTTTGTGACTTCTGTACCTCCTGCCATTTCTCCGCAGAATGGTCCTCCTAAAGCCCAACGTCGGAATTGTCACTTGCCTTCTTCTCCACTGGCTTCACCTGCCCCTTCATCAGGTTTTCCATCTTCTGGACCAGTTCATTCTGCCACTAAAAGTTCTTCACCTGTGCCACAGACTTTGGTTTCATCTCCTAAATACTCATTTCTCTCACCAGACAGCTTGACTCATTTTGCACCTCCAGAAATAAGTAGGATGCCACATCCAGAGCTTCCTGAAAGGGTTTCTCCAGTTCCAGCCTTTTCACATGTTTCAGCTTCGAGTGAGTTCAGTGTAGCTTTATCCTAGTGTTTTTATGAACTTTGTCTTTGGATAAACATGTAATGCCTAAAGCTGATAAAGCTTGAGTGCACTGTCTATGGGGCATCTTTCATTTTCTGAAGATTATTTTGTTTTCCCTTTGCAGTGTATGGTCGAAGTCCTGTTCAGTGGATCGTGTCACTGGTTTTAACCGAAACTGTTTTATATTTGTCAGTTTGAGGAAGGAGCTTAAAGGCTGATAAGTTGGAATTATTACATTTTTTTTCCATCATGCGATTCTGTTTCTGGAGTTCTCATTTATCTTTATCAGAATAAAGTTACTAGCAGGATTCCAACCGTTGAGCATGCTGCCTAATTTGGTTTCTCATGACAGGAACTTGTGATACAAAGCACAAATTTGAGTCTCTCTTCCAGCAGCTTTTACAAGGGCCAATGTTGGGTTGTGGCAATTTGCACTCTTGTCATTGAGCTTTAGAATAGTAAGTTGAGCAACATCCAATTCAGAATGATCCTAAATCAGTCAAGGTGGGATATGCTATGGGGTTTTGTGATGTAAGGGCATATCCATCTGTATATAAGTGCTGCTTGTTTACATAAAATATGTAAACAAATGTGTATTTTCTGGTCAAAGCTGCAAAGGTGGCAGGCCACTGATCACATATATTTATAATAATATGTTTAATTATGAAATCCCCATAGGGGTTTTTGGCTTCATAAGAAGTTCCCTTGCTTCCAAAAGCATTTATTGCAATGACTTGACATGATGAAATCTTTTTCTTTTTGGTGGCCTATCCCTGGGGTGGGATTTCATTCCACATGAATACTCGCTCTACTGTACTCCTGGCTGCTCAACTAACCTTTTCAAAGTTGGTTGTGATGTTGCCAATTCTTTATCATGACATCTCTCATAATCTTGCGGAAAGCAAATCTAAGGTGGCTTCTTTGTCTCGGATCCAATAATAGTGCTTTATTTTCTTGGTGTGTAATAAAAGCGTTTGTTCTGTGATGCATGTTATTACAGAAGAAAACTTTGGGCCTTGACTGTTTTGTTGTAGGCTTTCTTATTTTCATAATTATTATGGCCGATGAATTAGTCTCTTGGGAAATATCTACGGGCACAGATCAGCTATATTGAGATCAGAATTTGCGGACATACCTTGCACAAGCCATGGTAGAGTTTCTTTTTTGAAATTGCATGCATATTTTTTGGAGTAATTTGGAGCTTCTTTAATGTTTGCCTTTCTCCTGTCTTTTAAAATTTTAAACCGTCTCTATTGGTTTATCTATAGCTCATTGAGTCATTACGAATATGGTATTACATGAGATGATATAAAGAAATCATGATTCGGACTACAAATTTTGGCATGGAATATTTATTTATTTATTGTAGTATATGATACATTAAAAAAGGGACAGTGGATCAGATATCATGTTTCTTAAATAATGCTAGTCTCAACAAGGGTTTCGTATTGTTGACTTTAGGGGCTGATCAGGGTGCCAGGCTGGTTTGAGCTATATCCCGAGGTTCCAGATAATCCCGATTAGATTTATATGACGGGAACTATTATTAAATAATAACAGTACTCTCATTTGGGTTTTTTCCAAATTATAATACGTTTTGGTATTGATTTTTCTAATTGCTCATATCTTTCATGATGCGCTCAAACTACTTATTCTGCAATGCATAGATCCATCTTTCTGCCGTCTTCTAGTTGTTCCTCCAATCAATTTTAATTTTGTTTTTATGAATTTATGGACAATTTCTCATCTTGTAGGCCCATATTCATGTCAGAAGCATTTAATATTTTTGATGGTTTTGTTTTTTGAAGTGGTAGTGGAGCGTCAAATCAATCCCGATTTGAACATTTACCATTTGTCTTCATTGATATTAACAGAAATCATAACCATATTGAAATGGATCTAAGTGTTCCCAAAACTCGGCCAAGTGCTCCCAAGGCAAACTCGGCTCCATACATAAAGCAAATGAAATTGACTCCTTGGTGAGTCAAACTCGCCAAATTATAAATGTTGACGGGTCCAAATTTGCCCTACAACAGTAAAGGGTTACCTCCGATAAGAAGTTCCAATTAAACCTCTCACCGTTTGGAATAGGGAACCCATCCGGATTCTGGCCCGACAACCATTGCTAGTTTGGTTTTACCTGTTGCGGCCTGATACACCGATGAGGGTGAGTGATGAATGGTTATGCAAATGAAAGATGTAGATGAAGCCTATTTAAATGCAGATATCTAATATAATTCTAATCTACCTTATCCTAGGTAGGAGCGAACTATAGTAACAAAATGGGTTTTAATGAAACTAAACTATGCATAAACCCCATTTAGATAGCTATCATGAAGGTGCACAGTTATAAACACATGCATACAAGTGTATAACCAGAATAGTCAAAGTCACGTTTCTGCATACATTCACAACTCATTTGCTCAGGACATGCAATATAAGAGAGTAACAAAATTGCAAGAAGACATATATTGCATCAGAATAGTCCATAAACAAACATGGTCTTATAACCCATGTGAACAACGCACATTCTATTTGAAATAATTCACAACAAAATAATGACACATGCGAGTTCTCTCTATCAAAAGTTGGCCCTGAGGGTTTCTCCGTATTAACAGTTTCAACAATGGTACATGAAAACTCTAAGGACAACTCTCCAATTTTAGATGACGTATTCCCAAAGTAGTTCAGAAGTGTACAATGTTTGAAGAGCCAAAAGCTTTTTTTTGGGTTCAATTCTAGTATTTATTGAGGTTCAATAAGACCTTTGGTCTTTAGTCTCCCTCTGTGATCTTTCATCTTCCAACGTTTGTCCTCATCTTCTTTGTGATGATGAGTTACAAGGACAACAATTACATTTCAAATGTCTTCTAGCGTTGGTGGGCCGTCATGGATTTTGGCCATATGTGCCTTGCGCATCATGAAGACTAGGTTGGGCATGGGAGCATTTTCGTCATCTGAGTTTGACAATCGATCGTCATGGAGTTTTTAGATCTCTTCTTCATACATTTCCTTGAGATTTTTTTTGCTGCTCCTCCATCACTGCTACATCTTTTGTTAATGCTCCTTTGTCGTTTTTCGCTGTAGATTTCATCGCGAGAATGTGGAGCGCTAACCTCCTTCGCTTGGTCCCTGACGCCATTCAACATACAATAGATGAGAGTAACTCCAAATAAACCATCAAGACTAATCATTAGAACACATATAACTTATGAATTAAATAATTGAAATATCAAGTAAGCTTCACTGGATTCAATCTTTTGTTCGTTTGCTCATGATTGAGGTTTTCCGACGCTGCCAACAATGTACCAGATCTTCATCTTGAAAAATGAAGGCAATAAGTTAAACATTTTCTAAAACCTATAACTAGAAAGTTGTAGATCTTGGAACTACCTTTCTAACTGTATAAAGAACGCGTGGAACAGACACACGAGTCAAAAGTTATGGCCGTTTTACGAAATAATTTTTTTTAGGTTTTGGAGTTGACACTAACTCCTTCGATTTGCCATTGGAGGAGTTGATACTAACTCCTTCGATGCACATCAAAGGAATTTGAATGAACTCCTCTGATTTGCATCAGAGGCCAAGTCATGAACCTCGTGAGGTGAACGATGGAGACTGAGTTATGACATTCGTCGAATGATCGTGTTGGTGCACACTCATCTAAGCTCTCTGGACAAGCGGTTGTTACAAATTCAAAGTTTGGACTGTCTCTGTATCATCGTCATGGGTTCATGGTGGACTCACTGAGTTCAAATCATCAAGTGGGTTTGGTTTCATATGTTGTTGCTTGGTTTGACTCTACTTTAAATAAGTTTGTGAGGGGGGATTTCAAAATAATTAAAAAAATGTTAAAATGGGGGCTTACCCCACCACTCTATCTCACCTCTCAAACTTAGGCATGATTCATTTGTTTTAATATTATATAATAAAATATTAAGCATGAGGGGAAGGGCGTGGCATGCCACGCCCCTTCTCCTTTCCACTCCATGAAAGCCACCATATTTAATTAAGAGTAAAGAGGGAGGGGCGGTATGAGTATGCCCTCTCCCCACATTTCATAACACATGGTCTTACATGTGGAGGGGGCCGTAAGTCATGCCCCCTTCATCAATCCAAATGTGGACCACAAACCAACGCAATACACCAAAAACAAATGTAACACAAATGTAACTTCAATGTTTTTTGAAATCAGTGTTCATCATTGCAAGTTCTCCGCATACATCGATAAAGTTAGTATCAAGTGTGCCACGAGTGTTCGGAGGATTTAGTATTAAGTTCAACTAATCGATCGAGTTAACATGAAGTGTGCCCAGCATGAACCACTGTGTTCGAAGGAATTCGTATAAGTTTACTAACTATGTGCCCTAGACTTCATGTTATTACGTCGACCATGTAAGTGTTTGAGGATTTTCTTTCCTTTTAAAAGAAGCGCTCATATTTTAAAAAGGGAGAACGTGGGCCATGGGCCCTCCCTCCACCTAACACCATAGCTTCGTGGGTTCCTTTTGTTTTTTTTGTTTCTAACATGTTCAAACGACTTGTTCTACATTATTTAAAATCCATCACGACATCATTTGATTTATAATTCTTATATAATGTGTTCTTTCTTTGTTAGATAGAATTTTAAATTTACATTATTTAAATTAAAAAATGTAATTGTATAACTCACACTTTTCAATTGAAGCAGTGTTGCGTGGATGTATAAACTGAAAAATGCGGATTTGTGTTCATGCCACTAGAAGGGGTTTAAAGGTTCATAACTTGCTTATATGACATCGGGTTTGAGTTTGTTTCTTGCGCTACGAAGAGTGCAAAGAGATGCTTCTAGGGAAATGATTTATCATGCCATTCAAACATTTCATCGATGCCACGACTAACAATGTTGGTTTGGACGAGAACTTTGTGGCGATCGTTTAGTAAAATCTAGGCCTTAGATTTTGATTTTGTAAGTTGTGTTGGGATCGTAATGGCAAAAATTATATGACTGGCCTATTTCCGGGAAGAAAATTTCATTTTGACGGACGCCGAAAAATTGCACTCAAAGGAATTTTTTAATGAAACTTCAGGTCCAGCGTTCGTTGACGCTTCACCCAAATTTAATTCTGTCAGTTGCTGGCTCATTTGCGATGTATAGGCTCTTGATTTACCCATTAATATTGAGGTTATGTGTCAATCGCACAAATTTATAAATCCGTCAAAACAACCAACCGATGTCTAGTGCGCTTAGTACTGCCTAGGAGCTGAAAATACCAAATTTCTCCTGAAGTGCGTTTTAAAACTAGCCCAAGACTGATAGGTGTTGTGATTAACCCATTTGATGCTAGGTGAGGGTTTCACAATGAATATTTAATCATAACGTCAAGAAACACAAAGCAAACAAACCAGTGCCATGTGTGCGAAGAAAGCCACTGGGGAACACTACAACTTGATCACGATTGCGATCTTAAGGGAATCAGGTGAGATAGAAAATTAATGACCAACTGTATGGATAGGCGTGGAGAGTTTAGTCATTGGAAATGTAAGGAGATTGACTGATGAGTGCAATAAGAAGTGATTCGAGCTGAGAGGGGAACAAGATAAGCCTCAAGGCGAAAGTGGGCCACATTGAGCTAGTTAGTGTTGGCGAGAGGGAGAAGATCATCTTCGATGTGCTTGGCGACAATGAGGGGTTGACATCCTTCACCTAACGTATCGAGGACAAGAAAGGGAAACTTATCAACAGGCAGCGTGTCGGGGACGAAGAGGCGAACTAGGTCAATATGCAGTGCAACGAATCGAAAGAGAGGGACACTACCGAAATGCGGTGCAATGACGCGAGTGCAAGGGAATCAAATGGTGAAAGGCATGTTCTCGACGAAGATAATCATGTGACCAATATCGGTGAGATGACGTTGATCATGTGAACTTCATCGACGATGAAGATGTGGGTCAATGAGGTTTGGCGGAAGCGCGATAGTGCGTTAGCCAAGTTCAAAGGGAGGTGGACGATGAAGTGTCGAGAAAATCAATGGCGTGTCAATGCAAAGGTGGAAGAAGGATGCGCGTGTCGGTACGCTATGTATTAACACAGGAAGAGGGGACTCGCCAAAGTGCGGATTGTCGGGAAGAAGTGATCTGAGGAGTAACTGAAATGATAAGTCGAGGAGAGCGAGAGGAAAAAACTTGGGCATATCCATTTGCGCGAGGGAGAGAGTGTGAGGGTTCCAGTAGGAAAATTTTCTTGTCTTGCAGAGACGCTAAGACGAGAAAATTGGGAGGTTGTTGTGTGCGCGCAACAAATGGCGATACATTGGGCGAAGCCATAATCTCTGCTAGCCTTTCCTAACTAATAAACATAAAATATAAAGGGTCATGAAATGTACTTTTAAGTTAAAAAATTATGTAAATAATGTGCAACAATTACCAGAAAGATTCCATCGTGGTGGGCTCAATGGCAATGCTTGCATATTGGCTAGTGGAGCTCGGTTGTTGTAAATAGAGGATGAACGATTATGTGATTTATTTCCTTAAACTGTGTCGACTATCCAGGTTGGTATCTTTGTCGTGGGACTGATATATATTTGGGATAAATAAATATTTTCACCAGGTGCATATATATATATATATATCTTGCAGGTGTTGCTCCACTGCCCGTGAGCGCCCATAACCCCGATGGAGTCAACATGACGTCAAAGACTTTATTCTGCTACCAACGAGCGTCCATAGATCTGACGAAGATATCCGCATGTCCCCTAGTCTGGTCAAAATTTCCTTTCCATTTATTTTCGGCTTATTTAGTGCATGCTTAACATTCAGTGAATGGGGAAGGCGATGGTGTTTTTTAGCCTGATAGGGGATGACTTCCAATTTTTGAGATTTGTTTGTATATTTCCTGCACCTGGCTACATAGAGATATCTTTTTTGGTTTTCAACCTTTAGACTTTGACACTTCGCCTTTCACGTGAGCAACTACTTAGTGTGTGGATGGTTCCTCGGTTACATAAGATATGCTCGCCAACCAATACGCAAGGACGTTCGTGATTAACCACTATGCTCAGTCATGGTTTAACTGTTGTTACAATATCCGCAAATAGTTTTAATTCTTGTTCAAACATAAACCCCTTAATTATGCTCATGAGCTAGGAAAGAGATACAAGCTGATTCATGCCTGCTTCCAGTGTGAAAATGTTTCCTGTGAGAGGACAAACAAAGGTGAGAGGTTTGTGTGTCATTCAAATATAACCAAAGGTCACGAGACAACAAATTTTAATAAATGAATTGCTTTCAAAGGAAAATGTGGTAAAGAAAGAGAGAGAAGAGATGACGTATTCAGGGTTAGAGATGAACTCAGTCCAAGTCTTCGTTGCAACTGAAAAATTAAACCTTTGGACAAATGATGATCTAAGACATGCAGTTGGAAAAGAGAGTGTCTGGAAAAGGGATAATAGATGTGAGTGTTTCCAACATATTTTAGGAGGTTGATGCATTCCAACCAGCCAGAAGTTTGCAACCTCTTGAAATGACTAATACATGTGAAAGCTTATATGCGTGATACTTCATTCAGATGGGTTTCAGTGCTAGCGTTGGTTGAGAATTACACCTCTCATCATGATTTTATGAAGATTTCCAGTTTCATTGTGCAACCTTGTGCTTCAACGGGCAAGGGTTGGCTATGATTCCGCTTTGTTTTCCATCATATTTCTTTGCTTTGGCCTTGTGAAATCTTTGTTTCCTCTTTACTTCTTGCAGCTCTAGAACTGATGTTGCAGAGTTATAAGCTTAGTTAACCACAGTTGCAATGTTTCATGATCAATTTAAATCTTCTGAGGATGCGTGTCTTCCTCAAATCTTGTCCTTTGTGTCTTTCTTGTCTTTCCATGATCAAAATCCAGAGAACCTTTCTAAAAATCCTTACCATAGTAGTTTGAAAACAACAATCAAAATTTGTTTGGATGTGTGAGAGCGAACCATGAGTGTTTCCTTTTCCAGTTATCGGGAGACATAGTAGGTTTGAGCTTGAGTGTGGGTTTGTCTGACACAATCTCTTCTTTTGGGTAGCAATTTACTGTAGTGGTAATGATCACCAATTTTTCCTCAAGGAAATATGCTTGAGAACTCTTTGATCTATCAATATCTTTGAGCTTAGAAATTATTTGATGTTGAAATGTCAGAGGGAAACTGAAACCTGATACTTTATTCCTTGATGTGTATGTCAGATTTGAAGTACGCCATCACTTTCCCCCATGATTGAAAAACATACTTTAAGACTGGGAAATGATAAATGCACCATAAAGTCTCAAGAATACCCTTTATCATAGAGCAATAAACACTTATGTGAATTCTACTCAATAGACACCATCCTTGGTAAGGTTGTGAATAGTCGATGAAATCTCCTTAGCTTGATTTATGTCTTGTTCCATTTGTCCAGTATTCTTCAACATGTATTCTTTCATCCTATTGGGATACCCTACTGTCTAACTCTCAATGTCAGAGTAATGCTGCTGAAACAAGTGAATTTCACTATTGAACTTCTCAAAGAATTCCTGCACACGATTTCCTTGCGATGATGGAGGAAGACCAATATTAAGCCAAGATTTTAGTCAAGCAAAATGAAAATCCTTAAACAGAAAGGAGAAAGTTTTGCTGAAATGAAACTTAAACTAAAGAAAACATTCACAAACTGCAACTAAAATAATCGCAGTTGGTGACCTTTATTGAATAATCCAAAACAAATCAAAATCTATGCTACACAACCAAAAAGGGAGCAAACATCTAAATTATGAAATCATAAAGCAAACAAAAAGAACTATGCTAGTCCTATTCTTAACCTACCCTACAATGGATGAAAGAAAGCTATGTGTAAGCGTAGTGCCAGTGGAGCCAATCAAACAACTTTGAGCATGCAATCATATGTTCATTGAAGTTCAATTGCATAAAATGAAGCAGTGAGGGATGAAGGATTGGAAAAATTCATTCAATTAAGTCTCCACCCAACATGTGAATTTGATCGTGTTATTGTTCATGGTAAGTGCGGATGTGTAAGATTCTTCTAACCAAGATTCAATTATGTCATAAAATTTATAATGATTGTTGTATCACTGTTGGAAGGAAATCAACAATGAGATAAATACTTGATGAGGCTCATGAATGAAATTTGCATGCAACGTACTTTGTAAGGGAGTCTCAGAGTGGGTGGTATTGCTCGTCCCAGGGGTGGAAGTAAGACACTAAGCGCTTGACATAATGATCGATTGATATTGGAGTGTTTCATTATCGATGGATATTTCCTTGGGTCCAAATTTTGCGTACACTGCATGCCGAGGGGATAAATGATATCTCATTGTTTGAGGGAAACATTGCGTGAAAGATGACTCCAGAGCTTCTCCCATGACATCAATGAAATCATGTGAAGAGTGTTGAAGCATTAAAAGAACATCAAAGGACAAGTGATGCATCTGCCCCTAAGGAATAACAAGTGATTCTAGAGCAGATTAGGACGATGGCGTTTCTTGGATTAACTCAATGTTTCCCGTACTTTGCGTAGTAATGGGATGTTCGTTTGCTATGATTTCTTCATGAAAATCAACAAACTCATCGTGCTCTGCATATTTTAGATTTTTAGTGACTAACATATATGCATCCAAGTTAGAAATTTCAGATTGTAAAAGATCAACGAATGATAGGTTAGTGCTCGCATTCAATTCTAGAACATAAAAGTAGTCGTCAAAAACATGATTATCAAGATTAAATTTTGATTCAGGAGGTTCCGAAAATGAAGGACTTAGAACTTGGTGCATCTTGGATGGAATGTCATGGAGAATGATTTCTTGATCGGTCACAACTTGGAAAACTTGTTGTTATGATTTAGTATTTAGTGTTCTGTTGTAAGAACAACGTACATGCTACACCGCACGATGAGCAAGTGCATTACCAACATCAAACAAATTTGTATATATTGCATGAAGGTCTTCAAATTCCGAAGATGACGAGACTTCTTCTATGAGGGATTCGTCACAGATCAAAGTAGATTCATGATTTTCTGAAGGAGAGATAATACATGGTTCACACTCCAAGGCTGAGGTGTCTAATATTTCTGATAATGATTCTCCTACAACTGTACTAGAGTTCCGGTTAGAGATCATGTACTCCATATCTTTCATGACCAGATACGATTCTTGTGAGTGAGATATGGTTTGATTGTTCAGATCACATTTTTTTGAAATAGATACAAGATATGAAAACTAATCGAATATTTCTTGGTCTGAGGGTTTGTCACTCTCAGGAAATATACAGTAAGCTTGCATGACTCTTCGAAATAAATCATTCTCATATTCGTTCCTGACCCTACAGTTTTCTGCTAGTTCATTAAAGAGTTCATCATAAACATAATCTTCATGAGCAGCGATAAAGACTTCCAAAAATTGTTTCCAGCTATGAATCGATTTTGCTGGAAAAGTCCTAAACCAAGTTTTAATTCACCCTTCGAATGTGAGGATGAATAGTTGACACATTTCATTGTATTGAACAATCTTAATATTTCGTCTAATGATGTCAAATTGATTGAGATGTGTGAATGCAGAGACATGCCCTTCACCATTGAATTTTGGGTTTGACATGAGATTGATTGTTTTGAGTGAAATGGCCTCGGTGGGTCTCGGAAGACTCAAAGCGTCATCCCATACAGAGGTACAGAGAGGAGCCATGGGCTGGTTTAAATTAAGTGAAATGACTCCACATGGGAAGACTTTTCATCCAACGTTCCTTCTAGCGCCAATTCTATTGACAGGTCCAAATTCACCCGACAATAATAAGGGGTTACCCCCTGTAAGAAGTCCCAATTAGACCTCTAGAAACTCCATGGACAATGATGAGGGATTGGGGAATTGAGAGACAACTAAGAGGAAAAATAAGAACAAATTGGGGGTTGTGAGGTAAAATGTCTAATTAAATAAAATAAAAAGGGAATTAACATGTGCAACTTGGGGAGAGTGTGACAAGTGTAGTGGGTGAATAATCCTTGATTAAATTATTAAAAAAAATATTTATTTGTGCGTGAGAGGACAAGTGTCATTGCTAATTTTCCTATAAATGAAATGGAGAGGAAGTGAAAAAAGACCTCATTTTGGAGGCACTGTTATATTGCCAAAATGTTTCTTAACTACTTACTTGTGGAGAGTTGGGTTGACAAACTTGTGCAAGATGTGGAAGCCTCTCCTTGCAAGGACAATTTTGTGTTTTTGGTTATTTGTGTGTGGCCCCTTTGCGGCTCTAGAGATAAGGGGGAAGAAGAATATCCCTAGTGTTGACTGGGAGGTACCGACAAAATCTCTAGATTGGAAAACAAAAGGGAGGACAGTGCATAACGCACTCTGAATTGAGGATAATCAACAAACCACTTTTGGTGATTACGGTAATTTTAAAATTTTGGTTGTACTTTTATGTATGATTTTGATTGTAATAATTGAGTTCCATTACTGGGTGTAATTATTTTGGATGATCCCGTGTGAATCTAGTTTTGAATTAATTTAAAATTATTTCCATCTAGAATTTCCGTGTATTCGAAATGTACAATCGCTCATTCTTCAGGTGCTAACGTTTTCCCTTCATAATATAAATCATAAAACATTACATGTGGATGGAGGCTTTCTTTTATGCACAAATAACATTACGATTAATTTCAACAATATATATTTACCTCTCACCGATGATAGTATTTCATGGAAATTTTGCTCTGGTTGTTTTATATATATATATATATATTGTTGTTTTATATATATATATATATTATTGGTTTCTCTACAGTATGGCAGTATAGGTTTACCTAATTGTATAAATCATAATTTTAAATCGTAGAAAGATTCGTTGTTTTTATTGTGGGCGTAAGCTTATATAGAGGAAGGGTTATAATCACAAACCATTACTGGTTTCTTCTGGTCAAAATTCACCATATATATCGATAGGTGAGTTCTTTAGAGTTCGATATTATTTTAATTATTTACCCACTATAGTAACCCCCTTATACTTACTCTGTCCTGTACATCTCCGTCTAGGGTCTAATTTTGAACAACAGGTGTGATAAAAGATTGTACACTCCCTCTATAGACTACTGGGTGTGTTGCGTTACTAATAGTGATAAGATGGTGGATACTGTTCGTTAGTTGAAAATATGGAACCATCGCTGTGAATTCTGGCATTTAAGCCAACGTCTCCTACTTACCAGATATGTATAGTGGATCATTAGTTTTTGGTCGTTAAGTTTGAATGTGCAAGCTCAGGCAGAATGTGGTAATTGACGAGATGTTAACGAGCCCAGGCAGTTATGTCGTCATGACTTGCACTTAAACTCACCACCGGTAGATATGAGTAATACTGAACTGATATAATTACAGCGTTGATGCAAGCATATCTTTATTTTATTAATTTTTGTTTGTTTGTTTGTTAATTTGGTCGAATCTGTTGGTATCGGGATTAACTTGTGGTTTGAGAAACTGAGACTCAGGGGTATCTAATTTGTTAAAATCACCTGGGGATGCACCCGACCTGAGCCACACCAACCCTTAACATAGTTGGATATTTTGTCCCCACAGATTTCAAACCAGAGAATGACTTAACAACACACTCCCTCACAGAGTTTATTTTATTAATTATTAATAACAAAACAATTATTGAATTAATGTATTAGTCTAGAGTCATTGTAACACAAGAATAGAAATCAACGAAGTTCCTTTCCTTAATGATAAATTGAGCGATAAACATGCCATTGCATGATGAATCATTGTAAAAATTGTGATGGAATCAACATTATTCTATAAACTCTATTTATCTAAAGAATTGGCAACTATAATACCTTATTGGAATTTATAGCCGATGGATAATGGGACAATGACAATGTTTATTTACGTTTTTAATTTTTTTTAAGTCAATTCTATATGAGTTATAATCCTTAGGTATAGTATTATCAACTCTCCTTCCAAGTTGGAAGCGATTGTAGAAACTACTTTATCCCGTATTCCTCTGTGTTAGTTATGAGACTTTAATCAAAAGCTTTATACATTGCGTCAATGACTAATTTTATATCGACTTCTTTCTTTCCAGATATTTCAATTTTTGATAATAATATTTCAATTTTCGATAATAATAAGTCCTTGCCTTTTTGGGTAGACTTGTCATCCAACGCTCATTCTAGCGTCAATTCTATTGACGGGTTCAAATTCACCCAACAACAATAAGGGGTTATTTTCTGCAAGAAGTTCCAATTAGACTTCTCATTGTTTGGAATAGGAAACCCATCCAGATTCTGGCCTGAAAACTATTGCTGGTTTGCTTTTACCGGTTGTGGTCCAATCCACCGATGAAGGTGAGTGATGGATGGTTATGAAAACAAAATATGTAGATGAAGACTATTTAAATATATGAATTTGATTTATTTCTAATCTACCATATCTTAGCTAAGAGCGAACTATAGTAACAAAATGACTTGCAATGAAACTAAACTATGCATAAACCCCAATCAGATAGCTACCATGAAGGTGCATGATTATAAACACATGCATACAAGTCTATAACCAGAATAGTCTAAGTCACGTTTTTTCATACATTCACAACTCATTTGCTCATGACATGTAATATAAGAAAGAGTAACAAAACTGCAAAAATACATATATTGCGTCAGAATAGTCCATAAACAAACATGTTCTTACAACCCATGTGAACAACGAAAATTCTGCTTGAAATAGTTCGCAACAAAACAACGACACATGCGAGTCCTTCTCTCTATCAAAAGTTGGCCCTGAGGGCTTCTCCGTATTAATAGTTTCAACAATAGTACATGGAAACTTTAAGGACAAGTCTCTAATTTTAGTTGACACTGTATTTCCAAAGTAGTTCATAAGTGTACAATGTTTGAAGAGCCAAAATTTCTTTCTTTGGGTTCAATTCTAGTATTTATTGAGGTTAAATAAGACCTTTGGCCTTTCGTCTGCCTCCACGACCTTTCATCTTCCAACGTTTGTCCTCATCCTCTTTATGATGATTAGTAACAAGAAAAATAGTTACATTTCAAATTTGTCTCCTAGCACTGGTGGGCTTTCATGGGAGCATCTTCGTCATTCGAGTTTGACATTTGATCGTCATGGAGTTTCTAGATCTCTTCTTCATCCATTTGCCTGAGATTTTCTTTGCTGCTCCTCCATCACTGCTACATTTTTCGTTATTGCTCCTTCGTTGTCTTTAGCTGTAGATTTCATCGTGAGAATGCTAAGCGCGACCCTCCTTTGCTTGGTACCCAACACCATTCAACATACAATAGATAAGAGTAATTCCAAATAAACTATCAATACTGATCATTTGAACGCATATAACTGAGGAATTAAATAATTGAAATATCAAGTAAGCATTCTTAAATTCAATCCCTGGATCGTCTGCTCTTGATTGAGGCGCTCGTTTTCCGAGGCTGCCAACAATGTACCATATATTCATCTTAAAAAATTAAGGCAATACGTTAGGCATTTTTTAAAACATATAACTATAAATTTGTTTATCTTGGAAATAAATCTTCAACGGTATATAGAATGTGTAAAACAAACACCCGAGTCAAAAACTATGGCCATTCCACGAAAGACGATTTTTTAGGTTTCAGAGCAGTTGACACCATGTCCTTTAATTTTCCATTGGAGGAATTGATACTAACTCTTCCAATGCACATCGAAGGAGTTAATACTAACTCCTCCAATTTTTCATCGGAGGAGTTGATGTAACATCCAATTCCACTGATCACATTTTATACTGACTTATTCTTTGAAGACACTTGCAAACGAGTGATCCAATTATGATACATTATGATTAT
Source organism: Picea engelmannii (assembly GCA_009831015.1). Taxonomy (NCBI): domain Eukaryota; kingdom Viridiplantae; phylum Streptophyta; class Pinopsida; order Pinales; family Pinaceae; genus Picea; species Picea engelmannii. Next base: position 181,005 of record ML800501.1, read on the forward strand.
GCTTTGATTATGAGTTATACCGTGATGTCATGTGATTTATATATTAAATTCTAGATGCATATATTGACACATATTAGGTTGAGTTCTCTCGAGTGTGCAGGATACATGACAGGTTGAGGATGCTGATGGCATCAACATACTTATTTGGACTCCGGATTGAGTCAGGGAGTGGACTTGTATTTGGTTTGAGTTTTTGAGTATTGATTTACATGTATGCATTATATGATGATTTCAATATGGATGCTATGTATA
>ML800501.1:196350-210302 GCA_009831015.1 Picea engelmannii
GTTTCAGAACTAGCGCAAGACCGATAGGTGCTGTGATTAACCCATTTGATGCTAGGTTAGGGTTTCAAAATGAATATTTAGTCATAACGTCAAGAAACACAAAGCAAACAAGCCAGTGCCATGTGTGTGAAGAAATCCACTAGGGAACACTACAACTTGATTACGATTGCGATCTTAAGCGAATCAGGTGTGATAGAAAATTAATGACCAACCGTATGGATAGGCATGGAGAGTTTAGTCATTGAAAATGTAAGGAGATTGACTGATGAGTGCAATAAGAAGGGATCCGATCTGAGAGGGGGACAAGATAAGCCTCAAGGCGAAAGTGGGCCACATTGAGCTAGTTAGTGTTGGCGAGAGGGAGAATATCATCTTTGATGCGCTTGGCGACAATGAGGGGTTGACATCCTTCACCTGACGTATCGAGGACAAGAAAGGGAAACTTATTAACAAGCAGCGTGTCAGGGACGAAGAGGCGAACCTGGTCGATATGCAGTGCAATGAATCGAAAGAGAGGGACACTACCGAAATGCGGTGCAACGACACGAGTGGAAGGGAATCAAATGGTGAAAGTCATGTTCCCGATGAAGATAATCATGTGACCAATATTGGTGAGACGACGTTGATCATGTGAACTTCATCGACAATGAAGATGTGGGTCAATGAGGTTTGGTGGAAGTGCGATAGTGCGTCAGCCAAGTTCAAAGGGAGGTGGACGATGAAGTGTCGAGAAAATCAATGGCGTGTCAATGCAAAGGTGGAAGAAGGATGCGCGTGTCAGTACGCTATGTATCAACGTAGGAATAGGGGACTCGCCGAAGTGCGGATCGTCCGGTAGAAGTGATCTGAGGAGTAACTAAAATGATAAGGTGAGGAGAGCGAGAGGAAAAAACTTGGGCATATCCATTTGCGCGAGGGAGAGAGTGTGAGGGTTCCAGTAGAAAAATTGGAGGGGGGCCCAGTTTCTTGTCTTCCAGAGATGCTAAGACGAGAAAATTGGGAGGTTGTTGTGTGCGTGCAACAAATGGCGATACATTGGGCCCAGTTTCTTGTCTTGCAGAGATGCTAAGACGAGAAAATTGGGAGGTTGTTGTGTGCGTGCAACAAATGGCGATACATTGGGCGAAGCCAGAATCTCTGCTAGCCTTTCCTAACTGATAAACATAAAATATAAAGGGTCATGAAATGTACTTTTAAGTTCAAAAATTATGTAAATAATGTGCAACAATTACCTGAAAGATTCCATCATCGTGGGCTCAATGGAAATGCTTGCATATTGGCTAGTGGAGCTCAGTTGTTGTAAATAGAGGATGAATGATTATGTGATTTATTTCCTTAAACTGCGTCGACCATCCAGGTTGGTATCTTTGTCGTGGGACTGATATATATTTGGGATAAATAAATATTTTCACCAGGTGCATATATAGATATCTTGTAGGTGTTGCTCCACTGCCCGTGAGTGTCCATAACCTCGATGGAGTCAACATGACGTCAAAGACTTTATTCCGCTACCAACGAGCGTCCATAGATCTGATGAAGATATCCGCATGTCCCCTAGTTTGGTAGAAATTTCCTTTCCATTTATTTTCGACTTATTTAGTGCATGCTTAACATTCGGTGAATGGGGAAGGCGATGGTGTTTTTTATCCTGATAGGGGACGACTTCCAATTTTTGAGATTTATTTGTATATTTCCTGCACCTGGCTACATAGAGATATCTTTTTTGGTTTTCAACCTTTAGACTTTGAAACTTCACCTTTCACGTGAGAAACTATTTAGTGTGTGGATGGTTCCTCGGTTACATAAGATATGCTCGCCAACCAATACACAAGGACGTTCATGATTAGACACTATGCTCAGTCATGGTTTAACTGTTGTTACAATATCCCCAAATAGTTTTAATTCTTGTTCAAACATAAACCCCTTAATTATGCTCATGAGCTAGGAAAGAGATACAAGCTGATTCATGCTTGCTTCCAGTGTGAAAATGTTTCCTGTGAGAGGACAAACAAAGGTGAGAGGTCTGTGTGTCATTCAAATATAACCAAAGGTCACGAGGCAACAAATTTTAAGAAATGAATTGCTTTCAAAGGAAAATGTGGTAAAGAAAGAGAGAGAAGAGATGACGTATTCAGGGTTAGAGATGAACTCAGTCCAAGTCTTTGCTGCAACTAAAAAATTAAACCTTTGGACAAATGATGATCTAAGACATGCAGTTGGAAAAGAGAGTGTCTGAAAAAAGGATAATAGATGTGAGTGTTTCCAACATATTTGAGGAGTTTGATGCATTCCAACCAGCCAGAAGTTGGCAACCTCTTGAAATGACTAATACATGTGAAAGCTTATACGCGTAATACTTCATTCAGATGGGTTTCAGTGCTAGCGTTGGTTGAGAATTACACCTCTCATCATGATTTTATGAAGATTTCCAGTTTCATTGTGCAACCTTGTGCTTCAACGAGAAAGGGTTGGCTATGATTCCGCTTTGTTTTCCATCATATTTCTTTGCTTTGGCCTGGTGAAATCTTTGTTTCCTCTTTACTTGTTGCATCTTTAGAACTGATGTCGCAGAGTTATAAGCTTAGTTAACAACAGTTCCAATGTTTCATGATCAATTTAAATCTTCCGAGGATGCGTGTCTTCCTCAAATCTTGTCCTTTGTGTCTTTCTTGTCTTTCCATGATCAAAATCCAAAGAACCTTTCTAAAAATCCTTACCATATTAGTTTGAAAACAACCATCAAAATTTGTTTGGATGTGTGAGAGCGAACCATGAGTGTTTCCTTTTCCAGTTACCGGGAAACATAGTAGGTTTGAGCTTGAGTGTGGGTTTGTCCGACACAATCTCTTCTTTTGGGTAGCAATTGACTGTAGTGGTAATGATCACCAATTTTTCCTCAAGGAAATATGCTTGAGAACTCTTTGATCTATCAGTATCTTTGAGCTTAGAAATTATTTGATGTTGAAATGTCAGAGGGAAACTGAAACCTGATACTTTATTCCTTGATGTGTATGTCAGATTTGAAGTACGCCATCACTTTCCCCCATGATTGAAAAACATACTTTAAGACTGGGAAATGATAAATTCACCATAAAGTCTCAAGAATACCCTTTATCACAGAGCAATAAACACTTATGTGAATTCTGCTCAATAGACGCCATCCTTGGTAAGGTTGTGAATAATCGATGAAATCCCCTTAGCTTGATTTATGTCTTGTTCCATTTGTCCAGTATTCTTCAACATGTATTCTTTCATCCTATTGGGATACCCTACTATCTAACTCTCAATGTCAGAGTAATGATGCTGAAACAAGTGAATTTCGCTATTGAACTTCTCAAATAATTCCTGCACACGATTTCCTTGCGATGATGGAGGAAGACCAATATTAAGCCAAGATTTTAGTCAAGCAAAATGAAAATCCTTAAACGGAAAGGAGAAAGTTTTGCTGAAATGAAACTTAAACTAAAGTAAACATTCACAAACTACAACTAAAATAATCGCAGTTGGTGACCTTTATTGAATAATCCAAAACAAATCAAAATCTACGCTACAGAACCAAAAAGGGAGCAAACATCTAAATTATGAAATCATAAAGCAAGCAAAAAGAACTATGCTAGTCCTATTCCTAACCTACCCTACAATGGATGAAAGAAAACTATGTGTAAGCATAGTGCCAGTGGAGCCAATCAAACAACTTTGAACATGCAATCATATGTTCATTGAAGTTCAATTGCATAAAATGAAGCAGTGAGGGATGAAGGATTGGAAAAATTCATTCAATTAAGTCTCCACCCAACATGTTGAATTTGATCGTGTTATTGTTCATGGTAAGTGCGGATGTGTAATATTCTTCTAACCAAGATTCAATTATGTCATAAAATTTATAATGATTATTGTATCACTGTTGGAAGGAAATCAACAACGAGAGAAATACTTGATGAGGCTCGTGAATGAAATTTGCATGCAACATACTTTGTAAGGGAGTCTCAGAGTGGATGGTATTGCTCATCCCAGGGGTATAAGTAAGACACTAAGAGCTTGACATAATGATCGGTTGATATTGGAGTGTTTCATTATCGATGGATATTTCCTTGGGTCCAAATTTTGCGTACTTTGGATGCTGAGGGGATAAATGATATCTCATTGTTTAAGGGAAACATTGCGTGAAATATGACTCCAGAGCTTCTCCCATGACATCAATGAAATCATGTGAAGAGTGTTGAAGCATTAAAAGAACATCCAAGGACAAGTGATGCATCTGCCCCTAAGGAATAACAAGTGATTCTAGAGAAGATTGGGATGATGGCGTTTCTTGGATTAACTCAATGTTTCCCATACTTTGCGTAGTAATGGGATGTTCGTTTGCTATGTTTTCTTCATGAAAATCAACAAACTCATCGTGCTTTTCATATTTTATATTTTTAGTGAGTAACATATATGCATCCAGGTTAGAAATTTCAGATTGTAAAAGATCAACGAATGATAGGTTAGTGTTCGCATTCAATTCTAGAACATAAAAGTAGTCGTAAAAAACATGATTATCAAGATTAAATTGTGATTCAGGAGGTTCTGAAAAAGAAGGACTTAGAACTTGGTGCATCCTAGATGGAATGTCATGGAGAATGATTTCTTGATCGGTCACAACTTGGAAAACTTGTTGTTCTGATTTAGTATTCAGTGTTCTGTTGTAAGAACAACGTACATGCTACACCGCATGATGAGCAAGTGCATTACCAACATCAAACAAATTTGTATATAGTGCATGAAGGTCTTCAAATTCCGAAGATGACGAGCCTTCTTCTATGAGGGATTCGTCACAGATCAAAGTAGATTCATGATTTTCTAAAGGAGAGATAATACATGGTTCACACTCCGAAGCTGAGGTGTCTAATATTTCTGATAATGATTCTCCTACAACTGTACTAGAGTGCCAGTCAGAGATCATGTACTCCATATCTTTCGTGACCAGATACGATTCTTGTGAGTGAGATATGGTTTGATTGTTCAGATCACATTTTTTTGAAATAGATACAAGATATGAAAACCAATCGAATATTTCTTGGTCTGAGGGTTTGTCACTCTCAGGAAATATACAGTAAACTTGCATGACTCTTCCAAATAAATCATTCTCATATTCGTTCCTGAGCCTACAGTTTTCTTCTAGTTCATTAAAGAGTTCATCATAAACATAATCTTCATGAGCAGCGATAAAGACTTCCAAAAATTGTTTCCAACTATGAATCAATTTTGTTGGAAAGGTCCTAAACCAAGTTTTAATTCACCCTTCGAATGTGAGGATGAATAGTTGACACATTTCATTGTATTGAACAATCTTAATATTTCGTCTAATGATGTCAAACTGATTGAGATGCGTGAATGCAGAGACATGCCCTTCACCATCGAATTTTGGGTTTGACATGAGATTGATTGTCTTGAGTGAAATGGCCTCGGTGGGTCTCGGAAGACTCAAAGCGTCATCCCGTACAGAGGTACAGAGAGGAGCCATGGGCTGGTTTCAATTAAGTGAAATGAATCCACATGGGAAGAGTTTTCATCCAACGCTCCTTTTAGCTCCAATTCTATTGACAGGTCCAAATTCACCCGACATCAATAAGGGGTTACCCCCTGTAAGAATTCCCAATTAGAGATCTCATTGTTTGGAATAGGGAACCCATCCATATTCTGGCCCGATAACCATTGCTGGTTTGATTTTACCAGTTGCGGCCCAATCCATTGATGAAGGCGAGTGATGGATGATTTTGAAAACGAAAGATGTAGATGAAGACTATTTAAATGCATGAATCTAATTTAATTCTAATCTACCCTATCTTATCTAGGAGCGAACTATAGTAACAAAATGAGTTGTAATGAAACTAAACTATGCATAAACCACAATCAGATAGCTACCATGAAGGCGCACAATTAGAAACACATGCATACAAGTCTATAATTAGAATAGTCGAAGTCACGTTTTTGCATACATTCACAACTCATTCGCTGAGGACACGTGATATAAGAAAGAGTAACAAAACTACAAGAAGACATATATTGCGTGAGAATAGTCCATAAACAAACATGTTCTTACATCCCAAGTGATCATCGAACATTCTGCTTGAAATAGTTCGCAACAAAACAACGACACATGCGAGTCCTTCTCTCTATCAAAAGTTGGCCCTGCAGGCTTCTCTGTATTAATAGTTTCAACAATAGTACATGAAAAATCTAAGGACAACTCTCCAATTTCAGTTGACACTGTATTCCCAAAGTAGTTCATAAGTGTACAATGTTTGAAGAGCCAGAATCCCTTTCTTTGGCTTCAATTCTAGTATTTATTGAGGTTCAATAAGACCTTTGGCCTTTCGTCTCCCTCCATGACCTTTCATCTTCCAACGTTTGTCTTCATACTCTTTATGATGATGAGTAACAAGAGCAACGGTTAGATTTCAAATTTTTCTCCTAGCGCTGGTGGGTTGTCATGGATTTTGACCATATGTGCCTTGTAGATCATGAACAATGGCTTGGGCATGGGAGCATCTTTGTCATCCGAGTTTGACAGTCGATCGTCATGGAGTTTCTAGATCTATTCTTCATCCATTTGCCTGAGATTTTATTTGCTTCTCCTCCATCACTGCTACATCTTTCGTTATTTCTCCTTTGTTGTCTTTAGCTGTAGATTTCATTGTGAGAATGCTGAGCGCGACCCTCCTTCGCTTGGTACATGACACCATTGAACATACAATTGATGAGAGTAACTCCAAATAAACCATCAATACTAATCATTTGAATACATATAACTGAGGAATTAAATAATTGAAATATCAAGTAGGTTTCCCTAAATCCAATCCCTGAATCGTCTGCTCTTGATTGAGGCCCTGCGTTTTCCGGGGCTGCCAACAATGTACTAGATATTCATCTTGAAAAATGAAGGCAATAAGTTAGGCATTTCTTAAAACATATAACTAGAAATTTGTAGATCTCAGAAAGAAATTTCTAATGGTATATAAAATGCGCAAAACAAACACCCGAGTCAAAATTTACGGCCATTCCACAAAAGACAATTTTTTAGATTTCAGAGGAGTTGATATTAACTCCTCTGATTTTCCATTGGAGGAGTTGATACTAACTCTTCCGATGCACATCAGAGTAGTTGGTACTAACTCCTCTGATTTTCCACCAGAGGAGTTGATGTAACATCTAGTTCCGCTGATCACATTTTATACTGACTTATTGTTTGAGGACACTTGTGAGCGAGTGATCCGATTATGATACATTATGATTATGCTTTGATTATGAGTTATATTGTGATGTCATGTGATTTATACATTAAATTCTAGATGTATATATTGACAACGATTATGATGAGTTCTCTCAAGTGTGCAAGATACATGACATGTTGAGAATGTTGTTGGCATCAACATAATTCCTTAGACTCCAGATTGAGTCAGAGAGTGGACTTGTATTTGGTTTGAGTTTTTGAGTATTGATTTACATGTATGAGTTATATGATGATTTCAATTTGGATGTTATGTATATGGATTATTGACATTGTTCTTGTCAGTGGATGTAGGCTTGGTGACGCTTGCTAATCCAAATCACATATGGAGTAAAGGGGCCATAAACAAAAACTAAACAGATGAGGGAGAGGTGTGACAATGCCCATGTCACATCCTACTAGCACTCCCACTGTGACCTGAACTGTAGGTTAACGATTACCTAGTTCGAGAGGTCCACGATGCCGTGAGGGAAAACTGAGACAGTTGCTCACAAAGAATTCTAAAGGGCACACAATAAGACAAAATCCTTATTCCTTAGACAACCCTTAGTCTCTCATAAGGTCGAATGAGTGGAGTGTTGACTCCAAGTGTCGGACAAACTTCCAAACTAGTCAAAGGAGAGTGGCAACCTTGGAGCACGAAAGTGCATCTTGAAGGGCACGCCGCGTAAACAAGATGTGTGTCAACAAAAAAAATTTAGAAGACCTACAAAATTAAATAAATAGTTAGACATTGTTAGAAAGAGAATACAATAGATTGTTAAATTATAACCAAGAAAAACTAACAAAGAGTCTAAGTATAAAAGGTTCGACTAAAATTAAAATTTTAAAAGGGAGTTAGACTAGTAAGTTAAGTAAATGAAGAAATAAGAATAAGAAAGGGATAGATGCACATGCATGCATGAAAATAATAAAAGGGATTTAAATAAAAAGAAAATAAAAACATGAGAGATTAGGTGGTCCACATATAATAGCATCTTGAGTAAATCTACCACCAATCCTAACTAAAAGAAGACTCCTAATCCAACTCAAATTGAAATTTAGTTAGGGGACACAAAATAAATGAGGGATTGGGGAATTGAGAGACAACTAAGAGGAAAAATAAGAACAAATTGGGGGTTGTGAGGTAAAATGTCTAATTAAATAAAATAAAAAGGGAATTAACACGTGCAACTTGGGGAGAGTGTGACAAGTGTAGTGGGTGAATAATCCTTGATTAAATTATTAATATTTATTTGTGCATGAGAGGACAAGTGTCATTGCTAATTTTCCTATAAATGAAATGGAGAGGAAGAGAGAAAGGACCTCATTTTGGAGGTATTGTTATGTTGCCAAAATGTTTCTTGACTAGTTACTTGTGGAGAGTTGGGTTGACAAACTTGTGCAAGATGTGGAAGCCTCTCCTTGCAAGGACAATTTTGTGCTTTTGTGTTTTTGGTTATTTGTGTGTGGCCCCTTTGCGGCTTGGGGGATAAGGGGGAAGAAGAGTACCACTAGTGTTGGCTTGGAGGTATCGACAAAGTCTCTAGATTGGAAAGCAAAGGGAGGACAGTGCGTAACACACTCTGAATTGAAGATAATCAACAAACCACTTTTGGTGATTATGGTAATTTAAAAATTTTGGTTGTACTTTTATGTATGGTTTTGATTGTAATAATTGAGTTCCATTACTGGTTGTGATTATTTTGGATGATCCTGTGTGAATCTAGTGTTGAATTAAATTAAAATTATTTCCATCTAGAATTTCCATGTATTCGAAATGTACAATCGCTCATTCTTCAGGTGCTAACGTTTTCCTTTCATAATATAAATCATAAAACATTACATGTGGATGGAGGCTTTCTTTTATGCACAAATAACATTACGATTAACAATATATAGTTACATCTCACCGATGATAGTATTTCATGGAAATTTTGCTCTGGTTGTTTTATATATATATATCATTGGTTTCTCTACAGTATGGCAGTATAGGTTTACCTAATTGTATAAATCATAATTTTAAATCGTAGAAAGATTCATTGTTTTTATTGTGGGCGTAAGCTTATATAGAGGAAGGGTTACAATCACAAACCATTACTGGTTTCTTCTGGTCAAATTTCACCATATATATCGATAGGTGAGTTCTTTAGAGTTCGATATTATTTTAATTATTTACCCACTATAATAACCCCCTTATACTTACTCTGTCCTGTACATCTCCGTCTAGGGTCTAATTTTGAACAACAAGTGTGATAAAAGATTGTACACTCCCTCTATAGACTACTGGGTGTGTTGCGTTACTAGTAGTGATAAGATGGTGGACACTGTTCGTTAGTTGAAAATATGGAACCATTTATTTGTATCTTAATTTACCCCAACCGTCTAATATCTACAACATATAGCTCTTACGATTATCATGACGGAAAACCATCGCTGTGAATTCTGGCATTTAAGCCAACGTCTCCTACTTACCAGATATGTATAGTGGATCATTAGTTTTTGGTCTTTAAGTTTGAATGTGCAAGCTCAGGCAGAATGTGGTAATTGACTAGCACAACCGCTAACTAGCGGCTGAGAACGTTGAAAGGTAGTGGTTGAGAATGCGTGCCTGTAATACACTGAGAATGTGTGACTCCAATATAAAATGTTTGTGGTAATTCGTTTGTGGTAATATGAAACGTTTGGTTGCGTTAAGTTGATAAATGGAACGTGGCAATAATTTTTTAAAGTGATTAGGTAAATGTTAAAAAGTAAACATGTTAATGGATGCCTTGATAAATGCAAGAAAGTTATGAACAATAAATCTGATCCATTGATTTTGAAGGACGACTAAGAATATGCCAGCATCTTCAATGCATAGCCATCAGATTAGAGTTTAAGGTTAAATAAAGTTAAAAAATCATTAATTGTGCCCATTATCAATAGATGTACGCCTTTCAGCGTAACAAGATGTTAACGAGCCCATACAGTTATGTCGTCATGACTTGCACTTAAACTCACCACCGGTAGATACGACTAATAGTGAACTGATGTAATTACCGCGTTGATTACAACGTTGACGCAAGCATACCTTTATTTTATTAATTATTAATAACAAAGCAATTATTGAATTAATGTATTAGTCCAGGGTCATTGTAACCGAAGAATAGAAATCAACGAAGTTCCTTTCCTTAATGATAAATTGAGCGATAAACATGCCATTGCATGATGAATCATTGTAAAAATTGTGATGGAATCAACATTATTCTACAAACTCTAGTTATCTAAAGAATTGGCAACTATAATACCTTATTGGAATTTATAGCCGATGGATAATGGGACAATGACAATGTTTATTTATGTTTTTAATTTTTTTTACGTATAATCCTTAGGTATAGTATTATCAACTCTCCTTCCAAGTTGGAAGCGATTGTAGAAACTACTTTATCCCGTATTCCTCTCTGTTAGTTATGAGACTTTAATCAAAAGATTTATACATTGCGTAAAGGACTAATTCTATATCAACTTCTTTCTTTCCAGCTATTTCAATTTTCGATAATAATAAGTCCATGCCTCTTCATATATATATATATATATAGATTAAGTGAAATGACTCCATATGGGCAGACTTGTTATCCAACGCTCTTTCTAGCGCCAATTCTATTGACGGGTCCAAATTCACCCAACAACAATAAGGGGTTATCCCCTGTAAGAAGTCCCAATTAGACCTCTCACTGTTTGGAATAGGGAACCCATCCAGATTCCGGCCCGAAAACTATTGCTGGTTTGGTTTTACCAGTTGTGGTCCAATCCATCGATGAAGGTGAGTGATGGATGGTTATGAAAACAAAACATGTAGATGAAGACTATGTAAATGCATGAATTTGATTTATTTCTAGTCTACCATATCTTAGCTAAGAGCGAACTATAGTAACAAAATGAGTTGCAATGAAACTACACTATGCATAAACCCCAATCAGATAGCTACCATGAAGGTGCACGATTATAAACACATGCATACAAGTCTATAACCAAAATAGTCTAAGTCATGTTTTTTCATACATTCACAACTCATTTGCTCATGACATGTAATATAAGAAAGAGTAACAAAACTGCAAGAATACATATATTGCGTCAGAATAGTCCATAAACAAACATGTTCTTACAACCCATGTGAACAACGAAAATTCTGCTTGAAATAGTTCGCAACAAAACAACGACACATGCAAGTCCTTCTCTCTATCAAAAGTTGGCCCTGAGGGCTTCTCCGTATTAATAGTTTCAACAATAGTACATGGAAACTCTAAGGACAAGTCTCTAATTTTAGTTGACACTGTATTTCCAAAGTAGTTCATAAGTGTACAATGTTTGAAGAGCCAAAATTTCTTTCTTTGGGTTCAATTCTAGTATTTATTGAGGTTAAATAAGACCTTTGGCCTTTCGTCTCCCTCCACGACCTTTCATCTTCCAACGTTTGTCCTCATCCTCTTTATGATGATTAGTAACAAGAAAAATAGTTACATTTCGAATTTGTCTCCTAGCACTGGTGGGCCTTTATGGATTTTGACCATATCTGCCTTGTGCATCATGAACACTGGCCTGGGCATGGGAGAATCTTCGTCATTCGAGTTTGACATTTGATCATCATGGAGTTTCTAGATCTCTTCTTCATCCATTTGCCTGAGATTTTCTTTGCCGCTCCTCCATCACTGCTACATCTTTCGTTACTACTCCTTCGTTGTCTTTAGCTGTAGATTTCATCGTGAGAATGCTGAGCGCGACCCTCCTTTGCTTGGTACCCAATACCATTCAACATACAATAGATGAGAGTAACTCCAAATAAACTATCAATACTAATCATTTGAACGCATATAACTGAGGAATTAAATAATTGAAATATCAAGTAAGCTTTCTTAAATTCACTCCCTGGATCGTCTGCTCTTGATTGAGGCGCTCCTTTTTCGGGGCTGCCAACAATGTACCGTATATTCATCTTGAAAAATTAAGGCAATACGTTAGACATTTTTTAAAACATATAACTATAAATTTGTTTATCTTGGAAATAAATTTTCAACGGTATATAGAATGTGCGAAACAAACACCCGAGTCAAAAGTTATGGCCATTCCACGAAAGACGATTTTTTAGGTTTCAGAGGAGTTGACACTATGTCCTCTAATTTTCCATTGGAGGAGTTGATACTAACTCTTCCGATGCACATCGAATGAGTTAATACTAACTCCTCCGATTTTTCATCGGAGGAGTTGATGTAACATCCAGTTCCACTGATCACATTTTATACTGACTTATTCTTTGAAGACACTTGCAAACGAGTGATCCAATTATGATACATTATGATTATGCTTTGATTATGAGTTATACCGTGATGTTATGTGATTTATATATTAAATTCTAGATGCATATATTGACATATATTATGATGAGTTCTCTCGAGTGTGCAGGATACATGACAGGTTGATGATGCTGATGGCATCAACATACTTATTTGGACTCCGTATTGAGTCAGGGAGTGGACTTGTATTTGGTTTGAGTTTTTGAGTATTGATTTACATGTATGCGTTATATGATGATTTCAATATGGATGTTATGTATATGGATTATTGACATTGCTCTTGTCAATGGACGTAGGCCTGGTGACGCTTGCTAATCCAACTCACATACAAAGTAAATGGGCCATACACATAAATTAAACAGATGAGGCAGAGGTGTGACAACTTCCCTGTCACAACCTAGTAGCACTCCCGCCATGACCTGAACTGTAGGTTAACGATTACCTAGTTCGAGAGGTTCACAATGCCGTGAGGGAAGAATGAAACAATCACTCATGAAGAATTCTAAGGGGCGTGTAATAAGACAAATTCCTTATTCCTTAGACAACCCTTAGTTTCTCACAAGGTCGACCGAGTGGAGTGTTGATTCCAAGTGTGGGATAAAATTCCAAACTAGTCCAAGACGAGTGTCACCCTTGGAGCATGGAAGTGTGTCTTGAAGAGCATGTCACGTAAACAATATGTGAGTCAACAAAAAAAATCTAGAAGGCCTAGAAAATTAAAATAAAATACTTAGACATTGTTAGAAAGATCATACAACAGATTATTAAATAATARCCAAGCAAMACTAACAAAGGGTCTAAGTAWAAGAGGTTTGACTAAAATTAAAACTTTAAAAGGAAATAAAGGGAATTAGACTAGTAAGTTAAGTAAATGAAGAAATACGAATAAGAAAGGGATAGATGCACATGTGTGCATGAAAATAATAAAAGGGATTTAAATAAAAATAAAATAAAAACATGAGAGATTAGGTGGTCCACATAGAGTAACATCTTGAGTAAATCTACCACCAATCCTAACTAAAAGAAGACTCCTAATCGCACTCAAACTAAAATTTAGTTAGGGGACACAAAATAAATGAGGGATTGGGGAACTAAGAGACAACTAAGAGGAAAAATAGGAACACATTGGGGATTGTGAGGAAACATGTTTAATTAATTAAAATAAAAAGGTATTCACATGTGCAACTTGGGGAGACTGTGACAAGTGTAGTGGGTGAATAATTCTTGATTAAATTATTAAAAACATTATTTATTTCTGCATGAGAGGACAAGTGTCATTGCTAATTTTCCTATAAATGAAATGGAGATGAAGAGAGAAAGGACCTCATTTTGGAAGTACTGTTATGCTGTCAAAATATTTCTTGACT
>ML800501.1:217726-251444 GCA_009831015.1 Picea engelmannii
AGGCGAGGTGCCTCCAAAGTGGCCGCTTGATGAAGATGCGCCTGATGCTATCGGCAGGCGTTGAAGGATGTGGGAAAAATTCTCCATCATTTCGTCCCTCTGTCGCGTGAGAGCTTGCTCAAGCAACAGATTGATAGGATCGTATGCTCCGTCGTTTTTCTTTTCTTCTGCCATTGAGGGTTTATTGGGTGTGCGAGAGCGATTGTCTTCAAGAGAGACAAGCTCGAGACCCAACTTGCTATACTCGGACCTCGTCGGGGACATGCACTGAAAAAAACGATCAAGAGCAGCCTGCTCTGATACCACTGATCCAGATTATTTTCGGCACGAAATGAGAGCGGAGATATAATAAAGAAATGCACAGAGATATTGCAGATATTCAATAATATAACAGAAATGTATCAGATATGCAACCATAAACACAGATATATAGTAATACATGATTTCTATTAATCAGAGAAATGTATAGAGACTGTAAAAATACAAAGTGAAAGACTCGCTAGAATGGTGGCAGCTTATCTCTGAGAAGCGATGTGACGACTACTCGCATTCGCAAGAAGTTGATTACAATGAGGCTCTGAAGGCCCTTTTACAATAAATGGGAATGAAAAAAGTCCTAAACATCCAAAAACCTAACCCTAGGAGATGAAGCGCCAAAAGTCATGTGGGCCCTGTTTGGGTAAGTGAGTACATCAACTTCCCGGGGTCGTAACTTTTGCATACGATCTCTGTTTTAGGCGTGTGATAGTTCGTTTGAAAGGTATCGTCGAGGAGATTCATTTTGGGGGCTCAATCATGCCTTTGGTTATCATTGAGAACCTTTATCTCGAAAAACCTTCATTCAGGCCTTCAAAATGGCCCCGGAAGTTAAAACCTGCTAAAAATAGTAAATTGCCAAAATTGTCAGAAAGCCGTTTTGAGCCATTTGGAAAAGGTGGGTGGCCACCGATATCCACTTGGATCAATCCTCCCTCCATAGGAAGCAATGGTCTCCATTGCGTTGAGTTATCGGGGGAAAGGGAAAAGAATTTGTTGAATCTGCATCTTGGTGAGCTGCTTGTCTTGCTGGAGACGTCGCGCTGCTCAGTTTGTGGAAATCTGTCACGAACCTGTTGCGGTTGAGGCTACTCAACAAGTCTAGATACATGAGAGGACGATGTGTAGAATGAATCTTTGCACTTTGCTGCAGCCTTGTCGACCTGCTTCTGTTGGATAGAAGGTGCTTGGGGAAAGGCTGTAGTGGTTGTAGTGTCCTTTTGTTCTCCTTTTGAAGATGCACCTGATGCTATCGGCAGACGTTGAAGGATGTGGGAAAAATTCTCCATCATTTTGTCCCTCTGTCGCGTGAGAGCTTGCTCAAGCAACAGATTGATAGGATCGTCTGCTCCGTCATTTTTCTTTTCTTCTGCCATTGAGGGTTTCTTGGGTGTGTGAGAGCGATTGTCTTCAAGAGAGACAAGCTCGAGACCCAACTTGCTATACTCGGACCTCGTCGGGGACATGCACTGAAAAAAACGATCAAGAGCAGCCTGCTCTGATACCACTGATCCAGATTATTTTCGGCATGAAATGAGAGCGGAGATATAATAAAGAAATGCACAGAGATATTGCAGATATTCAATAATATAACAGAAATGTATCAGAGATTCAACCATAAACACATATATACAGTAATACACGATTTCTATTAATAAGATAAATGTACAGAGACTGTAAAAATACAAAGTGAAAGACTCGCTAGAATGGTGGCAGCTTATCTCTGAGAAGAGATGTGACGGCTACTCGCATTCGCAAGAAGTTGATTGCAATGAGGCTTTGAAGTCCCTTTTACAATAAACGGGAATGCCAAATGTCCTAAACATCCAAAAAACTAACCCTAGGAGATGAAGCGCCAAAAGTCATGTGGGCCCCGTTTGGGTAAGTGAGTACATCAACTTCCCGGGGTCGTAACGTTTGCATACGATCTCCATTTTAGGCGTGTGATAGCTCGTTGGAAATGTATCGTTGAGGATATTCATTTTGGGGGCTCAATCATGCCTTTGGCTATCATTGAGAACCTTGATCTCGAAAAACCTTCATTTGGGCCCTCAAAATGGCCCCAGAAGTTAAAACCTGCTAAAAATAGTAAATTGCCAAAATTGCCAGAAAACCGTTTTGAGCCATTTGGAAAAGGTGGGTGGCCACCGATATCCACCTATATCATACACTTCCTTCAAGTGCATCCATGCCAGAGGTTTCTAACCCATAGGGAGATGAGAAAACTACTGAGCAGGAGCAGGTTTCTTTGGGAGATGTGGTAGGGATGATGAGATCCTTCTAGAGGATTCCAGAGGAAATGATCAACCGCCTTGATCGAGATGAGGGGTAGAGCGTCTGTGCCCAATGAGGTGTTGATGATTACAGCTGCATGAGACATCCTCTAGGACACAAACTGAGTGAGTTTGCCTATGAGGAAGCCCATGAGTTGGGTGTGCCCATGAGATGGGTGTGTTGTTCCTCTCTGAGACATAGATGGAACATTGTGTGCCCCTGTGTGGGGTGAGGAAGCCCATGAGTTGGGTGTGCCCATGAGATGGGTGTGTAGTTCCTCTCTGAGACAGAGATGGAATGCCGTGTGTCCTTGCGTGGGGTGAGGGAGCCCATGAGTTGGGTGTGTCATTCTCTATGAGACATAGATGAAATGATGTGGTACTCTAGATGATTGTCTCGTGAGACGCAGTGAGATAGATATCTGTTGAGTAAGACGTCATTGTGGATGAGCACAGGTGGACGCGATCCTAGTGGCTGAGCAGTAGTGAGTGTGTGTTCAGATGATTCTTCTATGATACACAGTGAGATAGAGATCTGTTGACTTGGATGTCCGTGTGGCTGAACACAGGTGGATGTGCCCCTAGTGGTCGAGCACTAGTGGGTGTGTGTGATCCCTTGCTATATTGTCTAAGAGTCAGACTTTCCTGTAACCCTATTTGTGATGTAAAGGGTACATGTCGGCCCCACCATAAAGTGAAAGATAATTAATGTAAAAGATAATTAATATGGTAATTATTAATTATATTTTGAGTTATTGAGGTTGGCCCTATTGTGCCAATAGAAACTACTTTTGATATGTCTAGTATAATATAAATAAAGGTGATTTCCCCATTGAGGAAATACAACACAAGTGTGAGTTTGGAAATTTCAACAAATACAAGTTCTAGGGCTGAAGTGCACACCTCTCTTGGGTGCTAGTCTTCTAGGTTTTGTAAGCACCCTTTTGTGTGCTAGGTTTATGGTGTGGGAGGTATTTCTCTTGAAGAATATAACAAAGGATTGGTTGGGTTTTATTCCCTTGTTTAGAAGGGTTTCCCAAGATACTTCTTTTGTACTTGTGCATGGTGTTTCTTCTTGTGATACTGGTTACTGCAACAAATTGTTTATGGTGTAACTGCAATTGTCTATGGTTCAAGTAAAATGCTAAAATTGGAATGAAATTCATGCTTGAGCCTAGCTTAATGAACAAATCAACATGGTATCAAAGCATAGATCTTGAATAACCAAATGCACAAGCATTCAAAGCTAGCCTTCCTCTTCTTCTGCAGTTCCGTACGACCCTCTAGGGTTTGTTGCAATTCCGTACGAACCTCCTTTTCTGAGGTGTTTCAACACCTTAAACTTGGATGTTGGGGATAAAATTTGTATAGGAGTGTACGACCTCTAACAAGTCTCAGATTTCATTTCCGAGCATTTTGGATTTTTGGCCCTAGGGTTTCTAGGGTTTCACAATTTTCTGCAGATTTTTGGTTGTAGGGTTTATGCAGCTCATTGAAGGAGATTTTCAGCTCACTAGCATTCTTGTGACTCTCTTAAGGATTTTTTTGGTATTCATAAGCGCAACAAAACCTAAAGTTGCTAGCCTAGCCTAGCCGTTAGGTTTTGTAGCCCAATTGACAAGGGTTTGTGAAGAATATGAAAATATGGTGACACCATGTCTACCATCTTCATGAATATGTCAGAGGACAAAGATCATCCAAGTGCCATTGGAAAAATCATATCAACACCCTTAGGTATGAACTTGCATATATTATTTGTATCATTTTCAAGAGGGTACTTGCAGGAGGAAGGAACCTTGCTGAAGTCATGGATCCAGAGGGATCTCATTGCATTAAGAGGAACAACACATTGGACGTGAAGATTCCAGGTTTGATTGTTTTAATTATCATGCCCCTAACCTACATTTCTAAAGTTTTCTACATTACAAGTAGGTGTTGTAGTTGTGAAAACAATCCTTAAATTATTTTGATTCTAGAGATGTACTCATGTTTCTCCTTTAAGAGATATTCTTGTTTTGTTTCCTTTCGTTTGTTTTCTTGTTCCAGACATGTTAACAACAAATGAAGATGGTTATAATTCAGACTTCAGAGGGAGTCACTTGACTCAAAGGGAGTCAAAACTATTTGAGAAGGAGGAAGAACATAACCATCATTGAGGCAACCAATGCAATGATGCAATCGGAGTCTTCCTATGATTATGTGGGAAAAAGCATGCATGACAACAATATATGTTCAGAACATGAGTTCTCACCAGAGTTTGAAGAACATAACTCCCGAAGAAGCCTTCACCGGAGTGAAGCATGAGATTGAACACTTCAAGATATTTGGGTGCCCAGTGTATTTTTCATGTACCCAAAGAGAAGAGGTCCAAGATAGAACCTTCAAGGAGAAATGACACATTTATTGGATACAATGAATCTTCGAAGATATATCATAACTACATCCTTGGTCAGAGCCAGATTGAGATAAGAAGAGATGTTGTCTTTGAAGAAGAGATAGATTTTTAAAGATGCAAAGAATCTCAGATGGGGATTGACAATGAGACAATACCTTCTCCCCCTTAAGAAGTTTAAAGGGAGACAAACATTATTCCAGTTGATCCATTTGTTCCAACTGATCCATTTTCTTCAATTAATATGCCCAGATATATTGCAGTAGGGTATAAAAGGCCTGCGTGGGCTCAAAAAACTCTGCAAGAGGCAAAGGGACATACAAGCCCCTCAAGGCACATCTCGAGAGAGAAAGAGACCAAAGAGATTTTAGAGCTACCTTTAATCCTTTAGCCACATCATTGATTCTCAGTCTTCTTGTCATGGAGAAGCGATAGGGAAACATGTATGGCAATATGCCATGACAGAAGAATACCGGTCTATCTTAAAAAATGATGTATGGGATATTGTTTCGAGACTAGAAAGGAAGTTTGTGGTGACTTCCAAGTGGATCTATATGATCAAGCATGCAGCTGTTGGAAGTGTCGAGAAATACAAAGCGATATCTGTAGCCAAAGGATTCCCACAAACAGAGGGAGTTGACTATGATGAGACATTTTCTCCAGTAGCCCGATACACTTCTATCCGTACTATCATCCATGAGTTGGAAACTACATCAGATGGATGGGTTCTTGATGAGTTTGGATTTCAACAAGAGTGTTGCTGATCCAAACCTATATTATCATATTGTTGGCAAAAAGTGCCTGATCTTGGTCTTGTATGTGGATGATTTATTCCTTACCGGTTCAGAAAGACTTATTGCTGAATACAAGCAAGCATTGAATTCTGTTTTCGAGATGAAGGATCTAAGTATGTTGCACTACTTCTTGGGACTAGAAGTATGGCGAAGAACTAATGAGATTTTCCTGAGTCAAGGAAAATATACAGTGGAAATATTCGAGATGATGGACTACAAATCCACGCCTACACCAATGATGATGAAATTGAAGAATATGAATGAGGCTTCTTCCAATTCAGATGATATTGATCCACATGTGTATCGACAACTGATTGGATCATTGATGTATCTGGTTAACACCAGACCCGATATATGCTATGTAGTGAATGTACTTAGTCAATTCATGAGTCAACCGAGACAAACTCATTGGATAACAGTGAAACATGTATTGAGATATCTACGAGGCATAGTTGGATATGGCCTGAGATATGCCTCCAGTGTAGACTTGAGTTTGCAGGTATATGCCGATTGGGAAGGGAGCACAGTGGACTAGAAGAGCATGTCTGATTGTTGTTTTACCTTGGGGTCTTCCATGGTTTCCTGGTGCAGCAGGAAACAAATATCTGTGGCCTTGAGTATGACAAAAGTAGAGTATATAGCATTGAGTGTGGCAGTTTGCGAAGCAGTGTGGCTTCACACACTTCTGACAGATTTATTTGATCATGAGATGGATCCTATTATTATTCATTGTGATAACTAGAGATATGTGAAGCTCTCTGAGAGATCCGTGTTTCATGATATATCGAAACACATTGAGATAAAATATCATTATGTCAGAGACATGGTGTAGAGGAAAGAAATACACGTGCACTACCTTCCTACACATGAACATATTAAAGATATCTTCACCAAACAACTTGCTAAGACAAAATTCAAGTACTTCCATGAGAGATTGGCTTGGTGAAGAATACCTCCCTAGCTGAGATGGAGTGTTGATGACTACAACCAAGATGAAGTTCGAGTACTTCCATGCGAGACTTGTCCTGATGGAGAATTCCTCTCTAGTTGAGAGGGAGTGTTGATGATTACAACTGCGTGAGACATCCTCCATGACATAGACTGAGTGAGTTGGCCTGTGAGGAATCCCATGAGTTGGGTGTGCCCATGAGATGGGTGTGTTGTGTTGGATTACTAAGAGTGGGGTGAATCAATAATAAATAAATTCAACCTTTTTTAACCACAAAAAACAAGTGTTATGTCAATGTAGCATTATCATCCAATAGTTGCAGAGTAAATAAACAATGAACA
The DNA here is from genome assembly GCA_009831015.1 of Picea engelmannii. NCBI lineage: Eukaryota > Viridiplantae > Streptophyta > Pinopsida > Pinales > Pinaceae > Picea > Picea engelmannii. Next base: position 224,512 of record ML800501.1, read on the forward strand.
AATGAGCAATCATACACATACACACTACACCAGTGTTTTTACGTGGAAACCCAAAGTGAGAGAAAACCACATAATGATTTTTCTTATATATCTTTAAGAATTACATTCATTGTAAGCACCAACTTCCTTTGTTTTCCAGCTACAACTGGAAGGAGGCTGCAACCCCCTAGTTTCTTAGGCTACAACCTGAGGGAAGCTCCAACTCCCCAATTCTATGGCTACGACCAGAAGGAGGCTACAAACCCCTATGTTATCCAGCTACAACCAGAAGGTGTCTATAACCACCTATCCTTTCCCCGTCCAACCGCCCTGACGTAGAAGTAGAATGATGGAACCACTGTCACACTATGACAGTGAGATATACCATTGTACCATCTTGTACCAATAAACCTGTACCATAAATAAGTGCATCAACCATGCATCAATCTATACCAAACAACATGTAATCAACCTATACCATAAAAAAGCGCATCAACCATGCATGAACCTCTACCAAACAACCTGTAATTAGCTTGTACCATAAACAAGTGCATCAACCATGCACCAACCTGTACCAAACAACCTATAATCAGCCTGTACCATAAACAAATGCATCAACCATGCACCAACCTGTACCTCAACCTGTACCATCAATGAGTGCATCAACCATGCACCAAATATGTACCAATCATGCATCAAATACACATAAAATATGACTCATCAAGATGTACAAACATCATCAACTATACACCTCATGTATGTTCCAACTCATCAACTACTTGTCTCAACCATGTACCCAACATTTACCTCAACCAAAATCCCTCATCAATTTCATCATCCAAATATGATTTGTAACTCTGTAATAGAATTGGTGTATATGATCACATACTTGCAAACCTTCCTTAACTTTAACAACAAGAGACTAGCATTTTCATCAAACTTTACTTTAATCTTACATGACTAATTTTGGATTAGTCAAAAACCTTAACTTGCAATAATCATAACTATGTACCTGTAATGAATAAAGATCTGAAAATGGTACACAATATTCTTCAATGTCTTTTATGCAATTTCTTCATATTTCACTACTTGGAACCTCTCAGAAAAGGAGTTATAGCAAAAATGGCATACCTTGTTGAATTTTGGATTATTCTAAAGAGAGAACTTGTAGAGCATGCCCCACACATAATATTTGTTGTATGGAAATGAAAATTCTACAAAGACTACTACAGAATGTACTCTAACCAATACATTTGGTCTTACTAAATTTGGATCTGTTATGAAGAAGTTATGACATTTTTACCCAAAACACCTGTTTTAGACTAGTTTCAGGACTAGCCACAAACCATATTTTCCACGGTGTGTAACTTCAAAAATAGAACGACCCACAAGATGAAATTGGTATCACAGATACTTGTATATGTTTCCTCAATGGCCTCCCAATTTCATGGTCTAAATCATTCTAGAAAAAAAGTTATTGCGAAAATGGTGAGATGACCTGCAAATAACATACCTTAGAAAGCATCATCAAAAGAATTTATCCTCCCTTGAATTTCGACCTTCTTTACTTCACCTTCCCTCTGAAATTCGTCTTAGATATGATTTGGTTACCTCAGTGACCTGCATATATTCAATATTCTCAAGTGTGATTAAAATGAGAGAGCCTACCTCTTATTTATACTTTCATGTAGCTTCCTCAAGGGGTTACCTTTTAACCATCTTAACCCACTTTCCTTATTTTAGGGTTAACCCACTTCTAACCACTTGTTCATTTAGTAATTTCTCCTTTCACTTTATTATTTAAATAGTTTATTTTGTATTCACTTTGAATTATAGTAGACTCATCACTTCACTTTATTATTTACCTTCTAAAATCTCTTAAACCACTTTGACTACTTTGACCTTTTGGGGCTTTTAGATGACTCATGAGGGTTTTCCAACTTCACATGGCCATAACTCTCTAACCGTGAGGAGTTATGTGACGTTCCACATACCAATGGAAATGGGATGACATGTAATATCCATCTAGAATATTATTACCTACAAATATATCAAAACTCATACCATTATCCATTAAACAAACTTGGGTCCATTGCCCAAACCTTTCTCCAACTTCACATGGCTATAACTCTCTAACCGTGAGGAGTTATGTGACGTTACACATACCACCGAAAATGGAATGACATGTAATATCCATATGGAATAGTCTTACCTGAAAACATATCAAAACTCATGCCATTATCCATCAAACAAACTTGGGTCCATTACCCAAACCTTTGTGCTACCGAAATTTGTTACCGGACTTTTTTCAAGGGTTGACATCAATGAAAACCAACCCAAATAATAAACATGTTGTTCCTCTCTGAGATGAAGATGGAAATTTGTGTGCCCCTGTGTGGGTGAGGAAGCCCATGAGTTGGGTGTGTATTTCCTCTTTGAGACAGAGATGGAACACTGTGTGCTCCTGTGTGGGGTGAGGAAGCCCATGAGTTGGGTGTGTCGTTCTCTCTGAGACAGAGATGAAACGATGTGGTACTCCAGATGATTCTCCTATGAGGAGTAGTGAGATAGATATCTGTTTATTAAGACGTCACTATGGATGAGCACATGTGGATGTGATCCTAGTGGCTGAGCACTAGTGAGTGTGTGTCCAGATGATTCTCTTGTGAGACGCAGTGAGATAAAGATCTAGTGACTTGGACGTCCCTATGGCTGAGCACAGGTGGACGCGACCCTAGTGGATGAGAACTAGTGGGTGTGTGATATCCCTTGATATATTGTCTAAGAGTCATACTTACCTGTAACCCTATTTGTTATGTAAAGGGTACATGTCGGCCCCACCATAAAGTGAAAGATAATTAATGTAAAAGATAATTAATATGGTAATTATTAATTATATTTTGAGTTATTGAGGTCGGCCCTATTGTGCCAATAGACACTACTTTTGATATGTTTAGTCTAATATAAATAAAGGTGATTTCCCCATTGAGGAAACACAACACAAGTGTGAGTTTTGAAATTTCAGCAAGTACAAGTTCTAGGGCTGCAGTGCACACCACTCTTGGGTGCTAGGCTTCTAGGTTTTGTGAGCACCCTTTTGTGTGCTAGGTTTATGGTGTGGGAGGTCTTTATCTTGAATAATATAACAAATGATTGGTTGGGTTTTCTTCCCTTGTTGATAATGGTTTCCCATGATACTTCTTGTGTACTTGTGCATGGTGTTTCTTCTTGTGATCTTGGTTATTGCAACAAATTATTTATGGTGAACTAAAATTGTCTATGGTTCAAGTAAAATGATAAAATTGGAATGAATTTCATGATTGAGACTAGATTAATGAAAAAATCATCATGAGGGTTCATAATTCCCTCCAATGGTTAGTAGTAATATACACATAGAACTCAAGAAGGTGAAATTTTCCAAGTTCTGGGGTGCCACAAACAACTTATCTCTCGAGACATGGTTGGAGAATATGGAAATGTGCTTTGCACTACACGATTATACCTCTAACATGAAGGCCCGCATGACAATATTTCAACATAAAGGGAATGCGCTTCTTTGGTAGAAGACATTCTTACCTCAACTAAACATGGCCGTTGAAGATGTGTCATGAGAATTATTTGAGGAACGATTCTGGGAGAGGTACTTGTCCGAAGAATTCATTGAGCACCAACTTAATGAGTTCAACGCCTTACGACAAGGTAGTTGTACGGTACCAGAGTATGAGGCCAGGTACATGGAGCTACTCATATATGCTCCACATCTGAACACTGAGAAATTAAAGGTTAACAAGTTTGTGTTTGGTCTCAAGTTCAACCTTCGTATGAAGGTGAAGATATTGATGCCTCAGACATTGTACGACGTAGTTCAGAAGGCCCTCATTGCTGAGGAAGAGCTGAACATTGGTGGTTAGGGAATGAATCCTTCTAGATAGACTGGACAGGTGCCACCTAGAGTGAAGCAACATTAGAGACCAGTTAGACAAACTTCTGGGCACCGTGATATGCTTATAGGACCTATATTCTCAACAACACATCAAAAAATTCCTCATAATAGGACTCCTTACAGAGCACCGCAACAACAATAACAACAACTTCGTCCACAATAACAACCACAATTTAGATCTGGTTCACAGAACATACCAGTACAAGAAAATCCTAGGCCAACAACCTCTACTTTTGGGACTAGGAGCACCATACCAAAGAATGGATGCTAGACATGTGGAGAGCCACATTTCCAGATAAACTATCCTCTTGAGAAGGAAATAACGACCAGATCAACAAGAACGAAGAAAGTTGGAGATTTGGGCAAGGCCCATAGGATTCATGCAGTGGTGAATAACCGCCAGGCCAAGTATCAGTCTACAGTGATTGAGACTTCAGGTATGATATTTGAACAAGAGTTTATTGTTGATCCAAGTGGATATCGGTGGCCACCCACCTTTTCCAACAGGCTCAAAACAATTTTCTGGCAATTTACTATTTTTAGCAGTTTTAACTTCCGGGGCCATTTTGAGGGCCTAAATGAAGGTTTTTCAAGATTGATATTCTCAATGATATACAAAGGAATGATTGATCCCCCAAAATGAATCTCCTCAACGATACCTTTCCAACGGGCTATCATACACCTAAAACGAAGATCATATGCAAAAGTTACGACCCCAGGAAGTTGATGTACTAACTTACCTAGACGAGGCCCACATGGCTTTCGGCGCTTCATCTCCCAGGGTTAGGTTTTTGGCATTCCTGTTTATTGTAAAAAGGCCTTTAGAGCCTCATTGTAATCATTTTCTTGCGAATGAGCGCAACCGTCGCATCTGTTCTTAGAGATATGCCGCCACCATTCCAACAAGCTTGTTTTCGCTGCATTTTATAGTTTCAACTTATTTCCTTATTGAATAGAAAACCAGTTTTACTGTATCTTTGTTATTTTGTGTTAAGCACTTGTTAATAATCTGTAGTCATTTCGTTCTTCTCATAAAATCCAGATTAGTGGTATCAGAGTGGTCTGCTCCTTGTCGTCTTAATGCATGTCCCCAATGAGGTCGAAGTACAAAGAGTTGGGTTTCGAGCTTGTTTCTCTTGAGGACAAAAGATCGCGGACGCCCAAGCGACCTCTCATGGAAGGAGAAAATAAATATGATGGGACAAGATATCCTTTCAAACTGTTGATTGAGGAATCCCTCATGTAACAAAGGAATGAGATGATGGATAGTTTTGTGCAAATCCTTCGACGACTACCAACATGCGACACATCTTCTTTGAGTAGAGGCGCCGCTTCCTTCAAGGTACAAATAAAATTCGAGATATTCCTATATTTGAAGTTCAGATAGACATAAATGCTGTAGACAAGTGGTTGAATCTACTGGAATGTTATTTTTCTGTCCATAACTTTTCGAATAGAGAAAAAATTACTTTTGCGCTCCTCAAAGCCGTTCCCCATGTCAAATATTGGTGGGAAACTTTCTGTGAGAAAAAAGAAACAAAGGAACCCTCATTATTTATAGTGACGACCACCTAGGAATCCTTTAGGGATTCTATTAAGGAAAACTACTACCCTGTCGGAATTTATGACGACTTGTATACCAAATGGACCACACTGCGGCAAGAAAGAGACCAAGCAGTGCAAGATTTCACAAATATCTTTCATACCTTGCGCACCGAGCTGGCTATCAAAGATTCTGAGCAACATCTGGTGCTCAAGTATCGCAACGCTCTGCATAGATACATCAAGACCAAAATGTAATTTCTGGACATCTCATCCTTGGGCGCGGCCCACCGATATGCCGTCAAAATCGAGCATAAGCTGAAACAGAAGACACGACAATTTGGGCCTGGGAACCCCTCACAACAAAAGCCAGGAAAGGGCAACCCCAAACCATAGAACAAAGGAAAGAGAAAATATGGATAGTATCAGGACAACCAGTCCAAGCCACAAGAAAAGAAGGACACCGGAAAGACAAAGAAAGATACCAGGAAGTGGTGTGGCTTCCATAAGAGCCCTTGGCATAACACTGCCGACCGTCGCTCAAAGCAGTCGCTGGTGGCCGAAGTCAAAGCCTCAGAATCAGATGCAGGTTCAGATGCTGAGCTAAAACTAGAAAGGGGAAGATGGATCATTGACATGGAACCCAGTGCCACCATTTCTACCACCAAGCTCCAGTCTGGTGAACCAAACGAGCCAGAAGAAGGAGAACACCTCTTCCATTCATAGATGTGGGTAAAAGGCACCCTATTGCACTTCATCGTTGATAGTGGTAGCCAAAAGAACCTCATCTCAGTAGAGTTCATCAAGTGGCTGGCCCTATCGACAACGCCGCACCCACAACCCTACACCATTGGACGACTCTGCCAAGGAAGTGATCTCCGCGTCAGGAAACAGTGCCGACTGTCGTACAACATCAAGCCCTTCAAAGACGAGGTATTGTGTGATGTTGCTCCTCTCAAATTTTTTGATGTTCTTTTGGGACAACCTTATTTATGGAAATGTCATGTTGTATATGAGTCTAGGTCTCGTAGTGTTATTATTACTTTGAACAGGAAATTGTACAGGATACTCGAGGCAGTCCCACCTAGTGCTATTTCCTTGATCTCTGCTAAGCAATGCAGGAAAGTCATATCTCATATGAAGAATTTTTTCTTCTTCGTGATTTGCTCTCAGAATAAGCAAAAGATCATAGCCACATCCAGGGTCTCTGCGGTTGACCTCTCCACACAGCATAATAAAGTAGATAAGGTCATGGAAGAATAATTATATATCTTCTCTTCACCTACCGAGGTACCTCTGCACTGCCAAGTCAAGCACCCCATCGATCTGAGCCCCGACACACCGCTGCCCAATGGGCTAGTCTATCGCCGCTCTATGTTAGAGAATGAGGAGATCAAGCGACATATCCAATAACTTCTCCACAAGGGGAACATCCATCCCATCTCATCACCTTGCGGTAGCCCAATCGTGCTGGTACAGAAGAAAGATGCATCATGGTGACTCTACATTGATTATCGGGTTCTGAATAAAATTACAGTCAGAAACAGGTACCCAATTCCCCGAATCAACAACCTTCTTGATCAACTCACGGGGGCCAAATACTTTAGTAAGATTGACCTGAAGTCTGGCTACCACCAGGTCCCGATAGAACAAACAAATGTATGGAAAGATGCCTTCAAGTCAAAGGAAGGCCTTTTTGAATGGTTGGTCATGCCCTTTGGTTTGACAAATGCTCCAACCACTTTCATGAGGATGCTGGACGATATCCTGCGACCATTCACCAATAATTTTGTAGTGGTGTATCTAGATGACATTCTCATTTACAACAAGACTTGGGATGAACACTTGTAGCATATTCGACAGGTTCTACACACCCAGTGACATTACAAGCTATATGCCAACTTGGAAAAATGCTCATTCGGCATGGACATGGTCCATTACCTAGGATAAATAATTAATCAGCATGGCGTACATGTGGATCCAACCAATATTCAAGTCATCCATGACTGGCCAGCCCCAACCACACTCACTGAGCTTCAGAGCTTCTTGGGCCTTGCCAATTTCTACCACAGGTTTGTGTTGGGATTCTCCCATATTGCATGGGCCCTCAGCCAAATAACTAGGGGTGGTGGTAAGGAAAAAATTGCATGGGGTTGGTCCCAACAACAAGAGTTTGACGATTTGAAGCAGCGCTTGTGCTTAGCCCCATTACTTTCACTACCAGACCTGCAACAACCCTTTGAGATTGAGACAGATGCTTTAGACTATGCGGTTGGCACCGTTCTCACTCAGCACGACCACCTCGTGGCCTATCATAGTGAGACACTATCATATGTTGTCTGTAAGTACCCTACTTACGACAAAGAAATACACTCCATTATGCAAGCTTGCCGCCAGTGGAGGCATTACATTCTTGGGAAGGAGACAATCATTCACACTGATCATAAGCCACTGTAGTTCATGCAGACACAAGGAAAATTGCAGAATGATCACCATCAAAAGTGGTCCACATACTTGCAACAATTACACCTCAACATCAAGTATAAAACATGAAGCACCAATCACGTTGCTGATTGCCTCAACAGACCACCAGTCGTGGCACTCACCACGGTGCTAGACTCTCGCAACCAAGAGACCTCTATATGGCCCCAACTCTATGAGACAGACCTGGACTTTTCCACCACCTACCAAATGTTGGGTGCAAACGCAATTATCGATAATTTCCATCTTCAGGATGCATTTTTGTGTTGTCTGGGCCATATCTGTGTTCCATCAAGTGAGCGAGTGAAGATGATTTGGGAATCCCACTACAGTCGGGTGCAGGACACTTCAGCGTCGAAAAGACAATGGCGATGTGACATAAACATTTATACTGGATGAAACTTCGACAAGAGGTCAACAAGTATATTAGGTCCTACACTGCCTGCGCTATTGCCAAACCAACCACTAAGAAACAAGGTTTGTACACCCCTCTTCCTACTCCTGACAGGACATGGGAATCCATCTCAATGGACTACATGTCGGGCCTCCCATCCACCAAGCGGGGAAATGACTGTGTTTTTGTGGTTGTTGATTGCTTTTCTAAGATGGCGATTATGGTTGCCTGCAAGAAGAACATCACAACAGAGGCCATTGCCAAGCTATTCTTTGAATGAGTCTGGGTACATTTTGGAATCCCACAAACCATTGTCTCATATCGGGATAGTTGATTTCTCATCACATTCTGGTCGAGCCTCTAGTCACTGTTGGACACCAAGCTCACCAAATCCACGACCTTCCACCCCCAGACAGATGGCCAAACCGAGGTCGTAAATCGAATGATTGTGCATATCCTTCGCATGTATAATTCTAAGCACCCTCACACAAGGGATGAGAGCCTTCCCTATGTCCAACATAGCTACAATTGAGCCCTGCATAGCTCAACCAACCACAACCGATTTCAGGTGGGGTTGGGATTCCAACCATTGGGTCCCATAAATGTTGCACTTCCCCTTGCGGTCACCTCGACCAACTCATCTCCTGCTCCAACTGAAGCTGACAAATCCACCCGGTTCATTGAGAAGATCCACAACATCTGCCAACAGGTTCAGGATATCCTACAAAAGTCCAATGATAAGTACAAGCAACGCCATGATCAACATCGGTTGCCACATAAGTTTCAGGTGGGCGGCAAAGTTTGGTTGCACTTGCAGAAAGAACACCTTACAAGACCCCATCGGAAGCTTCACCCACTCTTTTATGGGCCATACACCATCACCAAGGCTATGGGGGATAATTATTTTGAGCTCAACATTCCTCCTTTCCTTGGCCTGCACTCAATATTCAACATGGATCTCCTTCGCCCTTATTTCCCACCATTATTGGACACCTCAGACGTAGCAGAACAATTGAAATCAACAGATCTCAAACCCGACTGCATGCAACATGAATCCAACGATTATATTGTGGACACATAGATCAAGGGCACTCAACAACAAAGGATCCCACTTTATTGAGTCGTCAAAGAATGACATCTCCTGCACCAAGGCAAGTGGCTCACTTGGGGCCAAATTCAGCAGAAATTTCCTCATCTGATGGGGAAAATCAATGAAATAGAGACCATTGATTCCTAAGGAGGGAGGATTGATCCAGGTGGATATCGGTGGCCACCCACCTTTTCCAAATGGTTCAAAACATTTTTTTGGCAATTTACTATTTTTAGCAGTTTTAACTTCCGTAGCCATTTTGAGGGCCTAAATGAAGGTTTTTCGGGATCGATCTTAAAAATGATAGTTGAAGGAATGATTGATTCGCCAAAATGAATCTCCTCAATGATACCTTTCCAATGAGCTATCATATGCCTAAAACAGAGATCATATGCAAAAGTTACGACCCTAAGAAGTTGATGTACTAACTTACCCAGACGAGGCCCACATGAATTTTGGTGCTTCATCTCCTAGGGTTAGGTTTTTTGATGTCTAGGGTTTTTGGCATTCCTGTTTATTGTAAAAAGGCCTTCAGAGCCTCATTTTAATCATCTTCTTGCGAATGAGCGCAACCGTCACATCTCTTCTCAGAGATAAGCCCCCACCTTTCCAGCAAGCTTGTTTCCGCTGCATTTTACAGTTTCAACTTATTTCCTTATTAAATAGAAAACCAATTTTACTGTATCTCTGTTATTTTTTGTTAATCACCTGTTAATAATCTATATTCATTTCGTTCTGCTCATAAAATCTGGATCAAGTGTTTTGATAGATCCAGGAGCTACTGAAAGTTTTATGTCTAGTGATGTGATTAAAAGAATTAAGGTGAAGGTAGTCGAACAAGATGAATTTAGTTATGTGGAAATGGTATCTGGTGCCAAGCAAAATGTTGGAGGAAATGTTCAATATTGTAACATTAACTGGGGTGAATTCGTTACGTGTGTAAACATGTATGTTACAATCTTGGGATATTACGACATTGTGATCAGAATGGATTGGTTATAATCACACGACTTGATAATTAATTGTAAGACGAAGCGATTAAGCTTGATAGATGATTTGGGACCAAGTAGAGTAATTGTGGGAAGAAACCAAGGAGTGTCGTTGAGATTTATTTCTTCCCTGCAATTAAAGAAAATCATGTGGAAGGGATGTAAGTTGTATTCTATTTTAGAGATTAATGAAAAGGGGGACACATAAGGATTAAAAAAACTTCCTGTAGTGTCGGAGTTTGTGGATGTTTTTCTTGAAGAGATACCAGGTTTATCACCAGAAAGAGAATTGGAATTTACCATAGACTTAAAGCCTTGAACATAACCGATTGCTAGGACGACTTATCGGATGTCGACACCAGAATTACAATAATTAAAGATGAAATTGGAGGATTTGTTGGATTTGGGACTTATACATCGAAGTGTATCACCATGGGGTGACCAATTATTTTTGTAAGAAAGAAGGACAAATTATGGAGGCTTTGCATTGACTATCATCAATTAAAGAAAGCCACAATCAAGAACCAATATCCATTTCCAAGAATTGATGATTTATTTGACCATATGAAAGGAGAACCGATGTTTTTAAATATTGACTTGAGATCAGGATATCATCAGTTGCGAATTAAGGAGGAAGATATCCCCAAGACCACATTTAAGATGATATTCATACACTATGGGTTTACTGTTTTACTGTTTGGATTAACAAATGCCCCAGACATATTCATGAGTTTGATGAATGGGGTATTCAGTGAATAATTGAACAAGTTTGTGCAAGTATTTATTGACGATATATTAATTTATTCTCAGACAAAATAAGAGCATGATGAACACTTGAGGTTAGTTTTACAGTGTCTAAGAGAAAATAAGTAGTACGGGAAACTGTCGAAATGTTTATTTTATCAGACGAAGATTCATTATTTGGGACATGTTATATCTGGAGAAGGTATTGTTGTGGATCCAACGAAAGTAGAGGGTATTAATGAATGTCCAGCACCGACAAACGTACAAGAAGTACGTATATTTATGGGATTGGCAGGTTATTATCGACACTTTGTCGAAGGTTTTTCAAAGATAGCAAATCCGATTACGGAATTGCAGAAGAAGAATAAGAATAAGAAGTTTGTATGGTCTGAGAAATGCGTGGAAGCATTTCAGAAGCTTAAGGAATTATTAACGACAACACCAATACTGAATATTCCTGACATGGACAAAGAGTTCTTGGTATACATGGATGCATCCAAGGAAGGTTTAGGTGGAGTTTTGATGCAAGACGGTCGAGTGATCGCTTACGTTTCAATGAAATTAAGAAGGAATGAAGAGAACTATGCAACACATGATTTGGAGTTATTAGTGATTGTATATGCCTTACGAGTTTGGAGACATTATCTTATTGGATGAAAGTTCGAATTGAAAATAGATCATTGTGGTTTACAACAAATTTTTAATCAGAGTGACTTGAACACGCAACAAAGGCATTGGTCATAATTACTAAGTGAGTACGACTTTGAGATTACTTACATTAAATGAACGACAAATAGAGTAGTAGATGCGCTGAGTCGGAGACCACACATATTCTCAGTAATAATTCTTAAGATGAATATTCGAGAAAAGATTCTAGCATTACAATTTGATGACGATTGATACAAGGAAGTTAAGGATAATATTGGACACAACACTATGATGATACAAAGGTATGAAGGTTGTTTACTTGAGAACAACGGATTGTTGAGATATAATGACATAATTTATGTACCACCAAATGACAAATTAAGAAATTTAATTTTGAACGAAGCTCATCGAGCGGTGTATATGGATCACCTAGGAGTCACGAAGATGAAGGAAAACCTTAAATATTTATTCTTTTGGAAGGGAATGAAGACTGATATAGTAAATTACATGGCATGCTGTCTAGAATGTCAACAAGCGAAGGATGAACATAGACACCCAGTGGGATTGTTACAACCACACATGCTTCCTGAATCAAAATGGGAAGTCATTTCAATGGATTTTATTGTTGGATTACCACTGATGACAAGGAGACATGATTCTATTTTTGTGGTCATTGAAACTCTGACAAAGAGTGCAAACTTTATTCTAGTGCGTACAACAAATCAGACTTTGGACATAGATAGAGTTTTTGTTAGTGATATTGTGAGATTGCATGGTGTATCAAGCAAGATCATATCTGATTGAGGGTTGGTGTTTAAGTGACAATTTTGGACTAGTTTCCTAGAGGCATTGGGAACACAACTAAATTTTAGCACCATATATCACCCTGAAATAGATGGAAAAAATGAAAGAACGAATTAGAGTTTAGAGTATATGCTGCAAATGTATGTAATGGATCAACAAAAACACTGGGAAGAATTCTTACCATTAGTATAATTCACATACAACAACAATTATCAGAGTTCGATTAAGATGGCACCATTTGAGTTTCTTTATGGACGACTGTGTCATACACCTCTGAGTTGGGATCAACTAGAGGATAGGGTCCTGGTGGGACTGGAAGTAATGAAAGAAATGGAAGAGAAGATGAGAACTATAAGACAAAGAATTAAATAAGTGCAAGATCAATATAAGAGTTATGCTGATGCGCATCACATTGATCGCAGTTATGAAGTTGGTGACAAAGTTTTCTTGTGGGTGAAACAACATAAGAGTTCGATCAAGTTTGGAAAGGTTGCTAAACTATCTCCTAGGTTTGTAGGACCTTTCAAAGTTGTAGAAAGGAAATGATCCGTGGCTTACCGACTAGCCTTGCCTGATTCTCTAAGGCGTATGCACAATGTATTTCATATATCTATTTTGCGACATTATATTTCAGATCTGTCACAGGTTATTGACATGAGTTCTTTGAAGGTATCAAATGAGGGTGATCTCATGGCAGAGCCAATACGCATACTGGAACATCGCACTTGACAACTGTGACATCGAATAATAAACCAGGTTAAGGTCCAGTGGGACAATTATAGTCCACACTCGGCTACATGGGAGGATGCATCTGAGATGCGTCAACGATTTCCTTATTTGTTTGATAGATTGGATATATAGATCAACAACATACACTTTTATTACTTTCATTATTAGATTGTATAAACTTTGGTATGAATTTTAAAACAAGAGGGGGTGTATGTAACATCCAACTCCACTGATCACATTTTATATTGACTTATTCTTTGAGGACACTTGTGAGTGAGTGATCCGGTTATGATACATTATGATTATGCTTTGATTATGAGTTATATTGTGATGTCATGTGATTTATATGTTAAATTCTAGATGTATATATTGATAGGTATTATGATGAGTTCTCTTGAGTGTGCAAGATATATGACAGGTTGAGGATGCTGATGGCATCAACTGACTTCCTTGGACTCCATATTGAGTCAGGGAGTGGACTTGTATTTGGTTTGAGTTTTTGAGTATTGATTTACATGTATGAGTTATATGATAATTTCAGTATGAATGTTATGTATATGGATTATTGACATTGTTCTTGTCAGTGGATGCAGGCTTGATGATGCTTGCAAATCCGAATCACATATGAAGTTAAGGGACCATACACAGAAACCAGATAGATGAGGGAGAGGTCTGATAGCGTCCTTGTCATAGCCTACTAACACTCCCGCAGTGCCCTGAACTGTAGGTTAATGATTACCTAGTTCGAGAGGTCTATGATGCTGTGAGGGAATATTGAGACAATCACTCATGAAGAATTCTAAAGGGAGCACGATAAGGCATAGTCCTTATTCCTTAGACAACCCTTAGTCTCTCACAAGGTCGACCGAGTGGAGTGTTGAATCCAAGTGTCGGATAAACTTCTGAACTAGTCAAAGGTGAGTGGCACCCTTGAGCACAAAAGTGTGTTTTGAAGGGCACATCACTTAGACAAGATGCAAGTCAACAAAAAAAATATAGACGGCCTAGAAAATTAAAATAAAATTCTTAGACATTGTTAGAAAGAGCTTACAATAGATTATTAAATTATAACCAAGAAAAACTAACAAAGAGTCTAAGTATAAGAGGTTTGACTAAAATTAAAAATTTAAAAGGGAATAAAGGGAATTAGACTAGTAAGTTAAGTAAATGAATAAATAAGAATAATAAAGGGTTAGATGCACATGTGTGCATGGAAATAATAAAAGATATTTAAATAAAAAGAAAATAAAAACATGAGAGTTTAGGTGGTCCACATACAATAACATCTTGAGTAAATCTACCACCAATCCTAACTAAAAGAAGACTCCTAATCCAACTCAAACTGAAATTTAGTTAGGGGACAAAAAATAAATGAGGGATTGGGGAACTAAGAGATAACTAAAAGGAAAAATATGAACAAATTGGGGATTGTGAGGGAAAATGTCTAATTAAATAAAATAAAAAGGGAATTAACATGTGCAACTTGGGGAGAGTGTGACAAGTGTAGTGGGTCAATAATACTTGATTAAATCATTAAAAACAATATTTATTTGTGCATGAGAGGAAAAGTGTCATTGATAATTTTCCTATAAACAAAATGGAGAGGAAGAGAGAAAGGACCTCATTTTGGAAGTACTGTTATTTTGCCAAAATTTTTCTTGACTAGTTACTTGTGGAGAGTTGGGTTGGAAAACTTGTGCAAGAGGTGGAAGCCTCTCCTTTTTTTTTGTTTGTTAATTTGTGCAGGACCTGCGATTAACCTGTGGCTTGAGAAACCGCGACTCAGGGGCATCTAAGTCGTCAAAATCACCCGGGGATCGCACCCGGCCTGAGCCACACCATCCCTTAACATGGTTGGATTTTTTGTCCCCGCAGGTTTCAAACCGGTGACTTTAACATCACGGAGTGGCTTAACAACACACTCCGTCACCGACTGTCCTACACCTCGGGGACGGTGGAAGCCTCTCCTTACGAGGGAAAGTTTGTGCTATTTTTATCTTGTTTATTTGTGTGTGGCCCCTTTGCGGCTCGAGGGTCTAAGCAGGAAAAAGACTACCCCTAGCGTTGGTTGGGGGGTACCGGTGAAGTCTCTAGATTGGCAAGCAAAAGAGAGGACAATGCGTAAGCTCTCCGGATTTAGGATAATCAATGAACCACTTTTTGTGATTACAATATTTTTAAAATTTATTTTGTACTATTATTTATGATATTGATTGTAAGAATTGAGTTCCAATACTGGTTGAAATTATTTTGGATGATCCTATGCAAATCTAGTGTTGAATTAAATTAAAATTATTTCTCTCTAGAATTTCTGTGTATTTGAAATGTACAGTTGCTCATTCTTCAGGTGCTAACATTTTCCCTTCATAATACAAATCATAAAACGTTACATGTGGATGGAGGTTTTATTTTATGCACAAATAACATTACGATTAATTTTAACAATATATATTTACCTCTCACTGATGATAATATTTCATGGAAATTTTGCTCTGGTTGTTTATATATATATATATCATTGGTTTCTCTACAATATGGTAGTATAGGTTTACCTAATTGTATAAATCATAATTTTAAATTGTAGAAAAAAATATTGTTTTTATTGTGGGCGTAATCTTATATAGAGGAAGGGTTATAATCACAAACCATTACTGATTTCTTCTGGTCAAATTTCACCATTTTTGTCGATAGGTGAGTTCCTTAGAGTTCAATATTCTTTTAATTATTTACCCACTATGATAACCCCCTTATCCTTCCTCTGTCCCGTACATCTCCGTTTAGAGTGTAATTTTCAACGTTAGGTGTGATAAAATATTGTACCTTCCCTCTATATACTATTGGGCGCGTTGTGTTACTAGTAGTGATAAGATGGTGGATACTGTTCGTTATTTGAAAATACATAACCATTTATTTGTATATGAATTTACCCCAATCGTCTAATATCTACCACATACAGCTCTTACGGTTACCATGACGTAAGACCATCACTGTGAATTATGGAATTTAAGCCAACGTCTCCTACTTACAAGATATGTATAGTGAATCATTAGTTTTTGGTCGTTAAGTTTGAATGTGCAAGCTCAGGGAGAATGTGGTAATTGATGAGATGTTCACCAGCTCAGGAAGAATGTGGTAATTGATGAGATGTTAACGAGCTTAGGAAGTTATGCCATGATGACTTGCACTTAAACTCACCACTGGTAGATATGAGTAATAGTGAATTGATGTAATTAAAACATTGACGCAATCATAAATTTATTTTATTAATTATTAATAACAAAGTGTCAGACAATTGGCTTAGGTTGATGGATGGTTTGGATTGTTGGTTTTCATTGATGTCAACCCTTAGAGAGTGATATTTTAGATTGATGTCAACCCTTGGAGAAGTTAGGTAGTGAATTCCGGTAGCACAAAGGTATGGGTAAGGGACCTGAGTTTGTTTGAGGCATAATGGTATGAAGTTTAGTATATTTGTAGGTAAGACTACTCTAGATGGATAATACATGTCATGCCATTTCCAGTGATATGTGGAATGCCACATATTTCCTCATGGTTGAGGAGATATGGATTAGTGAACTTGAAGAACTCTCATGAGTTATCTAGAAGCCCCTAGAAGGTCAAATAAGTCAATTGTTCTGGAATATCCTAGAAGAAGTGTACTGGTCAAATTGATGGTAACTATGAGTTAATCATGGGTATAGTTGTTGCATTAATAAAATAATTACAAAAATTAGTTGCAACAAGTAGTTGTCAGTAAAGAGAAATTATTTAAATAATAAAGTAGTCAAGTGGTTGCAAAGAAAAAATATTTAAATAATAAAGTGGTTGCAACAAGAAGTGGTGAGTTTATTATTTCTGGATAAGTCAAAGTGGTTGCAAAAGAAATTAATTAAATAATAAAGTTAGTTGCAACTAGAAATGGAGAGATTACTATTTGTGGATAAAGTGGTTGTAAGTGGACACATGGTTAACCCTAAAAAGAAGGAAGTTGGGTTAAGTTGGTTAGAAGGTAACCCCTTGAGGAAGCTACATAAAAGTATAAATAAGAGAGCAAGGCTCTCCTATTAGCACCTATTAAATATCATTGAATATATATTTTGTAAAAGGTTTATTGTAGGTACACATTAATACATCAAGTTACACAATATTGAGGAAGTGAAAGAGGATTGATGATGGAAGTTTCAGAGTTGTAGAAATACTGAAAAACCCTAGTTTCTGAGTTGTACGCGGGTAGCAGTATAATATGGTGCATACATACGTGGGCTAACAATATAATAGGGTGCGTACATACATGGGATAACAATATAATAGTGTGGGTACATTAGGGTAAAAGCCATAAAAAATTGAGAAGTTGAAGATGCCAGGTCTCTAGAGTATGGAAGCAAGCTCCTAGGAAGGTCTACAATAATCATGTACATCAGATCTATCTACTGGTTCAAAAGGTATGCATTATTTCTATGAGTAGTTGGATTTTGTTGTCTACATGAGATATGGCTATGAGGGTTTGAGGATTTACCCTAGATAGGTTATTGGATGTATGGAACCTATTGTATAAGTCATATCTACAAAAGCACAATACTGGTATTAATTGGTATATCTTGTTGGTTCAAGTGTTGAGATATAGCTAGTATTTCTTGGTACATGGTTGAGGGTTTTTGGTTGTGAAGTGCTAGTGAAGTTGTTGGTTAGTTTGAGGCATATCTGGTGTAGTACATGGCTGGTATATGTGTGAGTGATATTAGTATATCTTATGGTACATTGTGAGAGACTTTTGTTAGGGGTCTTGATATATGATTAGTACACACTTGAGGCTACATAACAGTGAGGTTTTGGCACATGGTTTGATGTAAGGGTTTATGTTATTTGGATCATGGATTGTGTGATGTATTGATAGAGGACTTTTGTTGGTTATATTGGTAGATGCCTCTGGTATATGGTTGAAATACATGTTGAGACATATAGTTGATGAGTTGGCACATACATGAGGTGTATGGTATGGTAATGTTGGTACATATTGATGAGTCATAGCTTGACTTGTTGATACATGATTGGTACATGTGTGGTGCATTGTTAGAGGCACTTGCTAGTAGTGTTGTTGATACATGCTTGGTACATGTTTAGAGGCACTTAATCTAAGTATTATTTTTGACACATGGTATATGGATGATGTGTCATAGACATCTTGATATATTAGAAAAATCACATCTTGATCTTGTTGATGGTTGTGAGGTATTGTGATGTGCATAGTTGATGCACTTGTGATGGTACATGTTGTGTGAGTGGTTGATGTACATGGTTGATAATACAAGTTGATTGGTATAGGTTGCGACAAGTTGCAGTTTGGGACAATTTGCAGGTTGGGACAAGTTGCAGGTTGATGTGACATAGGCAAAAAAGGGTCAAAATTATTCAGGAAGGTGAGAACCCTTGTTTAAGAAGGAATACACATGCTGCAATATTGACAGGATGTGTACATATGCGGGCTACAATACAGAAATGTCACGTACATACTTGAGATGCATCATAGACATGTCGCTTTCCTGCTAGATTTTGTTGGTATAGGAAGGGTACATGTACAGGTTGGTTACAGGACAATGACACATGTTAGATAAAATTTATTGGCACATATTGGTATAGGTTTACAATGGTATATCTCACAGTGACAATGTGACAATGGTTTCATCATTTTACTTATAATTTAGGGTGTCAGGATGAGGAAAGGATAGGTGGTTGTATCCACCTTCAGGTTGTATTTGAAGAACATAGGGGGTTTAGCCTCCTTTTGGTTGTATCCAGAGAATTGGGGAGTTGGATATTTCTTCAAGTTGTAGCCTAAAAATATAGGGGGTTAGAGCCTCCTTCCAGTTGAAGCTGGAGAGTTGTAAGTTGGTGCTTCCTTGAATGTAATTCTTAAAGACATATAAGAAAAACATTCTGTGGTTTTCTCCCACATTGGGTTTCCACGTAAAACACTGGTGTATTGTGCATTGTGTGGATGTGTCTATTATTTTTTATTATGCACTAATGGATGTTAATGTTATATGATGCAATAACATATTACTGATGACAATTGTTAAATAAGTTAAAGGAATATACATTATGGTTAAAAGGATTAATAAGTGGTATAAATTGATCATTACTGATTCACCCCCCCTCTTAGTAATGCAACAATTGGTATCCGAGTAGGTTCCTCAAGGAAAAAATTTAACCACTGGAAGGAGATCATGGATTATTTTGAGAATACAGTACCACTGTTTAATGGTCAGAATGGTTTAAAGTATGAGATATGGAGTGAAAGGATGGAAATATTTTTGGAAGCACATGGATATGATATTTGGAAATCAATTGTTATAGGATATGATAGTTCAAAGAAAACAAAAAATGTAGCCAAGAAGGAATTGAAACAGAATAACAAAATTGCAATGAATTTTATTTTGGAAGGAATATATGATTTTGTTAAGTACAAAGTGGGTACATTTTCATCAACTAAAGATCTTTGGGATAACTTACATGATATCTATTCTTTACCCATCATAGAGTCAAATAATGCCAAAGAAGATGCATGTACAAAACATAAAGAAAAATGTTGATTATGTCAAACAGATTCAGAAGAAGAATAGTACATAATCAACCGAAGTATGTTGGTTTTCTTTAATTGTCAAAAACACGGACATCTTGAAATGGAATGCCATGAAGGAAATGAGACAAAAAAACTTATTGAAATAGAAGAAAATTATGAAGGAGAACTGATCTGTGCTTTATATGAACTAAGGAAATAAAGAGAAGAAAACAAGTCACTCAAGAAAGAATAAATGAAACAAAAGGAAAGTGTTCACATTTTTAAAGAATCCCAACAGGTCATCAAGAACTTAAGAACTCAGCTAGAAGAAGCTAGAAATATCGAAGAAAATTTTGAAGATAAAAAACATTATTTGGAAGCTAATAGAGTATCACAGAAGGAAGAAATAGAAATGAGAGAGAAGATATTGACAGATCATCTTAAGGAAATAAATAACTATCTAAACCAACTTGAGGCAGAGTTTGGTCAAGAAGAGAATGGTCCCGAAGAAGAAATAATCACATTAAAAATCCATCTTGAAGAAGCGAAGAGAACAAAAGAAGTCATGAAGTCTCAGATGATGAAGAAATAAGAACATGTTGAAAATCTTGAAGAAGAATTTGTCACACTAAGAGTCAAAGTCGTCCAACTCAACAAGAATTTTAAAGAGACAGAAGAATCCACATCATCAATTGAAGTACCAAAAAGAAAGAACGAAGAGAAGCCAAAGACTTATGCAAAAGCCATCAAAGGTTCCATAAAGAAAGAAGAATGAAAACCCCTAAAGAATAACATCCTAGAAGTGCGAAAGACTCAAGAAGAAGACTACAGAAGAAGACCCTCTATGTTCAAGCCACAAAGAATATTCAATCATGATCATGATCAGTCAAGGCAGGAATGCAGAAGGAATACACCACAAAGAAGATCATTCACTCCTAGGTATGCAAATTTATTTTATGGTCATTGTTTTTATTGTATTAACTTTGGAAATAAGGTTGCAGATTGCAGAGATTATGAAAGAAATGTTCAAGAAATAAATGCTTATGTGGCCCCACAGAATATTGAATGCTACAAATGCCACAACTATGGTAATATAACCTAAAATTGTAGAAGTGTAATAGTGTCATATATGAAGAAAGAAACAAATATTATATACACTAATATTTGGAAAAGAAAAGAACAAGAAGAAGAGCAGGTAAAGAAGGACCAGGTCCCAGAGATCGCAAGACTGACAATAGCACAAAATAAAGACAAATCTACAAAGAAAAATGAAGATTTCATATACAAAAAGGTTTGGAAAATAAATGAAAGAAAAGAAGGACAAAAGAATAAATAACAGGTTCAAGAGATTGTACTTTCAGGAATTGTAGTGCAAGATGAATTCGTATACACAATGAAAGAAGTCAAAGTTCAGAGAGATGTTGATTCTACAGATGAAGAGGAAGATGACTTCAAATCTAAGGAGACACTTTCTGATCCATCCAGCTTGGAGACTCCTAGTAAATATGAATATTGAATAGGGAGAGTCAATGCAGTAGCTACTACAGATCAGAGAAACATATTTCGAGCAGTGTAAAGTGTTTACATAGACATATCAGAGAACCATCATTCGATTAGTTCACAAATTTTGAGTAGACAGACTCAGAGCAGTCAACTAATATAAGTTTAGTATGACAGATTGATCAGTTTAAAAAAAAAAAATTACACATGAAGAAGTCCATGATTTGATTTAGACAAAGATATATTCAACACAAGTTGTTCCAGATATGTAGAGTTTGGATAATAGATAAATAAAACCAATGGACACATTTGACATTTGATGATCAGTTGCAGTAGTGCATACTTCATGATAATACAATGATAGATGGGTCAACATTGTGGACAATTGAGTAGCAGAGTTTTGAATAGTATGGACAAAGATGGATTCATAAGATGCTTAGGAATGGCTTAACAATTGGAATAAGTTGAAATCAGTTGATCACAGAAAGGAAAGAAATGAAAGGCACAACATAATAGGGAAAGAGAAACCATCAACATAAGTGATATCATCATAAGGATATTTTTGAATAGTATGTGTCACATGGACACATATGAATTCATAAGAACACTTAGCAAGTTTCGAAAAATATATGACAATGGATGAGAACATGGATTCATAGACTAGTTCAGAGAGTGGTTCATAGATAAAGGAAAATTATCACAATGGATGATAATGACACATGAATATTTGAATGCTTATTTTTGAATGCTTTTCGTATATGTCAATTGATTACACAAGGAAGCACCAATGGACAATAAATCCAAAAGAAAATAGGTACATGAAGACCTATATTGTTCTACATGACATATTGTAGAGAGGTTAAAGGGAGATATTCTTCAGATGCATGGAGAGAGAGTTAGATGTTTCGAGAGAGCACATACGCATGATTCTAGGGGGAGAGATGGTCACAAAGGGATCCTGAGTGATATGACTTCAGTATTGCATCAGAGTGATACCCTTTGTAAAAAATGAAGATACTATTCAGATGAAGGGAGAGAGAGAGAGTAATTAGAGGATAAGAAACACACAGAAAGATCAAATGAATTTATATATGGGGAGTAGCCCCAGGGATAGTTTAGTCAGGGGGAGAAACCCTAAAGGGAGATACCCTTTTCCATTGATGTCAAAGCGAGAGAGATAAAACCATTGATAAGGAGTATGAGCATGAATTTCATCATGACTAAGTGTTTCCATCAATGTTGGTATTGCCATCAATGCCAAAGGGGGAGATTGTCATACAATTGGCTTAGGTTGATGGACAATTGGTTTGGATTGTTGGTTGTCATTTATGTCAACCCTTGGAGAGTGATATAGTAGATTGATGTCCACCCTTAGTGATTGATTTCAACCCTTGGAGAAGTTCAATAGAGAATTCCGGTAGGACAAAGGTATGGGTAAGGGACCCAAGTTTGTTTGAGGCATAATGGTATGAAGTTCAATATATTTGCAGGTAAGACTATTCTAGATGGATAATACATGTCATTCCATTTTCGGTGATATGTGGAACACCACATAGTTCCTCACGGTTGAGGAGATATGGCTTGGTGAAGTTGAAGAACCCTCATGAGTTATCTAGAAGCCCTTAGAAGGTCAAATAAGTCAATTGTTCTAGAAGCTCCTAGAAGAAGTGTACTAGTCAAATTGAAGGTAACTAGGAGTTAATCATGGGTATAGTTGTTGCATTAAGAAAATAATTAAAAACAAATTAGTTGCAACACGTAGTTGTGAGTAAAGATAAATTATTTAAATAATAAAGTAGTCAAGTGGTTGCAAAGAAAAAATATTTAAATAATAAAGTGGTTGCAACAAGAAGTGGTGAGTTTATTATTTCTGGATAAGTCAAAGTGGTTGCACAATAAATTAATTAAATAATAAAGTTAGTTGCAACTAGAAGTGAAGATATTACTATTTGTGGATAAAGTGGCTGTAAGTGGACAAGTGGTTAGAAGTGGGTTATCCCTAAAAAGAAGGAAGTTGGGTTAAGTTGATTAGAAGGTAACTCCTTGAGGAAGCTACATAAAAGTATAAATAAGAGAGCAAGTCTATCCTATTAGCACCTATTGAATATCATTGAATATTTATTTTGTAAAAGGTTTATTGCAGGTACACATTGATACATCAAGTTACACAATATTGAGGAACTGAAAGAGGATTGACGACAAAAGTTTTGGAGTTGCAGAAATACTAAAAAAACCTAGTTTTTGAGATGTACGCGGGATAACAGTATAATAGGGTGCATACATACACGAGTTAACAATGTAATAGGGTGCGTACATACACGAGCTAACAATATAATAGGGTGCATACATGAGGGTAAAAACCATCTTGAGAAGATGAAGATGCCAAGTCTCTAGATTCTGAAAACAAGCTCCCAGGAAGGTCTACAGTGATAAGGTACATCAGATCTATCTACTGGTTAAAAAAGTATGTCTTATTTCTACGAGTAGTTGGATTTTGTTGTCTACATGAGATATGGCTATGAAGGTTTGAGGATTTACCCTAGAGAGGTTATTGGATGTATGAAACCTATTGTATAAGTCAGATATACAGAAGTACAATGTTGGTATATTTGATATTATTCATTGGTATATCTTTTAGGTTCAAGTGTTGAGATATAGCTAGTATTTCTTGGTACATGGTTGAGGGTTTTTGGTTGTGAAGTGCCAATGAAGATGTTGGTTAGTTTGAGGCAGATGTGGTGTAGTACATGGCTGGTACATGTGTGAGTGTCATTAGTATATGCTATGGTACATTGTAAGAGACTTTTGTTAGTGGTCTTGATATATGATTGGTACACACTTGAGGCTACATAACAGTGAGGTTTTGGCACATGGTTTGATGTAAGAGTTTATGGTATTTGGATCATGGATTGTGTGATGTATTGATAGAGGACGTTTGTTGGTTATATTGGTATATGTCTTTGGTATATGGTTGAGATACATGTTGAAACATATAGTTGATGAGTTGGCACATACATGAGGTGTATGGTATGGTAATGTTGGTACATCTTGATGAGTCATAGTTTGACTTGTTGATACATGATTGGTACATGTGTGGTGCATTGCTAGAGGAACTTGATAGTAGTGTTGTTGATACATGACTGATACATGTTTATAGGAAGTTACTAGTAGTATTGTTGACACATGGCATATGGATGATGTGGCATAGACATATTGATATATTAGTAAAAACACATCTTGATCTTGGTGATGGTTATGAGGTATTGTGATGTGCATAATTGATGCACTTGTGATGGTACAAATTGTGTGAGTGATTGATGTACATGGTTGTTAGTACATGTTAATTGGTACAAGTTGTTTGGTACAGGTTGGGACAAGTTGCAGGTTGATGTGAAAGAGGCAAAAAATGGTCAAAGTTATTCAGGAAGGTGAGAACCCTTGTTTTAGAAGGAATATGTAGGCTATAATATAGATAGGACACATACATATGCGAGATACAATATAGAAAGGTCACATACATACGCGAGATGCAACATAGATAGGTCATGTACATACGCAAGATGAAACATAGATAGGTCACATACTTGTTGGATTTTGTTGGTATAGGAAGGGTACATGTAGAAGTTGGTTACATGACAATGGCATAGGTTGGATACAAGTTATTTTCACATATTGGTATAGGTTTACAATGGTATATCTCATAGTGACAGTGTGACGATGGTTTCATCATTTTACTTATACTTTAGGGCGACAAGACGGGGTAAGGATAGGTGGTTGTATCCAGAGAACATAGGGGGTTGTATCCTCCTTTTGGTTGTATCCAGAGAATTGGGGAGTTGGAGCTTCCCTCAGGTTGTAGCCTGAAAATATATGGGGTCAGAGCCTATTTCGAGTTGAATCTTGAGAATTGAAAGTTGGTGCTTCCTTGAATGTAATTCTTAAAGACATATAAGAAAAACATTCCGTGGTTTTCACCTGCATTGGGTTTCCATGTAAAATACTGGTGTATTGTGCATTGTGCATTGTGTAGATGTGTCTATTATTGTTTATTATGCACTGACGGATGCTAATGTTATATGGTGCAACAACATATTACTGATGAACATTGTTAGATAAGTTAAAGGAATATACATTGTGGTTAAAAAGATTAATAAGTGGTATAAATTGATCATTACTAATTCACCCCCCTCTCATTAATCCAACACAAAACAATTATTGAATTAATGTATTATTCCATGGTTATTGTAACCGAAGAATACATATCAATGAAGTTCCTTTCCTTAATGATAAATTGAGCGATAAGCATACCATTACACGATGAATCATTGTAAAAATTGTGATGGAATTAACATTATTCTATAAACTCTAGTTATCTAAAGAATTGTCAGCTATAATACCTTATTGGAATTTATAGTCGATGGATAATTGGACAACGATAATGTTTATTTATTTTTTTTAATTTTTTTATGTCAATTCTATATGAGTTATAATCCTTAGGTATAATATTATCAACTCTCCTTCTAGGTTGGAAGCGATTGTAGAAACTACTTTATCCCGTATTCCTCTCTGTTAGTTATGAGACTTTAATCGAAAGCTTTATACATTGCGTCTGTTAGCGTCGGAAGTCACTCCCGGATTGCTATCGGGAGCAGAGCCCGACACCCATCAGTTTAATGTCACGGTGGTTAAATTTGGTGATCAAATGGAGATAAACTCAACGATGAGGTTCCAACTCTGAAACCAGGCCAGATATACACGAGCAAGTGAGGTCTTGAATAACTCCAGACARTGAGTTGTRGTAAGGGTGAGTAGGGAGGAAGACTTGTATCAGAACAATGCAAAGGTMTGTTAYAAACAAAAGGTTTCTAACAGGCTGTAGAGGAAGACATTTAAACACAAGATCAGCTTATATTCAAATGCAAAAGACCAGAGAATGCAGTAACGCAATGATAAATCATTTATCACAGCAGAACTACAACAATTCGTATGACTCAGTCAATCACGAACTCCCAAGCATGAGATGAAATTAGATGAAAAAGGAGAACTGTCTGTCATAAAGCAAGAAATCTCATTTACAGATACATAAGCTGGAAGCTAGAATAGCAGTTAAAGCATTACAGTCAGGAGCTCAGCTCTACCATCGATTTCCCTCCAAAATGGAAAAAATGCCTACATATAACCAAAAACCAAAACCTCAACAGTGGGAACGAGCAACTGCATTAAAACTTTGCATCTGCATGCCTTCTGACAGTCCGCGCATGCAGACTGGACGATCGTGCGCCCATGACAGACGCCATCTTAACTGCGCATGGCTTCAGCAAGGGGAGTAGCTGAGCCATTTAAATGTCGAGCTAGCGTGTGCAGACTTCCTCCGGCTGGTTGCAAAACCGGGCCTGGCTTCTCTGGAAGAATGGGTACACAGGACCCTCCTGAGCAGACTGCTGGTCAGACCCTCCATGCCGTGCAATTAATGATTGAGGCGAGGCCTCAACCACCCTCTCTTTTCTTCATTCAATCCTGGCAGCTACTGG